>UYYG01001224.1:0-90660 GCA_900625125.1 Dracunculus medinensis | reverse complement strand
TATTTCTTCTAATATAAAAAAAATTATAAAAAATTATAATAAATAAATATATATATATATTTATAGGTTGATCGATTCCATATTAAAAAATATTTATATTTTATATTTACAAAAAAATATTTAAATATTTAAAGCTTTAATAACTTAAGCATTAAAGCATTAAAGCAAAATATTTTAATCGATTTAAATGGGCGAAAACTAACTAAAAACTAATGAAAGCCAATATGCCATATCACCTTAAAATTACGTAGTTTTTTTCTTTTCTTGCAACTTTTAAATAGAATACGTTTTTTTTAGATATTGAATATATTTGCAAAATATTATTATTATAAACTATAAAAGAAAAATAAAAGATAAATTTTAGTACTTTAAATAAAGAACAAATAAAGAAAAAAATAAATTTAACTTTTATTTCGATAAAAAAAATTTCTATGAATCACATATTTATACAAATATTACAAATAAATATTAATAATAAATAAATTACATACAGTTATTTAAAAATTAAAAAAAATTATCAAATAAATTCCCACCATTTTCGATTAAAATATTTTTAATGAATCGCTTTCAATTTGTGATGTTGGTAATTTAAGAATTAATGAAGATTCAATAGATTTAAAAGCTTTCGCAAAAAATTTCGATTTATTTACCAAATAAGTTGGTAAGTATTGTTAGCGAATTCATCTTGCTGGGATCTGAAGCAGAGAATATATTATGAATGGATCGTTTATATTTTCATTATATATAGAAATTATTTTTTATATATTATATATAGAAATTTTTTTGAAAAAGATTTTTAAAAAAAAAGTTGTAAAAAAATTTATTGAAGGGATTTATTATGGATGAACGAATGAAATTGCAAAAAGACCAAACTGGAAGGAAATTTTTTTTCACCATGAATGGAAAAATTCTATATTTTGTAGTTTAACGATGTTTAGCTGGTTTAACAGTTCGTGATGTTTATAATTTACAAGGCATTTCTCATTCAGAAATATATATACATTCAGAAGTATAAAAATATATGTACACCAAAGCCAAGTTCCTAAGCAAATAGTTTCATTTTAAAAAACTTTAAATAGTTTTTTTTTCTTTTGACTTTTCACAATTTTTGTTACGTCAATAGAATATTTAAAACAAATTCAAAAAAAAGAAAACGAGTCGAAAAACAAAAATTTAGAAAAAATAGCGAAAAATAGCGAGAAATAGCGAAAATTTTTTCCCCAAATTTTATGAAATTTTTATAGATTTTTATAAATAGTTGAATATGCGGACGATCCAACAGACACATCGCTTACGATAACTTTCAATGATTCGATAATAATGCCAAATTTTGCAATTTCTAAGTCAAAGCCACAAATCATTAACCATTTAATAAGCCAAATTTAGTAATTTTGTTGATTAAATGATTAAATTTTCGGAAATTATTTTTCATTTATTAAAATAAGCTGATAAACTGATAAAGAAATCTCGAAAGGTTTGTCATGTTGATAAAAATCTAATTATAGGTGATAGGTATGTATGGCGTGATAAACTTAAAGAAGGACGAAATAATATTTCTTATTAATGTATATCAAATTCTATATATGATGTATCAAACTATAGTCCCATCAGTGCAACAAGCGTTAGCTTTGAAGTACATGAAACTGAAATTAGTACCTGAAAGGATTGTGTATGTTCTACAGCAAGTAAAATGAAAATGAAATGATAGCATTTATCAAATCAAAATAGATTTATTTTTTTGATAAAATTTTTTATTGGAATTATCAGCTGTAGATCTTTTTCATGTTATACTTCAAGTTATCAAGAATTATTACTATTAAAGTAAAATTTGCAAAAGAATTATTGTAAAAAAATTACAACTTCTAAAACTTAAAATTGCAATGCCATATGCCATATTACTATGAAAAAATGTATCAGAAAAAATAAAGTTATTTCTTCTAATATAAAAAAAATTATAAAAAATTATAATAAATAAATATATATATATATATATATAGGTTAATCGATTCGATATTTTATATTTACAAAAAAATAGCATCAAAAATATTTTAATCGATTTAGATGGGCGAAAAGCTAATGAAAGCCAATATGCCATATCACCTGGAAATTTCGTAGTTTTTTTCTTTTCTTGCATCTTTTAGATGGAATACGTTTTTTTTTTTAAACATTAAATATACGTGCAAAATACTTTAATTATAAACAATAAAAGAGAAATTTTAATACTTTAAATAATAAATAAAAAACAAAATAAAAAAGAAAATAAATTTAATCTTTATTTCGATAAAAAAAAATTTCTATGAATCACATATTTATACAAATAAATATTATTAATAATTAAATTATATATTATATAAATAATGTATATATATTTTAAAAAATTAAAGAAAATTATCGAATGAATTTCCACCATGGTCGAACAATTGAATCGCCTTCAATTTGTGATGTTGGTAATTTACGAATTAATGAAGATTCGATAGATTTAAAACGTTTCGCAAAAAATTTCGATTTATTTACCAAATTCGTTGGTATTATTGTTAGCGAATTTACTTTGCTGGGATCTGAAGTAGAGAAATTTTACTATATCACTCGTGGTACCAAAATTATATAAAATGAAAATAGTCGTGTAGGATATGAAGAAGTATTTTAATGAAATAAATATAGTTTGGACCAAATGTAATATTTGGTTCTACAAGCCAAGGGAGCAAATCTAATCAAAAATGGTAGCACACTATGGATTTATTATAAGATATTGACTAGAGTAAAAGTGGAGGGTGAATAGTGAAAGTAATATAGTAATATATATTCATTTATTCATTTTGTGTAAAATGATTGATTATCGATTCTTGGTGAATTTTTCTTGTAATATTTACCAACACTTATGACACTTAGAAAATAAAATAAACTTTAAAAAATAACCTTTTTTATGATATTTTGTAAATTGTTTAGGACGAAGGAATAGCCGTATTGGTTGTTTTGTTGTAGTCTAAAATTTTATTTTTTTGAATTTAATTAAAATTTAATTGAAAAAAATTTCCAAAATTTATTACAAAGATTTTGCATGATTATTATTTACGTGATTAATTCAATTAAAATAAAGGTAAAAAGTATCGAAGTCGTACGAATGAGCCATAAAATATGAGCTTTAAACATTAAAAAATTCCAGGCGTTTGGTTAGTTCCAATTTCTATTGAGATAGAAAGATAATTGAATAAAATTATCATTTATAATAAAAGAGAATTAAGGAAATTTACTTCAAAATTAAAATTTGTATGGTTTAGAATGGATGAGTAGGTTGTTTGTTTTGGTTTCAGAATGGTTTCGGATGCTGATATCTCACTTCTAATTCACTTCTAATAGTGATAAACATTTCAAAAAACCGAGTGAAGCTGATAGTATAATTTTTATCGCTTTCTATCGATAAATGATAAAATATTGCTTAGTACTATAAGCCAAAGAAGCGGAAAAGAAAAAAAATGGTTTAATTTATCAGCCAATTAAATTGATAAGCCCAAGCCTAAACCTAATATGCAGAAATAATATGGCTTTTGTGCCATAAAAAACGGAAAAATCGAGCCCATTTTTGGTTACAAATATGCAATTCGATATTTTCTATTGAGAATATTCGTCAAAAATATTAACATCAATATCAAATTTTAATGCATCACAAGCTCTACACGTTTTAATATTGAATAGCAATTAATGTAAGTGGAAAGTTTTAATAAGAAAAAAACCAACTTGTTGATTTTTGCGATTTTGTTGAGGTTTTATTTTTTTTATTTCATCGAAAATTTTCACAGAGTTGGCGCTCTTTAATAAATTTCTAGCTTTTTGCGGAACGCTACTCTCAGGTGGGTCCTGAAACCTTATTTATGAGGATTTTTTTACAACCTCCATCCTGAAGTATAAAGTAAGAGTAAGAATAATAGAATTTAGGATAATGAAGTAGTAATTAAAATTAAAATCAAGCATTAGTTATTAAAAGCGAGGAAAGCGACAACTCACCTTAATTATATCGTCGTAAACTGAAAATTCCTCATCGTCCATTGCTGCCTTAATAAATCATTTTTAAAAAGGAAATATTTCTCAAAATATATTAAAAATTTCACTATTATTTGCATTTTTTTTTCTTTTAGGCATTTTAAGATTTTCAGGTTTTATTAGTTTTTAGGAATTTTGAAGCTTTAAAGGCCTTTCACTAAGCCTATAATAAACGATACAATATTATTCTATCACTGCTTTCTAAGTATAACTTTTTTAGGATTGAAATTTTTTATTTTTATTTTGCCTGAAGATTTTTGAAATTTAAACAAAAAATAAATCAATTTTTTAAAAATTTTGTCAGATTTTGAGAGATTCTTCCTAAAATGAATTATTTTATATTATTTTCAAATTTTACTGCTTTGAACTGATAAACCTACCAATTCCTGGAATTCTTGCTGATTTTCTGGTTTTAGTGGATTTAAACTTTCCATTAAATTATTATTTATTATGAATGGTTGATTTTTATCTTCATCTTCTTGAGCAGAGTTACCGACTGATAAATGATTAGGGCTAGCGCTTTCGCCATTGTCATTCAGTGATTGAGAGGCTTCAATAAAACATGTGATAATAATTAAAGTTTTTTAAAAGTTCATTATATCAAAAAAATTATGCAATTATATTATCTGGACGATTCTGAAAATTCTCCTATCACGAATTAATTCTCTGGAAATGGTCGCCTGATAATTTTAACCAGAAATGATGAGTGCTGATAAAAAATCTTGCCTTTTTATTTAATTTTTTTTCTAAGATCTCATTTCATTTAGAAGAAATGATAAGGGCAAACAAAGATAAATCGTGCGCCTTTCTTCTATGGTAATAGACAAGAACCATAAATCAGCACTGGTGATTAATGTCCGGTGATATATGAATACGAAGTGACAAGACCATTAGGAAGAAAGAATAAAAGAAGTTAGAGAAATACCAGTGGTTGAAAGAGGAACTACAGAAGATGTTGAAAACAAAAAGGCTAAAATAATCGTAGTGATGGCTGGGACACTAGGATCCCATATGTGGTCCCAACTAGAAATTTGATTCTAACAGATTTCAAATATAACAATCGTTCTATATTGAGAAGAGCGAATTGCAATGCTAGAGGCAAATATTGAGCAAAGCCTTCAAGTCTCCACTTTTCTGGTAGGAAACTCGAAATTGGGGATAATCCATGCTATTTGCAAGTTTTTTATTTTTTTTTATACAAAATAAAATGAGCTTAAAAAGATATATATGTTATGTTTATAGAATTTATCAAATTTAATTAACAAAATTACGGTGAAGATCTAACTGTTATTTACTGACATTGTAATACATGCGACAATTCTTTAAAATCCTTTGTTAAATAAACGATTCCTGAGGATGGAGCATCAGGTTCTTGGGACCAAATTCTACAAATCGATAATAGGATTTCTTATTGAAAATATAGTCTCTTAAACAATCATAAGAAGGAAAAATATAACATATAATATATATAATATGAAAATTTTTGAAAAAATTTAAAAAATCAAATCAAATCAAAAAAAAAAATTTTTTTTCATTTATAAATGATTAAATGATTATGAAGAGCAAGTTTTGATAATAATTTTATCATCATTAATTTATCATTTAAATTTATCATTTTTAACGAATGATAGAATAGCAAGATTACTTGAAAATCTAAAAAAACAACCTTTGAGGAGCATTTAATTCAAAATTTTGGCGATTTTTTGGTACAACGTAATGAGGATATACTGGATAATAAAGGACAATATTTTCACTTATAATAGTTGGAAATAAAGAAAAGAATATGGTTAGCCAAGCCATATCTGAAAATTAGCGATAATAGCAAAAATGAAGTTCAAGGCAGATTTCTTTGCTGCCATATCTCTTTATTAGAATACCTCTGTATTTATTATTCTCTTCTTAGATACCTTATTCTTTAGAAAAATATCAATTCTCAATATCTCAATTTTTGGCAAAATTGCTGATTCTACTAATTGCCAGAGTTAAACACTTTTCTCAAATACAGTTGAATTCGCAGAATCATTCAAAGCTCATAATTTCAATGATCAATTCAAATAAATAAACTTTTTATTAAAAAATTATAAAAGTTGTTTTAATTTCCAGTTTTTATTAATAAAATAATTAAATTTTCTTTGAGATGAGGTTGGGGGGAGGGAGAGGTGGGGAGATAAAATAAAAAAATATGCAAAAGTTTTTAGTATAAAGCATGAAATACAATTAAATATAAGATTAAAAAATATTTGAAAAAAAAAAATTAAAATTTTTTACGAAATGATAATAGGAAATGATAATGATACCGCAAAGATCACATAAAAGATAAAATTGAATTAATAAAAGTTAAGAGTTATAGATATCAAACAATCGCAAAAATTTTAAAAACGAATATCTTAGATTATTTGAAGAAATTAGGTGACAAATGTGGGCCAATGTTGATCAGCACATATCTCTTCCTTTCTAGTGATATTTCCAATAATTCCGCTTATATACGTTCAATCAAATATAGATCATGTTTATAGTTTTAATATTTAAAAAAAGAAAAATCTTAATAATTAATATTAATAATTGATAATAAAATCCAATAAAACGATAAAATTGAAAAAAGGTGCTTCAAAAAAAATTAAATAAATTGTAGTAATTTAAAAAATTAAATTGAAATTAGATAAATTCATATTAGTAATTAGCGATTTTCTTGGGGTCATGACCGTGTCATTATCACTAATTCATTATCATTAATTCCATTTCGTGTTAAACTCGCACCACTGGCAAACTTAGCCAGAGAAGTCATTTAGCGATAGAAATATAGATGAGCCATTATTCGTCTTCACTGAAAGATAGATGAATCAAAGCATCCACGCTTTGAAATTATAGCAATAATGCACGAAGTCATTTCATTTCCACTTCTTCCACTGATCTTCTGCAAACATTATTTATTCTTTCTCAACTGAAATATTACTATATAACCATTCTTTTCCAAGAATATAATATATAACGAATGAAACAATCGTAATCTTTTTAATTTTATATCACAATTTCATGACGTTAAACTTAATTCATTTCAATAAATGCAATTTATGTCACCGGAATTTTTTTAATTTCTAATATAAGGCACAATGAATTACCCATTTCGAAAATTATTTTCTGCTGATAAAGTGAGAAACTGATAAAGAATGAAGTTATAAAAATTTAGATTTCTAACAAAGAAACGAGTATAATTGGAAATGGAAACGATATTATCAAGCGATAGTAGGATAGCTTAACGAATTATTACTCTCATTGGAGGTTAGGGGCCAATTCTGGGATTTCCTAGGGAACTCGAGTAATGTTGACAACAACTCACGTTTATTTCTGTCGCCGAGTAACTCTATTAAAAAATTTAACTTATATATTAAGTCGGTGGATCGACTGTAAACCATTAATGTTGAACACTTTTTTTTTTTAAAAAAGTCTTCACCATTACTGGTTAAACTCGCTCCGCTGGTTTGTTGCATTGGACAAATATGCCGGTCCTTTGGAGATAGAAGTGTAGGTGAGTCACCAGCGTCCGGATTTTCGGACAGGTTTTACTACTAGGCGGAAGAGAATTTCAACATTGGCGCAACAACCCACTGAGCCATTCTATTTCCGAATATTCTTATTTACGAATGATGCAAAATGAAGAACTAAAAATTTTTTATTTTAAAAACATGATTATTAAATTCGTAAATTATGTAGAATTTTTAATATATTAGATAAAAATCAGATATAAGGCCACATAATGAAATGGCAATGCGATGAAATTTTCAACGAAGGGATTTCTCGAAAGCACTGCCACTCATTCCATCTAACTCCAAATTTATTATCTTAATCTAGCATATCAAGCATATATTGTTATAATATAACAGTATATTCACAATAGGATTCGATGGAAGTTCGAAAAGAATCGACAGACCCCGAGGGGTTTGAGAGGGAACTTGGGATTAGGTTGAGGTCGGTGTAAACTTTGGGATATAATAATTGGATGAGCAAAAGTTTGTACTTTGTAATTTTGCTGTATTTTTTTAAAATTTAAATTTTGAATACTAATGAAAAAAAAAAATTTGCATATAAATCACACGTAATTGAACAAATATTTTTAGTTTTTCCCATTTCCTATTAAGGATATAAGTGAATAAAATGGATATATCTCCTTTTTCTAACAGTTCTCTTTATTGCTGGTTAAGTTGGCTCCGTAAAACGATCTAAGGATGTCTTAAGTGTAAAGCGAATATTTATTTATAAATCAATTATTAAGGGAAGTACGAAATTGATGAAATATATCAGAATATGATGAAAGGACCAATGGTACTAAGTAATTTTAAAGCAGATTTAAAAAAATTTTTTTTTATTATAATTATTATACAAAATATTTAATAGATAAAACAATAAGATTATTTTCAATCAAATGAATATCCAAAAATTTTTCTAATTCATCTAAGAAATTTTTCTTGAATGAAAATCTCGTAAATTTTTAATAGAATGCGTCGATGTTTTAGTGGCAGGTTGGTTGCCACAATCGAGAATGGGTTCCGATTCGAATTCGATTAAAACACCACGTTGGATGGTAGGAATAGAACTGTCCTTCAGAAATTTGGATGGCCATTCATACGTATTTCCCCAAGTAGCAAAATTTAACCGAACTGGCGAGACAATTGAGTCCAAATCTAAACAGCAATGGGATGCGGAAAAAAATTTTATAAAACTTTATAAAATTTTAATTTTCAAATTTTTAAATTAAATTTTCTAAATCTAAATCTTAATTTAAATTTTATAAATTCTTAAATTTTTAATTTTAATTTTAATTTTAAATTCTTAAATTTTTAATTTTAATTTTAAAATTTATTAATTTTTTTTTTCAATTCATATGATATAATAATAGAAAAATTAGTGGCTTAATAAGCAAAATTATTTCTTTTATAGGAAGGTCGATAAAAGAAATGAGTTGGCAATCCTTATTGTAATATTTTATTCTGATCGAATAAAGTTGCATAAATTATCATTATCTTAACCCTATCATTACCATTATCATTTGCTAGGGACCTATCTTTAAGATTTTTGAGTAAAATTAATTTACTAAAAATCATATTTTCAATTTTATGCTTAATTCTTTCTTTAATATCTTTCAGTGTAATTTTATTTACATTTTTTAATTGAATTTAAACCAATTTTGTATGAATAAATAAAGTCTTTATCAAAAATTAAGCAACAAATTTTATGATATATTACATATAAAAATATGATCAGTGATGATAAAAATTTTATCATGTTTGACCTTTCTTTTTTTTTTCACGCTGACCTTAACCAATCCTTTTCATTTACTCGTATTTTGTCTTCATCTCGTATGAATAAATTTTTAATAAACGATTGCCTTCAAATTATGCAAACATTTTTATTTAATATTAATTAACTTAATTTGCAAAAACGAGTGGTAGGCAAACTCGTTAAGAAATATAATAAAAGGGTCTAATTTTGAAATATTTGAAATATTTCTTTTTGCTTTCTATTATTATTTGAATTTTATCTCATCAAAACTATTAATTTCTTATTGTCAAAAAATAAAAATTTATTATAAATAAATAAATATAAATTTATATAAATATATAAATATTTGATAATTTATAATATCTTAACACTAATTGATAATTCATAGATTTTTTAAGAATATCAAAAATAATAGTTTTCTTTTTTTTAATGATAATGACACGATGTGATTGCATATGTTGTGACTGCATGGCTCCATCAAACTTAAACTCATTAAGCTTTCATATGGGTTTTAAGTTGGTGGCAATAATAGGACACTTTTAGCATATTTCGATGGGACGAGGCTATTGCTCTTCTCTAAATCTCTAAATATTTTATATTATATACGCAAAAAATCTAGAAAAATAAATAATCCTCTATTATTTTCGATTTTATTTTATTTTAAAATATTTTTATTGTGTTTAATAAATAATTTAAAAAATTAATGATAAATTCAATAATAAATAATATTTAAAATATTATTTCCTTTAGTATTTTTTGTTTTTAGAACCATTTTATGAAGAGATGAAATTTTATGAAGAGAATAGTTTAGTTTTTTTTTTCCGATTAAATTCACTGATTAGAATGGGTAGATAGATAAATTGTAGGTAGATCGCTTATCAGTTAGATGATCCATAACCATCTGCTAGTTATATTAGTGAGGAAATTTGACGACTATATTACTCTAGAAAAAAAGATTAAAAAGATAAGGACAAATCTATAAAACGTAAGGTCTGCTTGTTGAAAAAACAGTAAAGTTGAGGGAATGAAAGAAATCCATGACTTTTAGCTGGTAGTGGCTAGCAACTCGATAACTCGGCAAATATCCTGGATGCAAATAACGGCTAACCAAGAAGAATGTTACTTTATATTTTATATTATAAAAATATTTTTATTGTTATCCAAAACTTGTTTATGTCAACTCTATAATTTAGCAAGTTTGCATTGAACCTTT
This sequence comes from Dracunculus medinensis, assembly GCA_900625125.1. Classification (NCBI taxonomy): domain Eukaryota; kingdom Metazoa; phylum Nematoda; class Chromadorea; order Rhabditida; family Dracunculidae; genus Dracunculus; species Dracunculus medinensis. Next base: position 80,132 of record UYYG01001224.1, on the reverse strand, counting down.
CGACCAGTCTACAAATTGTTTCATGCAAATTGTTTCACGAAATCTCGTTATAGATTTATATTTTAACCAATAAATCCTTTTTAAATTTAAATTTTCTCTAAATAGAAAATTTATGATAAATTTTCGATACGACATGATATATCATATGATATGACATCGAGTGATATGATATGATTTATTTTCTTTAAAATGATGAAATATCCGGAATTTTAGTGCAAAGGAGTTCTGGATTAATGAATCTGTAAAAATTTCTGGAAAAGAATAATGTTACATGAATTGAAAAATTTTATTAACAAACGGCGTTATCGTTTCATCTTTTTAAAGCCATCAAATTCATCAAAAAAAATTAATTTGCATAATTTCTATAAAAGCAGTAAGGTTTTGCCAGCAGAAAGCGCTCAACTTACTTCGTTACGAAGGTTTCCAAGTAATCGAAAACGGCAAAATCTGAGGCAATTTTTTAAAATTTTATTATAATTGTAATTATACATTGTAAAATGTAATAATTATTAAATAAATAATTATTTGTATGTTTATTTGTAATTGTAAAATTAGAAAATTGTGTATTTATTTTCCTTATTTTATTTTCTTTGTTACCCTTATTTTACATAAAAAATTTCTCTCTCATCCACTGTGTGGTGGCCAATAATCCCCAAACTTGGGTTCTCTAACAGAAGTCTGACAGGTTGTTGAGTACTACGCAGTATCTTAGCTGTTCTTAATAGTGCTTCTGGATAGAGATGGCTAAGGTTGTTTCTGGTATCTGCCACTTGCCACTTTTTTAATCTCGGCGTCACAATTCCAACTGCTCCAATTATCACTGGGATTATTTAGGCCTTTCATCTTCTCTAGTTTCTCTTTTAGCCCTTGGTATTATATTAATTTATATTAATGATACCAAACCTAATATATAAATAAATTATAAATAATTTATAATATTTATATATAAATGACAAAATTTTATCAAAGTTTTATTATTGGACTAGCTTTATTAAATTTTAAGTATTATTTTCAGATATTCGAGAAAAAATTTTAGAAGGACGTCAAATAATTGGCATAAAATTTCTAAAGATATAGTAAGTTCCTTTTATTCTAATAGGTCGTATCATTGTTGGCTTGATTAGTTCCTCTGGCTACAAGGCATTTTCAACCCACCCATTAGCTTGAGGATAATAAAAGTCACTCTTTTTAGTATTCGCAGGAATCCTGTTTACGATCTCATTCAGTTGTCCATTAGTCCAGGCGCTTTTCGCTTTTGGTACCATCCATTACTAGGTAAAGCAAATAGCCAGATTTGTGTTATCAAATTACATCAGCAAGAGGCGATGAACGTGGCTCAACATAGGCAACGATATTATTAAAGAATATAAGAATATAAATAGTATTTGAGCGAAAATGTATATATGTATATATACGAAAATGTATAATACTTTATTATATTTGTTATATTATTATATATACTAATAATACTTTGTTATATTTAATTTAATATTTAGTATAATATTTCAATTTAAATTCGCTTTTTAAAATCATATCATAATCAATCATATCATAATAAAATCATAATCAATTGTTTTTTTTAAACTTATTTGAAAGATAGTTAAATGGGATTACTATGTGATTATAAATAAGCTGAAATTTGATAAAAACACATCTAATCATTTTCTTGAAACTGGATAAAGCGGGAGTTGAAAGCATGCCCTCAGGCAATCAATTTAAATAATTTAGACGAATAGACGACTCATTAATTTAATTGCAGATAAATAGGTTTTATATGTACAAAGGCTGAAATTTTATTATTTCGAATTTACAATGAATAATGTAAATAATTTTATCATAGCTAGTAGGATGAAACCGGAGGATAGAATGGCTCAGTGAGTTGTTGCTCAATTGGGAGCGCCGATGCTGAAGTTCAATTCCCAGCAGTAAACTTGTACAAAATCTGGGTGATGCTGGTGACTCACCTGTATTTCTATTGCCAAGGAACTCCCTGGCATATTACTCAATTGCTACAAGCTAGTGGAGCAAGTTCAACTAGTAATTGTGAGGACTTTTGAAAAAAAAGGCTAAAATCAAACAAAGGGATTAGCCAACAATTGAGAAGCTTTTCTCATAAAACATTTTCAACATTTGTAGTGGAATTTCTCAAATTTTTCCTTTGTATTTTCCAATTTTATTCTACAGTCTAATTTTTTCAAACGAATTTCACCTTTATTTAAGTTAAATTTAAGAAGACAACTCGAACTTATGTTAATATCGACGACCACTGTGCTATTCCTTCAAATCTTACAAAATGCTCCTCATTGTTTCGAGAGATTTCCGATCGTCGAACTCAGGTATGTTCATTAAAAATAGGATTATTCATTAAATATTTTTACGGCGGCGGTTAAGAGATTAATGAATTTTATTGATATAATGTAATAGGAATTAGGATTGCTGGTTAGACTGCTCTTATTTTGAGAACGCCAATACTATGGTTCTCTTCCTTAGTGGAAATAAATTTGTTCTTAATAGAAACTGACTGGCGATTCACTTATGCTTCTTTTTCCAACAGTCGGAAATCGCCTAATTAACTCTTAATATTATAATAAATATATAAATATAAAATATTATAATAAGTATTATAAAAATATTATAATATAATAATAATATTATAATAATAATATTATTATTAATATTATTAATATAATAATAATATAATATAATAATAATAATATTAATATTAATATAATAATAATATAATAATAATATAATAATAATATTAATAATATAATAATAATAAAATAACAATATTGTAATAATAATAATAATAAATAATGGTAATTTAGAATGAAATAATTGAAAAAAAACGAACAATTAATGGAAATAATTTACGATTAGCAAATAAAGCAAAAGGCCTAGATAAACTTCATAATGCTATCGTAAATGACGACCTAAATTTACTTAAATCATTTTTCAAGTAAATTTTTATAATCAGTTTTTTTTGCTTCTATATAATATTAATCTATATAATATTAAAAATATATTAAATGGCAAAATAATCTGATATGAATTTTTATATAAAAAATTTTTTTCGCACTAAATTAAACTCCCCTCATTTTTCTTGCGAACATTATTTCATCATTTTCCATTTTATTTTTAAAATAATTGCAAAAAAATATGAAAAATAATATTATCAAATTTCTAAGAGAAAAACACATATTTTCAAAAATATTTTTGGTTACTTGAAAAAATATTTTAAATTTTTGATGATTTCTAATAGTTCTTTTGATAAGCTAATTTTTAAATATTTTAAATATTTTAAAAATTTTTATAAGCGGTATAGAGGCGTTTTTAAAAATAAAATAAAACAAATTTTTTTAAAATTGCTAAAAGTTAGAGTGGTAAATTATTAGAGATAAATCATCATTGTCAAAAATAAATATGATTGATGAAAATGGTCGAACGGCAATTCATTATGCTGCATTCAATGGAGCCACTCGTTGCCTAAAATATTTATTAAAAATATTGTCGATTTATACCAAAGTATTTTTAATATTTTTTATTATTTTCTAAACTCATTGAAAAATCGTCGACAAGCTGATGAAATTTTGGCGAAATCGGTCTCGACAAGACCTTGGAGAAAATTAAGCTTTTGCAAGTTGCTAGAGGCCAGTAAAATTGGCCAAACTCATCATCTTATCATTCATCATGTCATCGTATAATTTATCATTATTATTGATTATTGATAGATTATTGATAGATTATTATTGATAGATTTTTTTTATTAATCTTTTAATTTCTTGTAAAATTTAATTTATCACATAAAAAATTTCTTTTCACAAGTATTAAGTATTACGAATAACGATTTCTATAAATTCTATAAAATATTCTAATTTTCTATCTAAATTAATTTTTTATCAGCGAATAGAATGCGAATATCACCGAACGAAGAAAGCTAAAGCTTCTATGCGAATTGTCAACTAACTTAATAATTATCACTTTTATCACATCAAGTTCTTATCACTTTCAATTACCAATTTTGCTTTCGCCGTTCGATGATATTTTCAATATTTTTGCAGTTGATTTAGAAATAATTATTTCTTATAATTTTGCAGTTTCAATCTAAGAAATTTTAAATTTTAATAATAAATTTTAAAAAGGGATCATCGACTAGAGATAATTTCAATCTTCTACTGCATTGCGACAACGATGGAAATACTCCCCTGCATCTTGCTTGCCGACAGCAAGACACTCGATGTCTTAAAGTAATTTTATGAATATCATTTGTACATTTAAAATAATTTACCTCAAAAACCCTTTGAATTCTCTCTTTCAGTTCTTCTTAAATTTTTATTAATTGGCGTCCTCTATCGTCTAAATCCTGCCAAACAGCTATAAATATAGTAGTACCATTAGAAACCTCATGCAATTCTTCAAACCCTTTAAATATTTCACCTTATTTCTCTAAATTCTTTTCGGTTCGGATGTACACCTTAAACAATCCTCGAAAGCCAGCAGTTCTTTCGATTTTGCAATTCGCTATACTATAGTACTTCGTCACAGCCCAGTTGTTTTCGTTAATAATCCATCATAAGCCGGGATTAGTCACGTTTTGTGAAAAATTTCCAAAAGTCTATCCCATATTTCTTCTTCTTTAGCAATTCCCGATTCAGTTATAATCATCTAAAACCATCAGTTTTCTTTTTTTCTCCTAATTCTCCATCAAAAAGGCAAATCGTAAAATTGCGGATAGGATGAAGGTGATTGGAATTGTCTTTTAACTATCCATACTTAAATATCACTATCCTTTACTGTATTCTATTGTAAAATATTTGTGCTTTGACGAATCCGCTTCAAATTTGGTGTATCCACTAAAGTTGCGCAAATTGTAACTTTTCACGCAAAGTCATTTCAGTTGTCATTAATTTTTCCCAACAATATTCTTACCATACTTTTCCATTTCCCAAATTTGCAATCTTGTCGACCAGGCTGCAACATAATACTGATTTTAAAAAATGCTTATGGTTACAATTTTTATAATTAATATAATATTATTATGCCTTTGCAAAAATCCGGTCTTCTTTAGAATCCTTTATAACGAACTCTTCATACTCCTGAATCAATCCTTTTTTTCAATCCTTTTTAGCACCATATGAAATTCTCTTTTTTTCGCCAAAGATCACCTGTGGAACCTTTCATGCTATATTTTTCTTAAAGAGCCCTCACCATTACTGAGGTAAACTCGCTCCACTGGCTTGTCGCATTAGACAATAAGCCAGGGAATCCTTTATCGATAGAAAGACAGGTGAGTCGCTAGCATCACTCCGATCTTTGGACAGGCTAACTCCAGCGAGGAATCGAACATCAACATCGGCGCTCCAAATTTAGCAACGACTCACTCAGCTAATCTATCTCACGCTATATTAAAAATCGCTATGGCACCTTAGCTTATTGTCATACTCTGTTGTATTTTTTTGTGAGCTAATCTTTCTTTAACTAGAAAAAAGCAGGGAGGCCCATTTAGCACGTTTCGTTAGGATTTTTCCATCTTTCGATTTTTTGCATGAAAAGAAGAGAATGAATCGGTTTCATTTAAAAGACATTAATAATATGACATTAGTACCAATTAAGATAGGATTCCACGGAGGACATCTTTTAAGTTACTAGGTTAATTAATTAATTGCTAGTGCTATTGCTTGGTTCCATAAAATCTTCAAACATATTTGTCTTCAGACATATTTATATGCATATCATTTATCATTTATCTTCAAACTTATCATTTATTATTTATAAGATTTTTTGAATTTTCAGTTATCCATAAGCTTAAAGCATAAAATCTTCAAACACATTTGTCTTCAGACATATATTTATTTATATACATATCATTATATTTATATACATATCATATCATTTATCATTTATCTTCAAACTTATCATTTATCATTTATAAGATTTTTTGAATTTTTATAATATTTTTTAAAATATAATGAATTATAAAGCTATTGCTCCACTATATGATATCGAAGCTCGGTTGGACAACAATTGAAGACGTATTACAATTACAAAATTATGAAAAACAAACACCGTTACATTTAGCATGTTTGCATTTAAATTTAAATGCGGTACGAATGCTTATAACAAAAGATTTTGATAAAATTATCGCTAAAATATTTTCGTATCGAAAAAGGAAATTCGTTTCTCAATGTTTGAAAAAAACAGCAATTACGACAATCGGTTGGAATTTGAAAAAGTTTGCATTATTTCTTTTTTTATTATTTTTTATTTATTTTATTTATTTATTTCTTTATTTTATTTATTATTATTTTTTTATTATTTTTATCTTTTATTTCGTTATTTTTATTATTTTTATTATTTTATTATTTTTATTTTCATTATTTTTATTATTTTATTTATTATTTCTATTGTTATTTATTATTTTATTTTATTATTATTTATTTTATTATTTTTATTTATTATTATTTATTTATTTTATTGTTTTTATTATTATTATTTTTTATTTATTTTATTTTTTATTTATCGCATTATTTATTATTTTTATCATTATCATTATCATTATTTTTATAATTTTTGAAATTTAAAAATACTAATATTCTAACTTAAACGCAAAATAGTAGAATAAATGGCAAAGTGAATTTTTGCTATTATTTCGAAACGTCAGTATTAGAGTTCTATGCTCAATAGAAGTAAATTCGTTTTTTGAAAATTCGAATAGTGTTGACGACCCACTTTTAATATTAAATATTATTTAGAAGGCTGCAATTGGGGTGAAATTCTCAAATAACAGGAATTAATTAAAGGTTTGAGTAGCCAAAAAAAAATAAAAATCCTATTGGCTCAGTTAATTTATTAGGCATAAAGTTCAATATATAAGCCTGAGAAGAAAGATTCGGATAAAACCATCTTCTCTAATTTTTTAGAGGTATAATTGTGCATGAAATGGCTAGTATTCCATGTGTTTGTCAAAACTTGGTCTTAAAAAATGACTGCTTTAATACTAAAAGAATTTCTTATAATATCGACCACGAAGATATCGATGCACCACGTCGTCGATGCAGTCACTGTGATGAAGGTTTCTTTACTTTCCACACAATAAAATAATTCAATAATTCAAATAAATCAATTAGAGCGATAAAATCGTAATATCAGATTACCGTATACAAAAGTACCATATGGCTAACCATTTCGTCATTATCCATCCAGTTGTAAATATTATTATAATTATTTTAGCTATAATTCTGGAATCATTCCAAAAAAAATTATGATTCCACTTTTAAGGTGGCAAATGAAACATCATTCATTTGACCAACTCTAAGTGCGACTAGGTAAGATGTAAGGTACAATAAGATAAATAAATGCCGGAAAAAATTTTTTAACCGCTATACTACTCGATTATTTCTTATCACTTTATCATTTCATATCAATCAAATTTTCATCCTTCTAAGCTCATTAAGAATTATTAAAAATTTTTTCCCATCTAATAAAAAATGATATTTATTTTAAAAATATTGTATATTTACAGCTATGATGAATATTGTTAAATTAATAAGCGAACATTATCCAAATATTAAATTCATTCGTGATAAAAAAGGACAAACTTCCTTGATGCGCGCTGTTATACATGATTCGATCGGTATGACTGAGGCATTTTTATCGCTTGGAGTTGATACTGAGGTTTTTCTAAAAATAAAATTAGGCTTATCAAAACTTTATTTAATAGAACTAATAAAATTTTTTCATAAAATTAAAATTTATACGTAAATAAATCTCTATATGAGATTTTCCAGCAAATCTTAGGTTGTTTTATATTAACTTTTCTAATCTATTAAATATAAATAATAAATAATCATTAATAAAAATAATTACAGTTACAATAATCATAAATATAATGTAATAATTAGAATATAATAATTAAAATAAGAAATTTTTAAGGCGATTGATAGTAATTTTCATACTGCATTGCATCATGCAGCAACAAGAGGTTTATCGAGACAAGTGGTAATATTATTGGCAAATGGTGCATCACCAATGGCTCAAGATGGCTGTGGAGCGACACCAATGCATTATGCCGCAGTTCATGGATATACTTTATGCCTCAAACTACTTTATAAAGCCAGTCAACTGATTGTAGGTTTCCATGAAATTTTAATTCTTATACGTAAATTACGATATATAAATTATTAAAAAAATAAATGCTAATATTTCTATAAAAAATTTTTTCAAAGAATTTTCTTTATTCAAGGATAAATCGACGAAAAATGGACACACATCGTTTATGTGGGCCGCAATGAACGGTATGAATAATTCGTTGAAAGCAATGCTTTATATAAATCCAATGATAAATCGTAAAGATGAGGATAAGAATAAATCAACGGCGCTACATCTTGCTGCTATGAAAAATTTTCCTGGCACGGTTGAATTACTTATCAAGAACGGATGGTTTATTGAGGTTTGCTGAACTGAAATTTTTAGAAATCTGAAGTGGAAGATACAAATAAATACAAAATATAAGCAATAATAGAATAATAGGGCAAGATAAAAGTTTGATAAGGAGTTTGATAGGATAAGATAGTAGTTTGATAAGATAATAGTAGTATGATATTAACTTAAGTTAATACGTTAATACGTTTTTGATAAGTTAATACGTTTTTTAGCTACATCCGGTGAAATAGTTATCTTTCAAAATGAGCCAAGAATTTTCAAAATTACTACTAGGCCACTTTAAATAGAGGATAGCGTCATCTATTTCTCGAATTTATAGTTATTCCGCTTTATCACTCCTTTATCACTCCTGCCTCTCTATTTTATACCGATACTTTATCAATATTTTTTTAATCTCTCAAATTTGCCAAGCTTTGCCCTCCTATTGCCTTTAAAATCTATTACATCCCATTATGCCCAGCTAATTTCTTCTAATACTCCATCCAAGTTCGTTCGCTGTATTACTTTGGGTGCCTTAAATTTCCATATCTCATAACACAAATGCCATTATAGGGTCCAGAAATAATAGAAAATTTTCCAGAAATATTCTTTTCTTTTCTTCCTCCATCCCTCAAAATTCTTTTAATAGCGTGTTAAATCGCATTCCTTTTCAGAAGCAGATAGTGTATAATCCGAGTCCTATAATATGCCAAATTACCTATTATTGAGCTAGAGGCATCAAAATCTGGTTCCACTATTCTTTCTTAACAGACGTTACATTACCTGTTGTCATTGCCAATAGCGAGGGTCTCATGCTTTGATCTTTTCTAACAGTTCGACTTCGCCTTTAAGATCAAATTAGAGATCAAAACCAAAAAATGATAGTCTGCAGAAGTGAAGTATTTTGGTACATTGGTACCGAAGTGGATTTGGCAAATATCATAGAGAACTTTGAGAAATATTTAAAAAAACAGATTTTTAGGGGAATTTTAAAGTCTAAGTTAAATATTCTAAAATTTTATTTTTAAAGCCTTTGATTTAAATATTTTTGTTTCTTCGTTTATTATTTCTTTTTTATTATTTTATTTATTATTTAATAATTTTATTATTAATTATTATTTCCTTAATTCTTTTCAACTTTTCCTTTCATAATTGATAAAAACCCCGCACTTCCACCATATTGTCCCTTTAATTAATTCATTCTTCTTTATTTTTCAAGGACAGAAATAATAACGGTGACACTGCATTTCTTTGCGCTTCATCATCAGGTAATCTCGCTGCCATACAATTTTTGATTAACGACGATGCCAATATATTTGCTCGAAATAAGGTTTAATTTAGATGAATTAATTTCGAATTAAATTTGAAAAATTTCAAATTCAAATATTGGTCGGTGCTTCAGTGGTAAACAATTGTCACCGAGAATCGAGACTTGGGTTGGAAACCATTCGGACGGCACTATGGTCTAACAGAAAGAACCAAAGAGTGAAAGCGCTCTGTGGGTTCTTGCTAAATTCAGAGATGCTGAGATTCCACTTCCAGCAGCATTTTACTGGCCTGCTTTGTACATTCCAATATTGTACCTGTCAAAAAATCCAGGCGATACTTGGCGCAACTTACCCGTATTTCTCTCATCAAGTGATTCCCTGGCATATTTCTCTAGTGCGGCAAGCCATGGGACGAGTTTAACCAATAATAGTGAGTGCTTTTTAAAAAAAAAAAAAAAGCCAAACTTCAGGACGGTAACACTTCGTTACATTTATCATCACTAAACAAACACGATGAAAACCTAAAAGTTTTGCTTCCATGGTATAAGAATTATTCATTTGTTGATTTAAAGAATTCCCGAGGAAAAACTGCTTTACATCTTGCAATTGAATCATTAGCTGTGCAATGTGTTTATCAGCTTATCGAGGTTTATTTCCTTTCTTATCCATGAATTTTCATAAATTATGATAAGATATTTATAGTTGCAATTCAAATGGTGATACTGTGGTGCCATATTATGCAAACGTAAACACAAATACTTACTGGTACACAATTGGCACAATCAAGATTTGATAAAACTGATAGTTGATAAATTTTTCAGAAATCCTCCTTGAATATTTTGTTGAACCAAATTGGATCCAATTGATTCCATAAGTGCCAATAATATTCACAGCCAACAATATTCGTAGAGTTTAGGAAAATGTAAAATAAAAAAAAAAAAAAGATATTTTGACGCAAATTACGTGAACTACGTGTATTCGTACCTAAACTAAATAAAACTAAATAAACTAAACTAAATAAAAAAAATTGTAGAATGGAGCGAATGTTCGTATTAAAGATAGCGATGGATGGGATTCTTTAATGCTAGCTATTAAATCAGGTTCTTGGCCAATTTTAAAGATGATTTTAAGGTAATGTGTTGTTTTTTTTTTTTTCTTGCCTAAGAATTTTATAAGTAAAATATTTATATATTCGACTGATACTGATAAGCTATTCCAAATCTGATCATTATTCCTTCTCTTTGCAATGATCTTTTGGCAAAAAATTTCTACCAGTATTAATAGACCGTTAAAATAGCCTAATAGACTTTCTTTAATATTACAATATTTATGTCAAACGATTATGACAGGAAAATTTGGTATTTAGTTCATTTAAGAATATCTTCATTTAAAATTTACTTATTCTGGGAAATCGTTCTATGAAAAAATTGTTACAATAAGTTCAGATCTCCTCAAAACTATGTATGAATATATAAATATGTATATATATTTATATTATATGTAAATATATTTATTATATATATATATATGTATATACATTTCTATCAGGACGAGCGCATTGTTAAGAATAGTTAAGACAATGCGGAATCCTGAATCTTCCAGGCCTCTGATAAAGGACCCAAGGCTGAGTATGATTTCCCACCCATGCGGTTAGATTCCCCTTGTCTTTCGACTCCTTTATCTTCTTTCGATTCCCCCTTAAATCTATTCAATGTCGTATCATTTTAACTGGACTTATAGATGATTCGCCAGCATTAATTTTTAATTGAGGACTTAATACTGTGCTGTTTACTGGGAAATACTGGGAAAACGATGAGAATGGGAACGCAATAGCTACAATTAAATGAAAAGAGGTTACAGTGATTTTAATTTTAAACTGTGGTGAAATAGTAAAACGGTGCCTTTAAATACTATATAGTGGTGGTGTCAAGAAGAAAAATCCGATCTGACTGTATTCGAGTTTTTTTCATGAAAGCAATAAGAATAGCAAAGGATTCCAAGATTTCCCTTCCCCCCACAACGGGTTTTTAGTGATTATTACCTGGTTGAAATAAAACCATAGACGACTAACCTCGTCAGAAATAATAAACTTGCTTACATATTGAGGTATGACGAAGGAATGTAATGAGAAAGTAATTGATGGTGCGTGCACAAAATTTATAGGAAAATAACTGGATTCGGAGATTTCAAGTGCAAATGCAAGCAGAGGTTTGCCTGCCTCTGGGGGTGAAATTCCAGATGAAATTTCGTTGACTTGAATTTTTCGGTATTGGACGTATAAATATCAAATTATTAGCCAAATTATTAGATAAATATTCGATTGTTTTTTTTTTTTTTTTTTAAGAAATTCGCCAAATTTCAATTGTTTCTCATATAAGGACAATGAATCCACGTTGTCTTTGTCACAAAAATATAAAAATCATATTTTGACAACATTTTTGGTTTCATATGGAGCGTTACTACCTCATCAAATTTTATATATTTCCGCATGCAAGTTAGTTCGTTTTATTCGTCGAGTTGAACGAGAAAATATTTAAATGATATAATACAAAAAAATTGAAAATTTTTAGAATATAAAAATTTAAAATTAGAAATTTTAAAATTCCCCTAAAAAATTTTACGCTTTTAAATTATTCTAAAAAAGATTCAAAATTTTGATAATTTGAATTTTTAATAATTTTTCAATATTTAATATTTAATGAAAAATTATTTTAAAGAATTCAACGATGGTATCGTTCAAAATTATCGAAACGATTAAAATATTTTCACAGTGGTTTAAATAAAAATATAATTCTTGAAGAAATAATCAGTTCTATTTGAAAAATATATTTTTTCAAGACACGAAATATTCTTATTTAGAAAAAAATAATTTATAAATAAATAATGATAATTTACCATATTTATAGTCCATTTACTATTTCATTTCTATTGTTTTCTTCTTTTTTCCATTATCAATTTAAATTTACAAATTTCTAAAAAATTATAACAAATCGAGGAAAAAAGATGGTGGATTAAAAAATTTTATAAAATACAAAAGAAAATCATATTTCATTAATGAAAATGCATTCATTTTCTATTTCTATTTTTTATAATTTATATAATTTTTTATAATTTATATATATAACTTTTTATGGCACACTTTCGTCTCTTTTCTTCAAGCTTCCAAAAGTTGTTCCATTATACATCATTATATTCAGGATCTTTCAACGCCTAATCCTTCAAAACCCTGAAAACTCTATTTTTTCGCCTCAACAATTTCATAGAATGCATTGTTACTAGTTTTTTTTAGCTGCAGCTATAGATTATACCGAATTCTTTCACTTGTTTTATAAATCTTGTACTGCTATTTATAACTCAAAATAGTTAAAATAGTTCAAAAATTGTTTTTTATAGAGCTGTTAACAAGACTAAGTTTACGAAGTTTACTTTTTATGCTTCTATTTCTAAATATTCACGAAAAGATCATAAAAAATGTTATCTACATTCAGTTAATCAATTCTATATTTGATTTTAAAAAAGTATGATGATATAAAAATATCTATGAAGATAGTTGTTCTTCATCCACGATCATTATTTCTGTCTGTGACTGAATTCCTGTTGTAACGTCCTGCTTTCGCTGTTTTCGCGACTTTTTGCCAGTTTTAGCTCGAAGTTTTAGTTTTTCCTTAAAGTTTTAGCTCGAAGTTTTAGTTTTTCCTTAAGAAAAAAGATTACAGCGAAAAGAATTACTTGCAGAATTCTCGAAAGATAACATATATAATACCTGTAAAGCCATTTCTTGTTTTTCACGTTGTAAAGTATTTCGTTTTTCCATTTCTTTTCTTGTACTGCCATATTCATCTAATTTTTGTTTGACGTCACCTTCAGATATATCGATGTTAATTTTAATTGAAGTAACTGATATTCCAATTTATAAAGAAGGCAGAAATCCGTTTTACAACTTTTTGCATAATTTACATTCGCATAAATCTAACAATTTTGTTAAAAGTGCTAGTAATTTTATAATGTAGGCAGATCTAACGATTATATCGCATACTGCGATATTTTTGCATATATTGGCGACCGATGTAAAGTCCACTCCCGTGTTATTTGGGTAGGTGGACATAAAATAGAAATCTGTATCGTAAATTTACCAAAGAGAATTTCTTTATCAGGTATTGGGGCCAAATTTGATTGTGACATTGGTGATGGCTCACGACCATCCGGTTGCGACAAATTCAAAATCTCCTAAAAATTGATTATAAATTTTAAAGCTTGAAAATATTGAAATACTGATGATGATACTTTATTAATACAAAAAATCGTCGAAAAAGTTTCAAATCAGAACAAATTCAGAATTCAGATTTGCAAGAACTTAGTAACAAACCGACAGGTTTTTTCCATGTATCTCGCTTTGATCTTCGGCTTCATCCTTTTCTAAAATCAATAATTCTTTATCCAATTCATCATCCTTGTCATGAATAATCTTTAATTCGTACCCAAATTCTTCTTTAACTTTCTTTTTCATGAATGCTAATCGTTCAGTTCTGATTTGTTTTCGTTTTTTTGTTATCTGCAAAATTTTGAATTCAAAATTTTGAATTTTTCTTGGAATAATTTTTTCAACAGTGTTGTTAATTTCGCTGAAAAAGCCAATATATTTATACCAACTTTCTAGAAAAAAAGAGGAATAGGCAAAATTTATATTGATAAGTAGATGGAACTGATTTTGCCGTTCATTATTTTGGATTGAATGCAAATTTCATTTTCAGTTATTATAACTCTATCAACAAATGGTGTAAAATTTCATTGTAGCCTTCGGTGAAAATAGGGAAAAAGGACGGTTGATAAATAAGCAAGTTAAATATATGGAAGATCTATGGAAAACTCATCTCCCAATATGGCAAGAAAATGAATTATAATATTAATTGCATTCCATTCTGCATTCTACAGATTTATTTTATTTTATTTATTTATTTATAATTTTATTTGTCTTTATACAAATGGTCTTTGGAAAAATATTAAAGGATGTTAAGGAATAACAATAGTTTAGATAAGACGTAATATAACAAGGAAATACACCGAAATATGAGGGAACTGTTAAATGAGTCCAAAATAGCTAAAGTGACATAATTTATGGCAGCATTTTCATGGGCTTACAACAAATTATTTTGCAAATTCCGAAATTTAAATTCTGAAAAACAAAAAATTCATGGCGAATACAAAAAAATAAAATCTGTTGCGTTTGTGAAATTTCATGTTAATATTACCTCTTTATTTGCCTTATCCAAATCTTTTAGTATTGTTTCTGTGATAACTTTATCAAACCATTGAATTAAAGAGGCCAGCTGAAATAGTTTGAAATTGTAAAAGGAACGAATATGGATTCTTTAGCATAATAAAAATTAATTACCAAAAATATAATGAAGAAAGAAATAAATCATATTACTTTTTTATGAGTAGTTTCATATACGCTTAAGGCATCATTTAAAGTTTCGTCTGTTTCAATATCATTAAATGCATTATTTAAAGCTTCTTCCATTGCAAACATTTCTTCCTTCGTACAATAAGGAAATTGCACCTACAAAAATATAAATGAAATTTCTGAGGTTAAAAAAAATGAGAAAGCATCTCATTTATCTTAATTATCTTAATTTCTTGATAACTCACCTTGCCCAGATAAATTCGACAGGACTGAACATTTTGACCAGCTGCTATAAAATTATTTCTAGCTTCAGCTGCAGCGAAGTACCGCATTCTTGTATTCCTAAAAAATAATAAATCATCTGCTTAGATTTAAATACACTTCTTAAAATGAAATTTTAACAAATTAAAAAAATGCAATTAAAGAATATAAAGAACAAGGCTTAATAGAATTTAGCTTAATTTTAATAAATGATACATAGCATCAATATTATTCAGTTGTTTCCATCTGGCTATACCAAATGCCATTTGTGTACAAGCATGTACTAAAAGAACACGCGCATTTGTCCACTTGAATTTTGCTAAAGAAACGCGTTGCTGCCACTCAATTATTTCTTCTAATTCATTTTCCATTCGATTTTCTTTTTCACTCGCATAATCGTTACCAAATATCGAACCTAGAATTGTTTAAGAATAATAGTTCGATTAAAATTTAATATTTAAGCTTAATATTTAATGGTTAATGGAATATTTAATGGTTAATTTTTTCTACTTCAAGAATATAAATAATGGATTTGATTTATAAAAATTCTGATAATCGACACATCAAATTAATTGGGAAACGAAAAATCTATTTGCACAGTGTCAGTTCAATTCTTTAACTAACTTAATAAACGATCTTGTTTGTCATAAAGTTCGTGAAGAGTATCACAGTGTTTCTTATATATGTCGGCGATATGAGTAGCTTTTTCATATTGTTTTTTCGCACCAGCCATTTCCTGTCAATTCACCACTTATTTAGTCTGAAACTGGAAAAGAAAACAAAAAAATAATAATGTAAAAAATTAAAGAACCTTTTCAGCCAGTTCTTGTTTATTTAGCGCATCAAGATAATCTTTTTGTTCTTTATCAAAGCGATCATTCCACGTTCCCTTCAAAATTGTCTATTAATAAAATCAACATTAGCTTCAACGATGAATTTCTAATAAAATTTTCCTTTTCTTATTTAAAACAATATTGAAAATCAAAGTTCGCTACTCCTTCTATAAAGAAAAGTTATTAAAAAAGTTTCATAAAGTTCATATTTTACAAAGTTTTTAAAATTGCAAAATTAAGAATATACGAATATTTTATTGCAATTATTTATATTTTATTGCAAATATTTATATTTACATTTATTGCAACTACAAATACAAAATTGTAAAGTGCAACCTGTTGTTTTAGGAAATTTCGCACGGATGGCTGCTCAATATTTTCAACATCGGCTTTCTCTTTTTCGCTAAAATTATAAATAACATGGCATAAAGGAAGAAAAAATATTTGAAAAAAAATAAGTAAGACAAACGTATGTTTCTTTAATTCTTTAAAAGTAGCTTCAAGTTGATCAAGCGTTTTCTTTATACCATCAGCAAATATCATTTTCGATTCGTATTTTTTTAGAACGTTTTTCTTTTCTAAACGATGAATTGATTTCTCCATATTTATATAATCCTGGAAAAAACGATAAAATATTTCTGATAATCGCTCCTTTCATATGAAAAATATTGAAAGAAATTTTTTCCACTTTTCATTATCAGTTCTTTTTCTTTTATTATCAGTTCTTTTTCTTTTTTTTATCTCATTAGCGAATTTTATAATTGAAATTGTAGACTAATAAAATTCCTAGTTATATATGAAAACGTAAAAAACCTGAACAACTGCATCTGTAAAAGTAATCTTTTCAGTAGAACCTTCATCAATCGTACTTTTATTATCTTCGCTATATGGTTTTTTTTCAACAACTTCAACTGCTTTCACAGATTCCATTTTATTTTTATTTTTATCGCCTTTTATCTGAAAATTATTCAAAATAAATTCCTTGTATTCTTTTTCTTCGTTTATAGAATTTTTCAGGGTAATTACATAAATCCTGAAAAAAAACTTCAAACTAAGGAAATGAAAATGAAAACTAAAAAAAAAATACTTTAAAAATTTCAATTCATAAAACTGGAGAATTAACCTAAAAATTATCCAAAATAAAAAAAATATAAATGGTTAACGCTTAGTATTACCAAAAGAATACTGAAAGAAAGGAAAACTAATGTCGGAATTCATTAATACCCTATAAATATATATTTGTATGTCTCCTTATAAGGTGTGGGGCTGTCGTAAAATTGCAAAGGCATGATAGAATCCTAATCAGCATAACTAGTAAAAATATAAAAATAAAAAAAATATAAATATAATCAAGAGAAAACCTTTTTTTGGAAACTCGAAGCACTTCCCATATTCTCGTAAAGGAGAGGACCTTTAAATAAATCGACCATTCGTTTTCATTTCTTTGTTACCATGCGATGAGTTTTATATCTATATTTTATACGTTAACATTTTTACTAAGCAACAAAAAGCCAGTAAAATCCTAAAAAATTTTCTTTTTTTGACTTTTCATTAGTCAAAACGCTTAAAATATTGGAAATGAAAAAAAAAAGTCATAGAAAGACAAATAAAAATGAAACTGAAAAAAAAAGGTTAAAAATTTTAAAAATTTCAGTACATAAAACTGGAGAATTAACCATTTAAAAATATTTATAATAATAAAAATGAAATTGTAAATTGTATTAACGCATAGCATTACCGATTTGGCCTCGTGTTAACAATTAGTATTTGATATTTTTGCAAGGAAATCATTTGGCTATACAAGTCACCTTAGTATACAGTTGGACTCTCATGCGAATTTTTTAAGGACATACTAAAACTAAGAATTAAATTAAAATTTTAATTTTAAAATGAAATATCGATTCGAAACTCAGCCAAGAAAATTGAACTGAAGAAAAAAGAAATATTTAGGGAAATAAGAAAGAATTACTTATATTAATAACGCTGCCCCTCCAGTCGCTGCCAAATTATACCAAAATCAAAAAACTAATGGAAAAAAAGAATAGAATTAAAAAATATAATTAATTGCCAAATATAGCTTAAAATTAATCTCGCCGCTTTTACGATCAATAAAGCTATAACCTCTTTGGCCAAGTGACTCGCCATTCGCGCAACTCGCGCAACTCGCGCTCAATCGCCCACTCGCTTGTACCAACCAACCCTTCCGAGCCACTCCGACACGCCCACCCCCTTGGACTACACCGAATTGAACAAGCAATCATGGATACTGCTCACCAAATGAATTTCAAAAATTAACGCTTTAACGTATATCATCTGAAAATCGCCTATAAGATAGATTTCTCGCGACGAAAATTCTTGGCAACCGGCCAAGAAGGTTTGATCGCTCAAGCTGTTTTCCATACTTTATTGGATAAGGTCAAGAGGTGAGGTTTAAAGGTCAGGCTGAAGTTTGCCGATTTTGTTATTACGGATCTTTTAATAATAAAATTTCTTTTGTGTCCACTGTTCGCGTAAATATTTTCTAGGGCGCGAGTGATAATAATAATATTAATAATAATAGCAATAAAAATAATCACAATAATAATATAATAATAATAATAACAATAATAATAATGGTAATAATAACAATAATAATATAATAGTGATAATAGTAATAATAATAAATAATAACAATAATAATAATATAATAAAGAATGATAAAATTGTAATAAAGAATGATAAAATTAATAAAAAATTTTCATATTTATGGTAATAATAAATAATAAGTAGTAAATAATAATAAATAAATAATAGTAAATAATCTTTTGATCCGATTTTCCACCTAAATTTTATTTTATTTATTGATTTTCTTTTTTAAAAAAATTTTTTAAAGAAAAAAAACATTAATATAAAATAAAATATAATAATAAAATAAAATATTAAAATGTTTATAAAATATTAATATAAAATTTTTTTAAAATCAATTCATATTGCATTTTATTTGATACGAGACGAGTGATGAATGAAGAAATATTAAGAAATTATGTCCTCTAAGGGGCGAGACGAGCAATTGTGCAATTCGCTTTTATGTTCATATACGATAAATATAGTTTTTTAATCATCGGTTTTAATACGAGTTCAAAATGATTATTAGCGTCAATTATTAGCCTAGGATTATTTGTTGTTATTGCGTAAATTCATTATTATATAACTAATAAGAAATATTAGCATTGGAGTTATTATAATTTGAAGATTTGGACTGATAGAGTGAGAAAAGATTTTGAACATATAGGGAGATTAGCGATATATGGACTTAGACAGTGGAAAAAAAATGGCTTCTATTACTTTCAGATTGCGCACTTTAGAGATGTCTTATTCTTGTAGGCAGCGAGACCAGCCTAACCAGTAATGATGAGGATTAATAGAAGGAAAAATTTTAGTAGTATTTATTTAATTATGATAACAAATTATCAAGACTTTGAAGAACTGGAATCAGTAAGATTAGTGAAACTTCGTGAAAAAATGGCGCTGATAAGTCATTTGATAACAATGAGTTTGGAAAGTGGGTCTCCATTTTTGCTCGCTTTTATAACTTCGTTTCATTTTATTCTCAAATCGCTTTCGCTTATGCGAAAGTGAAAATATTGGAAGAGCCATTTATATTACTTACTTCACTTTACTTATCACTTATAATTTCGGTACTGAAATATTGATAAGGTCAACGTTTGTGTTTGGGCTTATAGTTCAAAAAGCATTAAAAATTTTTCGAGATATCGCTTTTGGGTGCCACTCGATTATTTTTTTAGTCGCTTTTTGTTTAGTTATTTTATATTCATTGAACAGCTGAGTTTATCTGTGGAAAATTTAAGAAAAATTTTTACCAATCCAATTAATTGTGATGAAATGCTTGTTGTATAAATTTAGAATTATTAAAAATCTTTAGACGACGATGAATTCAGCGCTATTGGTATATGATGCATGTGGAAATCCGTATCAAATGACGACAGCTTATCATCCGTCGAATTTACTTCCAGCTGTTGTGCCATTTGACAATCCCATCTATGAAATGATTCCTCATCGTATATTTGTTGGAGGATTTCCTGCAACGGTTCATCTTTTTGATTGTTTTTGTTCGTATATTGCTACTATACGTAATTTTCATTTAAATCTTACTACCATTAATAATTTAGTTTAATTGTCAATCAAATTTTAGACAACAGAATTAGATCTTCGAACATTTTTTGAACAATTTGGTCATGTACGTGAAGCAAAAGTTATTCGAAGTAATGAAGGAACATCGAAAGGATATGGTTTTATTACTTTCGATTCTGAAGAAGAAGCTAAAGCTGTTATGCAAAATAATGTTAGACTTTTTAGATGTTGCTATAATTTTTGTGAAAATTTATAGTCTTTTTAAAAAGATACGATGAATAGCATTTTTTTTTTTTTTACAGAACCAAGACTTAGAAAAACTTGAATTTAAAGGTCGTCGCTTGAATCTTGGCCCAGCAATGCGTCGTATAGTTCGAGGTCTCGTTATTTTTAAAATATAATTAACTCTCTAGATTTTTACAATTTTTTATTCTCATTACTTGTTTTTTTCATTAAAAATGTAGATTGTGGAATAGCAGCGTCAACGGAACATATATTCGCTGCAGCTACATTAGGAGGACTTACATATGCGTATCCTCGATCGCCCTTTGTTATTTTACCACCAGGACACATTCAGCCGCTCATTTATTCGCCAGTTCAAACAGCACCATCTCCATTAATTTCTGCGGTTGTATGTTTTGATAATTATTCTAAAATTTGTTCATATTTTATAAAGCAACAATCATTTTAACCAACGAATAATACAAATAACAAATTACTTTTTGTAATTTCCAGTTAGAAAATTTTGATTGAAATGGCATATATTAATATTTTTTGAGGAAGCTGGCGATGGAAGAGTTCAACAACAATTCGCAACTGGTGCACCTCTTATTATGGTACCTCCAGCGAATGTTAACGGACAAGCTAATTCACCACGTAGCACTACTGTTTCAACCGCAAACGTTTCAAGTGCTATACAAACAACAACAACTTATCAAACGAATCATTATTGTGTTGCAGCTAGTCCTATGCAACAGATTGCACCAGTTCAACAACAGGCTCTTACACCAGTCTTTTATTTTTATTCTTGTTTGATTTGAATTAAGTATTTATTTAGCAAAATGGATATTTTAATAAGTTGAAAATAGTTTCTTACTGTTTATCTATGAATTGAATTCTCTCTTTTTTGCTTTATTATTCTACTATCTATGTACTGTTATTATCAGATCACTCCATCGACTGCGAATCCACGTGGAATATTTCCACAGGCAACATTTTATTCTCCAGCTGCCGTTTCGGCTCCGCCGAATGATATGACACATTATTCGCAAATGACTACACCTACTTATTTTTTCGCTCCAAGTGCATTTCCAGCAGTAAGTTAAAAATTAAAGAATAAGTTAATGACATGGAATGAAAGAAGAGTGTACTGGTTTTCAGAGTGATATTGGTGGTCCACCACTGGCAATTTCAACTCCACATGTGATGCTTACTCCACAGACTACACCTCAACATTTTTATCATGATGATGGAGTTATGGGATCGTGGAATGGATCGGAGGCTCGTTTTTCAAATTTACATCGAAATAATCATTCTCTAGCTCTGGATGGATTATTGGAATCATATATTGGAACCATATAAATAAAATTTTCAGATTCGTCAAAAAAATAGTTGTCGACGTAGTCCAGTAAAGTCAGTGGTTCCCAACCAAGTCAATGCAGTGGGAGTACAATGTGGTAGGTTTTTTTTGTCTCGCTATTCAAAATTTTTTATAAATTCTCTACTTTCTTTATCGGAAATCCGTTAAATTTTTATGTTTTAGATTCTAATGAATTTACGTTTTTTTCAACGGTATAAGTTGATTTAATTGAATTTATTTTAGAACACAAAGAGAATAGTGGACAAACGTCAACAACGGCAATGAATGGCGGAATAAAACAGTAGTGAAGAGAAAAATTACATATTTTTTTGAAGCTTGTATTGCTAATTATTTTTACTAATTGTATTTCTAATATTGTTAATTGTTTTATATCTCAGTGATTGATTATTATTTCTGAGATAACCATGTTTGTACTTAAAAATTTTTTTTTTCATAAATTATTTGAAGTCATTAGTACTTCACTTTCTTTTAACCCTTTAAAATATCCTTTCTTGTTTTGTAATATTTCGGTATTTTGCTTATTGTTGATAATTTTATCTCATTAATGAAGTACCGATATTACTCTTCATTATCGATATTTTTCATTTAAATATTTTAGCGAAGCTGTCGAATGTTTTATCAAAAAATATAGCGAGATATTTTTTTTTTTATAAAAAAAGATTGTTATATTTTAGCCATTTAGGAAAGAATCATTTAGGAAAGTGCCTTTGTTTTAATCATTGTTTTCCTCAAATCTCTTTGTTTTTTTTTTTGATATCCATTTAGATATAAAATCATGGAAATATGTCGTATAGCTTGCATGCATATTTCTAGCTGATGATCATCTATTGAATTAAATATGAATAAATATAGATTATTTAGGTTAAATTTTATTATAATAAATAATTTTCATTGTAATAATTTTCTAATAATCAACTATATGCATAAAAATTTAGAAAAAAAGAATGGAATCAAATGGAGAGATAAAAAAATGCTAATGAAGCCAGCGTAATTTCCTTGAATAGAATAGATTATGATTGGTTAATTCGTTCGTTCAAAATTAAACATTTACAAATCAAATCAACGAGAATAAAAGTATATATTTATAATTTAGCAATAAAGAAATATTTAAAAGCATAAAAAATAAATAATATTTTAAAATTTATCATCTTTACTGCTTTTAATCTAAAGTTTTTCGCTTAAAAATTAAAAATTTAGAAATATGAAATATTTTACAAAATATATATACAAAATATCACGAAAAAATGATGCTGAATTTTAAAAGACTTATATAAATTATAAAACTATAAAAAAATTAGTATAAAAAATTCAAATGGTAGTCGTTTAAAGAAAATTAAAATTTTTTTTCTTATATACATTTTTACAAAAACAAAAAATCTTTTATAATTTTTATTTTATTTTATTAAGTATACTATTTCATTAATATAATATAGTTAGTAGTAATTATAGTAATAAAATAAATTAAACGCCTAAAACACGGAAATAATAAAAAATTCAATTGCAAATACCAAAAAATTACCAAAATCTTTTAATACAGGCACAAATCTTAAATAAATTATACGAAATAAAAAATTATATCACACTAGTAGGGAGACATTCAAAAGCATCAGATGCGCGTTGATGAAAGCCATTCAATACTGATGATGGAGATTGCTGGATTTGTTGTTGCTGCTGTAATTGCGACGATGATTTAGATAACCGGTTATTTGTGTATTTATCAGTGTATTTTCGTAATTTAGCATCATTATTCTTGAGCATATCATTAGGATGGCAATACTCTCGAGCAGCTAACGAGCCAACAATTAATCCACCGGCTACTATTCCAGAATAAGCATTTGATGACGGAATACCATATGAAGAATCTAGACCAGCGTTTAGCAATATAGAAACGCAATCATGAGCGCCCGATGTTTGCGCATGCCACAGTGCTGATCGTCCCATATCATCCAACATATAAATATCAGCATTGTACTAAAATAAAAAAAAAAATTTGAATTTCAACCGATCGCGATCTTTCGAAATAAAAACAATGAATGTTACAAAATTCTTTGAAATTTTTCTATAATTAAATTTAGAGTTTTAAAAAAAAGCAAACAAACCCAAACAAGTAATTGTGTAAAAATAGCGGAAGCATTCGAGCATGCAATATGAAGAGCAGTACGTTTATCGTTTACGTCCACAGTAGTACGTAAATCATTTTCATTACATAAAGGTAATATAGGTAATAAAATATTGAGATCATTATTAAAAACAGCATCCAATAATTGTATTCCATATGAACGATGACTATCTATCGATTTTGTATTGAAATAAGATTTCTTTTCATATTTCATCTTAATCCATTTTTCTTTTTCTTCGCTAAAATATCAGAAAAAAAAAATATTTTAGAAAAAAAGCTGTTATTACAAGATGAAAGAAAAAAAGTGAAATCTTTCAACATTTTCCTCTAACTGTTCGATAATTTCATTGCATGAATTTTTCATATCAGTTTATTAAATTTTTATTAATTTTAATTAATTTATTAAAAATATTTTTTATTAATGAAATTAAATGAAATTACTATGATGAGTCGGCCGTTGGTTTTTTATTAACTGGAGCGTTATACTCCCATATGGAATTTGTTTTTCTATTACCAATCGCTTCCATAACCAATAACCATTCGATTCTGAAATAAATTATAAATAAACTGTAAAAAAAAAACCGCAAATTCGCTGAGACTATTAAATTTTCGAGCGGAGACCATAAATATTTATGATTTTCATTAAAATTTGCGTCCTAAAAACAAAACTTTTAGTTTAAAAATAAACTAAAAAAGACTTACCGCCAATCATCGAGGTCGAGTGATCGTACCTTCGAAATATGCGAACCTAAATTGCGGTGTACACCAGAACACTGAATACAAATTAAGGTTCCTAAATTTAATGATGCCCAATCGGGATTTTCGGCTCCACAATCAGCGCAAATTTCATTTCCGGGTATTTCCTTTAATGCTTGAATTTCATTACGGCTACTATGTATTCGCTTATTTTTTTGCTCTTTATCGCTCATTTGCGATTGTAAAGTTTTTTCAATTATCTTTTCAATAGCCATAACCCATTCGTCGCGTTCTTCAACCGATACTGCAGAAAATTCCCAACGTTTTTCATCACAAGTCAATACTTCAAATTCACAATCAATCTCTGAAATTTATAATTTTAAATTTTTTTCCTCTTTCAGACTATTTCTCTCAAATTATTTTCAATTGCATAGCAGATAAATTATATTATAAAATGATACTTTTACCTTCATCATTATTCTTGGCATTTGAAGCACCTCGCCGATGAATTTTTTTTCTTTTATTTGAAATTGCCGAATTCGGTGTAACAATTAGATTATTCGTTCGTTGGCTATTTAATATTTGCTGATCATCACTGCATTCTAAAAATTTTCAATATCTTTTTTTCTTCCTCGACAATATTAACTTAGAATGAATTTAAGATATTTCAAATTTATTTTAAAATTATTAAAATTATTTTAAAATGAAACTGAAATGAATATTAAAAATTTTTATAAAATATAACAAAAAAGCATGGACGATAATGATAATGAAATGAAATAGTTATCAATAATATGCCAATGAATAGAAACCAACACTTTCACTATTAAAATAAATAGAAGACCAAAATTTCGCCTAAAAAGAACAATAAATAAATAAAAATAAAAATAGATACCTTCAAATTTTTTCGATCGTTCTTCATTTTTATTACTAGCAAAGTCAACTGGCAAATTAACTGGTAATAAAGTTTTATCACTTTGTTCAAATGATTCGCGCCGAATTACATTAATATCATTATTGACAAGCTGATTTAATGAATGTTGAGTAGAACGTGGTCGTTGTTGACCAATAATACGTACAGTAGCAAGACCAAGATATATCTCTTTACTTGATGATTCTTTATCCATATAGTCCTTTAATGATTATTGGAATCATCAAGGACAAAAATGAGAATAACGGCTGAAAAAATATAAAAAAAAAACTAACTTTCAAATTTTGATGATACGACAATCGCCCATCAGAATATAAGCATACATATTTTTTCTTCCATTCTTTATTTAAAGTTTTACTACTTCGTTTATAAAGATGGCCTTGTTTGACAGGTATTGCTCGCCCAATACCCATATTTATATCCTTGTGATTTTCATTCTCTCTAGTGCGCTGAAAAAATTCGCAATTATTTTATTATTTATATATCATAAAATGCATTAAATATCGTTGTAATAAATATATTACTTATTCATATTTAAAATTATTAATTATAATGGATAACAGAAAAAAAAAGATTCGAAGAAAAATAAAAATTATAAAAAAACAAACAAATAAATTGGAAATCCTCCTATTCTTCCGATGTAAATTAGGCGTTGATAATGGTGTTTGAAGATGATTTACAGCTGTCGTAGACACAAAATTACTCGATTGAATATTACTATCAATAAATAATTCATCGCGATTATATATACTTTGATCCAAATCGTTTTTACTTATTTCATGCATTTCTCGTGAAGAATTCATATTTTGTAAAGCAATAATACCTAAAAATAATAATACCTAAAAAATGAGAAGAAATATAAATAATTCATTCTTTAGATATATTAATCTCGTTCGCATTCATTATTTTTGGTTTAATAAATAGTAAATTTTATTAATTTATTTACTATTTATTAAACCAAAAATAATGAATGCGAACGAGAATAGCCAATTTTAAAATATCGTTAAGATACATATAAGATAAGATACAGATCAACGATTTGTTCTGCATTTTTCGATTTTTTATCAAAAATATTGTGAAAATGAAAATGGAATTTCAGTGATTTTTGATTCCTTTCACAAATTTTTGATATTATTGATGAAATAAACAATATTACACTAACTATGCGTAGAAGCAATACTACTGGTGCTATGTGCCGGTGATGGTGAACAATATTCATAATGTGAGGATCGTTGCATTTTCGACTGATGACCGCCTGTAAATAATAAATAAAGAAAATTTATTATTTATTATTTATTAATATAGATATTATGATTCCAATTCTAAAACTATAAATGAAAACCCTCAAACATAAAGTATTTTTTAAATGATTTATATTACAAATTTTTAAATTATTGGAAAGTAATTCTGAAAATCGGAAGAAATAAAGGTTCAAAGAACAAGTGATTCATGAAATATTAAAAGTAACATGAAATATAACGAATTTAAAAAAAAAAAAACTTCGATGAAGGACTTGACCACTGCAAGGAATATTTACGGGTGTATAATATGATGCAGATGTACACTGGTGAATATTATTTTGGCAGTGATCCTAAATGAATGAAAATGAATGAAAATTATATTTTAAATATAAATAATATAATAAAATATAATACAAAAAACAGCGATATATGGATTTAGACAATAGAAAAAGGAATGATTTCTTTGTCAGTCAGTGATTTCGTTGGGTAGAATAGCCTGGAATCTTGTCCTCGTAGCCAGTGAAGCTAGCCTAACCAGTAGTTATTAAAAGAATACGAAAAAATTTATAAAATATAAAATTTATAGGATATATATATACATATATACAAAAGAGTTCATTTCACTATAACCGTTAATTTAATTAATTCTTAACGAATGAACTAATCAGTTCGCCAGTTTTTGAGAGCAATGAAATTTTTTCTCTTCAACATAAAATTTCTGGTTTTGCTGACTCCACTAGCTACTATCATTAGACTCCTTTATCGGAGTGCCATTCGAAAACATCTGGACAATTTTCGATGACAGGTTTACCCTCAACTAAGAACAGGAACTAAAAACAGGAAATGTTGCCTTGACTTTATTCAAAGCAACATACCAGTCTTCGAACATTCTGTTCCTATTTTTGTAGCAGTCTCCAAAAATTTAATTAATCAATGGAAATATTTTAGGTAAATATTTATGAAAAAATTCGAAAAAAATGAAGGCGAACATTTAAACGAGGTGTTGTTGTTGCTATCTGCTTTCGAATATTAGGTGCTAAACCAGACGAAAAGAATTTAAATCGTTGTTGGATTATCTTCTGACAAGCTAAAAATTGGTATTCGATAGAAATTAAATCGAAAATTAACGGATTTCTATAAAATAATAAATAATTTATAAAAATTAATTGCCTTGCTAAAAATGGAATTGCACGCAATTGCAAGCCTGTTTCATTACCAACTTCAATTTCTATATTTTCTCAAAGACCCTCATCAATCCCTCGAAACTATTGCTTAATGTCATAAATCCTATATTCGTTTAAAACCATGGATTTGATTGCATTCATTCAATCCAGGCTCTCAGATATTCCGTTCTTTCCGTGAAATTTCCCCAAACTTTGAAATTTTCTCAATTCCATGTCGAAACCAAACAATTAGAAGTTCTTCATCATTGAAAAGTTAACTTAATAACCAAATCAAACTAAAGAATCACAGATTTTAGCTTCTGTTCTATTACTATAAGAGTTGCTTTCTTTTTTTTACCACTCATAAAATTCACCGGGTTTAGGAGAGTCCCAACTAATCTCTAATTTCTATAGGACAGTAAACTATTCTATGTTTTTTTTCATTTTTTATCTCGTTATAATGGCATTTCTTTTAGTAAAAAAATATGATGCTAAAAACCTAACAAATTGATTAATTAAAATTGGAAAGTGGTTTCAAATGGTTTAAATGAAACAAAAACCATATTAAAAAATGATATTGACAAAGACTATCGGATGAGTCACCAAAATTACCCAGGTCCGTATCAGTATAAATAATAATAAATAGACAAATATAATTGTTTCTTAGCTTCGACACCAAATAATATTTAATATTTAATTTAAAATTAATTTAAAATTAATAATGCTTAGGCGAAGTATCGTATCTACTTTCTTCATTTTTTCCTTCGCCATCTTTTATTTATTTATTTAGAACTATCGATAAATTCATTAATTTACTGAATATAAAAATAGAAAACTAGAAAAAAACTCGACTATATATATATATATATAACAAACCATCTTTAAAAACTCGTTCAACGTTAAGACCATAAGTGGAACAAGTTTCATAATAAGCTGTACATTTTGGAATACTTTTTGCCATTTGTCGACCTTCTTGTTCACTAATAATTCGTGGATTTGCATCATTTATTGAATCCTATAAAATAATCTTTGATCATTTTGGTTTTCTATTTTATTTCCTTTGTTTATATCATTTCACAATTATAGATTAAAGTAACGATAAAGTAATAAATATAACGCAAAATAAAATTTGAATACAAATAATTGAAATTATAAAACCAATATAATTACACTGGAAAATGTTAATTCCATAGCATTTTTTCAAGAATATTTTTATGAATAAATGAAATAAATTAAAATAAAATAAAATTAAAAACAAAATAAAATAAACAAATGAAATTAATTACTTCGTGATGCAATAATTTCTAAATTTCCCTATATTTTTATCTAAATTCTAATTTTAGGATAAAAATTACGAAACCATTTCACTTTATTCCTCTATATAATTTCATAATTTCCCATAATTCATAATTTCTTCTTCTATAATTTCAGTTCAAAAAAATTTCGTTCTATTTCTATTTGCAGTTTTTATACGAATTTTTTTTATTTTATATTTATTTATTATTTTTAACATAAATTCAAGCACAATTTTTTGCCCCATTTACCCCATTTTCTTTAAACAAATACCCTGAATTCTTTAATCAAAAAAAATTTTAAACCGATTAAAATTTACCCCCAAAGAAATAAAAAAAGAAAAGAGAGAGAGCTAATAACGCTTGCGCTTGCATGATTTTTTGTCTTTTTTCTCGCCACTACCTCCCCAACTTCCTTCTTCATTTCCCTTACCCTTTCATCATTAACATTAATTATCGCCGTATTCTTTTCACACCTATAACTGGCCCAATCTTCTATATTTCTTTAATCCCCTTTAATATAACTCTATTTTTTCATCAAATAAATTATTACCAAATAGCTGAAAAATGCCTTAGAAAATTGAAACGCCCATGGCAAGAAAAATCGAGCAAAAAATGAATTCGCGTAAAAATTCTTATGAAATTTTTAATTTTTAGATCATTCGAAATAAACCTCAGTTAAATTAATAAATTCTTAACAAAAGAAATTAGAATATTAATTTGAAACAACAAACCTGTGTTCCAACTAAAATAATAGGAATATCGCCTAAATTACGATAAGCATCCATTTGTTCATAATAATTAAATACCGTTTCAATACTTTCCTGATTATCCAAAGAAAAGACTAATATCAAACCGTCAATCCAATGTGAAAACTGAAATTCTTAATTTCAGTTAGAAAAAAATTAAATACCATAAATAATTAATTATAAATGCAATAAAAAATATGAATATTAATTACAGTTATGAATGTAAACATAAAAATTAGTGATATGATAAAATAAATTCAAATTACTATTTCAAATAAATTACTATTAATACTAATAAATATTAATAATATTAATAAATATTTATCAAACTAAATAAATAACCAAATAAACAAATAAAACGAGAAAAGAAATGAAATGATGATGAACAGCAGCAAAGAGTGAATCTGGTAGAGGACTTAACGAAATAAAAATGTGCTTAATCAATGAGAGTGCACATACTTGTATTGCCATCTGCCATAAAGTTGACTGATACCATCTGGCTTACAATTACTTAAAATTAAACCGAAAAAAAAAATCAGTCCAAAAATCTTATCGGAAATTAAGTAATAATTCTAAATAAGATAAAATTAACAAAGATTATTGCAATATCACAAGAAAAAAAGATGAAATTACAAAATTTCCCAATTTTCTAAACAATCGTCAAAATTTTCTTTTTCCACAAATCGTTCTAAAAAAAAGCAAATGCGTTTTTTTTTGAACATGAAATTATCTTACAAAGAAAAAAAAATTATCTCATTGTATCAAGGAAAAATTGGCGCAAAGAAAACCATCGCAATTATGCATGGAAATATAGTAATTGCCGATTCTCAATTAGAGAGATCTGTGGAGGAAAAAAAACTGGTTATAACAAAGAAAAACTTATATCAAAGGATAGAGTCAAGTTCAACTCTCTAAAATTATTGGCCAACCATAACAAAAAATCTGTTATTAATAGATTACCAATCTTTGATCATTCAATCTACTTTTTTGGCAGTTTACTTTTAAATAAAAAAATGAACTGTATGAGGAAAAGAAATAATAATGATAGTACTGTAAAATGATATAATAATGATAATACTTATAATAATATATAATATAAAACTGTATAATATAATAATATAAAACTGATAATAATGTAATATATAATGCATTAAGAGAAAAAATAGATCAGATATGACGACAAAGATAATGCTTTTTGTGGTTTTTAGAACCTCTAGCTCTTTGGTTACTCACCATTATAATCAAGGTACTTGAAAGGTTGATTTACAACAAAGTGCTTGCTTATCTTGATGCCAATAATTTCATATCTTCTTATCAGCATGGCTTTTGTACAAAAAAATCTACTTCTTCACAAATATTGGCAAATCTCTCTGATTGGTCAGCATCAATTGACAATGTAAAAACAGTATCAGCTGTGTACTTAGATTTGGCTAAAGCTTTTGATACTGTTTCCCATAGCAAATTACTGGTCACTCTTAATAGTTATGGCATAGCAGGGGACCTCTATAACCGGGTGTCAGATAACATAAAAGATCGTTATCAGGCTGTAAATACTAACAACACTCTTTCTGACATGACACCTGTTAAATCAGGCGTTCCCCAAGTTGTATTGTTGTATTGCGCCATAGCTATTTCTATTATATATAAATAATATCACCACAGTGGTAATAAATTCTACTATTTTTCTTTATGCTGATGATTGTAAAATTTATTATTCTCATGGTAGAGCGGATAGCCTATCTCCACTGCAGGAGGACCTCAACAGAATAGCTGACTGGCTATATGACAGGCAAATTACCCTTTCCTTTCAAAAATGTAGCGTTCTTCACATCAACTCTAAAGGATTCGACCTTCCTAACTTTTTTATAAATGGTAATTTAATCAATAGAGTCTCACATATCTCCGATCCTGGAATAATCATGAATGAAAATCTCGATTTCGATCTTCACTGCTGAACCATAGTAAAAAAATTCTCAAAAATACTAAATTTTATTATTCGTTCGTTTAAGAACAAAACTGAAAGTTTTCTTATCAAATTATACAAAGCATTCGTTCGGCCTCTTCTTGACTACAATACTACATGTTATTCCCCCGAGAGATCGCAAAACAGGTAAAATAATTGAAGAACTCCAAAAATATTTTCTAAGACGCCTCTCTCCTAATAAAAATTATAATTTTAATTATAAAAGAACACTTCTACCACATAACATGGATTCTCTCTCGGTTCGTAGAATTAAACAAGATTTAATTTATACATATAAGATTCTGTATGGTTATGTTAAACTAGACTGCTCGAAATATTATAACTTTAGACTAAATTTGAATCCAACAAGAACTAATGGCTTAAAATTACTAAAACCTATATGCAAAATTAAACTAAGGATTCATGACTTCTTTATTCGTACTATTAACTTCTGAAACAAATTACCGAATGATGTAGCTTGTGCGTCATCCTTAGCTGTCTTTAAAAAAAGACTAGATAATATCATTTACGATATTATTTAAAAACAAAAAAAAAGAGAAGAGTTTACACCATGCAAGAACTGCAGGAAGTGAGAAATCTCGATTTTATCTTCAGGTTATATATGTTACTTCGAATTGTACTATATTATATTGATCTGTAATTTCCTCTTTAAATTGTTAATTTTTGTCATATAATTGTTTTATAAATAATTTATAGTTTATTATAGTTTTTGTTTATGTTATTTTTTTTATGTTTTCTTATTCTGTTATTTTAACTGTTATTAATACAAGCACATGGCGTTGTCGCCCTGCTTGGCTGGTTATCAAAAAATAAATAAATAAATGAATTATTGACGAGACGACTAGCTCCACTGGCCTATCGGACTAAACAGAGTCCTCTAGCGATAGAAATACAAATGAGCCGCTAGTTTAGAGACATTTATAACAAAAGAGAAATAGATATCGACAATATTGATAATAATTTAAAAATACAAAAATTCAATAGATCATTATTAAATGTCTCTAAAAAATTAAAAAATTAAAATAATATGAAATAAAATGAA
The DNA here is from genome assembly GCA_900625125.1 of Dracunculus medinensis. Lineage (NCBI taxonomy): Eukaryota > Metazoa > Nematoda > Chromadorea > Rhabditida > Dracunculidae > Dracunculus > Dracunculus medinensis. Next base: position 46,997 of record UYYG01001224.1, on the reverse strand, counting down.
AATATTTTGTGAATGAGAACAAAAAACGAACCTGATAATCAGGAAGGCTGTTACCTTCATCTCTAATTAGTAACAAATAACTTTGACCATCAATAACAACTTCTTTTTTGAATCGACCACCTGTAAATGAACTTTCGATATAAAAAAATTTATCAAACAATTTGCTTCTTTTCTTTGTTTTTTAAAGATCTAAACCAAAAATCCTAAAAACTATATAGATTTATGAAAAAGCGGTGTTGTCGACATATATTCTATTACAGCTTATATGCGCTATATGATAAATGGGAGAAATGTGGGCAAATTAACATCTGGTCGCAAGGTCAAATAACGATGCTTTAAAGTGGCCGAAAATAGCACATCCATTTCTTATTGTGGATCAAAACATTAAGATTTGTGGTTATAAAAAATGAGGGATCAGTAATGTTTTTCAGCTATTACAATAAATACCATTCTAATACTTAAGTGGAGTTTTGCAAAGAAAGAAAAAAAGCTATAGCAATCAAAAAAAACTGTTGTACATTCCTTTTATAATTTTTTTTTGGGGATGGTTAAGGTATATGTAATGGTTATAAAAAATTATAAAAATATGATTTAAAAATATAATTTAATATATTTAATATAATGTGGGAAAATAAAAAGAAAACTAACTAACCTTCAGGTGATTCTTCATTGGTACAAACGCCTGTTAAATAACGATGTACAAGCGATGTCTTTCCACTATGCAACGATCCAACTATTCCCTTGAAATTTAATAATAAGCTAAATTATTAAATCAAATGAAAAATAATTCGCAAAATATCCAAATAATAAATCAACAAAACTTTGGCCTTCCTATCCTTCCTATTTTCATTAAATCGAAAATATTAAAATGAAAATGTCAATTTGAAAAGTATTTTTTAAAGGAACGATGAAAATATTTAAGCTCTTTTTTCTTAAATAAGTATACTAGGATTCACAAAAATTTTTTTTGCTGAAGAAAAATGATTCATGAATTCTACTGGCGATAAATTCTACTGGCGATGAAATTCAATAAACAATCTTTCTATTTTTCTCAATTTCTTAATATTAATTCTGTAATAAATTATTAATCTTTAAACCTAAATTATTTATTAACCAATGATAACTTTTAGAATGCAAAAACATCATACTAAATGTTACAACAACAAATATTCAAAAAATAATTGAATTAACTGAGAACATTTTCCAATTACTTTATATTTTCGAGTAACAGTGAATTGAAATGACTTAATAAAAAATCATTAACAAAAAACTAAAAGATGGCTGAAAAAACGTTTATAAATGATAAACAAATGATAAAGAAATTGAAAGAAATACTTTATAGAAGTAAATAATTTCACAAAAAAAAGAATAAATAAAAAATATACCAATTTCAAATCAATGACTGAACGACTTAACGTCCATTCTTGACTGTTTACAAATGCATCTAAAATTCATCTAATTTTACATCTTTTGTAATATTTAATAATATTTATAGTTAATATTCGAGATAAAAGTTATGTTTTCTCAATTCTCAAATCTATATTTCTCATTTATCTTTTGGTACGAATGAATCATATTTCAGGAATTTTCTAAAGAAAAAGAAGATTCAAAAATTAAAAATTTACCAAAAATAACAATGAAGATAAAAATAAAAAAAGCAATGTATAAATATAGTTTTTAGAAGTAATAGAATTTACTTAATATAAGACATATATAAAAAAAGAAATTTAATAATTTTAATAACAACTATTAAAATGTTTGTATATATGAACTTAACAAAAGAAATTAAAAAACAAATAGTTAAAAAATTCTCTTCGTTAAAAAAAAAATTTTATAGCTGGAAGATATATACTACTCACTACTAAACATATTAAGAATAAAAATATTGAGAATAAAAATAAGTTAAGAATAAGAAAGACCAAACTCCACGAATCAAAAAACGTGTAATTCTATATATCAAAAAAAAAAAAAACTATTGCATGGAACTGAATTTAATATATAAATATTAACTGAGAATTTAACAACAAAATAGAAAATTTAACAATAAATGAATCCATGAATCCATGAAATGAATTCATATTTCGTTTTTTTTTCTATTCTAGAAGGATTTTTTAATACCAACGAATTTTTCTAACAATTTTCTCATTTCTTGAGCAATGAAATTTATAGTAAAACAATTCGACAAGATGGATTTAATAGAAAAATAAAAAATAACAATAAATAACAAACCTTCAATAGAGACAACTTGTTGCCTTAAACGATTTTGTAAATTTTCATTATTAATTAATTCAATTAAATCGTAAACGGTATAAATAGATGGATGTACACTTTCAAAGCGATTAATTTCATTTCGAATCTCTTCCGATATTTCACCATTTAATAATTTATTCGATGCTGCTGGCAATGACATTTCACTTAATTCATTCTTCTTCTGAAAATATTTTTCTAATTAAAAATTTCATCTCAAAAAAAAAAAAACGCAAATAATCGAAATATCGGCAAAAAAAAGGAGCAAAATATAATTTGCTTAATAAACAAAAACAATAAAAGTAACAAAATACAGCAGAAAAAATATAATTTGAGATATAAAAATTTGATTAAAAACATTAATTATCGAAGATGAAATTATAGAATGTTCATAAGAAAATAATTAATATTTCACCAATAGCACAAAGAAAAATTAATTCTTTCTATTAGAGAAGAAAATGGATTACAACAGTTCGGTAATTTCCTCGACCTCAAATATGCTCAATTTTATTGAAATATATATATAACAGCTGTTTTAAATTAATCATAAGATTTTTGAAAGAATTTAGAAATGGAATGAAAAGTTTCTTAATGAAATCGTTCAAAAAAAAAAGCAAATTGAATTATTCTAATTGAATTCCACCTAAATTATTCAAATTCTATTTCTATTAAATATGAAAAAATAAAAAAAAAAATGAAAAATTTTAACATAAAATCAACAAATAAATATTCTAACGATGAATTTTTCTTGAAGAGAACATTCACTCTTTTAGAAAAATTTGAAATATAAAATTAAAGAACCTAAATCGTCACAATTGTCAATTGTCGTTTTATAATTTCGGTTATCGACAATATAAAATCGTTCAAATCGCTTCAATTTTTTCCTCGAAATATTCGAATTACCTTTCTCTTAAAGCTGCAATAATCGTTCTCTTTCGATATTTTCATTAATAAATAAGAAACGACCGATTGAAAGAGGGAAAGGGAATTAAGAAAATTCCGAGTGAAAATTATGAATAAAATTTTTCACCTCCATTAGCACCATTAACCGTCAAGTGTATTTCTCATAATTTTAGAGTATAATTTCGAAAACAAAATTGAAAATTTTAGTTATTTGTCGATGAAATTTGAAATTTTCGAACCATCTTCAATATAATATTCGATTCAATTCATTATAAATTATATAAAAATAATAATGATTTATAAAATATTAGATTTAAATAATTTTAAAGAGAGATTTATAAAATATTTATAAAAATATTGATTTTCAATAAAATATTTTAAAAAATAATAAATATTTGTATGAAATTAATAATTAGAGCATTAAAAAAGCAATAAAATATTAATTTTCATTAAGAATATAATAAAATAGTAAAAATATTAATAGTAAAATAATTAAAACTTAGTGGCTTAGTAATAAATATACTATTGGTGAGAACAGCTCAGTGGTTTAGCAATAAAAATACTATTGGTGAAAATTGCTTAGTAGTAATTTTAACAATAAAAAAACTAAGGGGGAAGAATGGCTTAGTAGTTTTAATAATAAAAATGCTAAGGGAGAGAATGGCTTAGTGTGGCTTAGGATGGTTCTCATTAGAGGTTCTTTTGGAGCACCAATGCTGGATTTCTCCCATTTCTGCTATGAGTAAAACGGTCTTCTAAGGAAAAATCGCGATGATACTCAGTGAACGGCCACTCTATTGCAATTAAAATAACAAATTTTGACGAAATTTGCTTAGCCTGAAAAAGCCAATGAAATGAGCCAAGTTGAACAAGCAGAGAGCTTTTAAAAAAAATAAATATTAATAATTTTAGTGGATTAGTAAAATTATTTCCATTTCAATAATTAGTGATCGAATTAAAAAAACAATTTAAATCAAAAATAAAAAATTAAAAAAAAAAAGAAAGAAAAACTAGCGACAACGAGAACGTTCAATTGCAGCGCTAAATTATTTAGGTCTTACAGCGAAAAATGTTTTATTTTGTGACACAAAACCAGCAGCACTATATTTCCCATTCTCAATAAATATGCAAGCGTGAACTTCGTCTATTTGTTACTATTAATTTTGGAAGATGTGGTGCGGGGGGGGGGGGGGGGGGGGGGGGGAATATCTGAAGAAGGATTTAGTTTTTGGAGATACAGGGAGTAGGTGGGGGCGGAGGGGAAGTGGACGATATTCGGAGAGGGAAAACCGCTAGAGGGAGGGTTTTGTGGAGGGGGGTATGTTAGTTGATAATTTAAAAGGGACATGGTGTCAAGCAATTGGAGTATATAACTGATCTTTCATATAATCTTTCATATATCTCATATCTTCCATATAAGATTAGTGAATAAGAGGTGTTAGCCAATCACCGAGGGTGAATTTTTTCTAGTTAAGTGGAGGACTAGTGCGGGGCATATAAAAAGAATTCCTTGGTGTCGTATTTACTATTCATATTTATTTCATAATATTTTATTAAAATATTAAAATATTTGATGAATAGAATCAATAAAAAGCCTATTTAAATATTCGAAAATTTGAGCAATTTTATAATAGGAACCATAACCACTGAACCAATCAGTAGTGGTGTGAGCTTTTAAGAGCGCTCACCATTGCTAATTAGGCTCACTTCGCTGAAACAGAAAAAATTTGCCATGGTATCATTTGGCAATAGATTAGTAAATCATCATCATCAGACAGATTTTTTTGATTTGTGCAGGACGGGTTTACTGTGTCCGTCCATATTGAGCAACATTAAATTGATTAATCACACCTAATGTCCACGCATCACTGATAATTTTTATCAATGTATTAGTATATTAGTTTTATCATTATGTTATCATTATATTAAGTTATTAACAGTGTTGATCAAATTTATTAGAATTTATCAAATTCTCTGAAGTTGCGGAAAAACTCATTACAATTTAAATAAAATTATTATTTGTGCTTTTCACCAAGAAAAAGAACATCATTTGCGACATTTCCGTCCATTTTTATGAACGCTGCTATATTTCACCATTGCAAGAGAAGTTTTTATGCAGTCTTTCTTTCATGAAGAAAAAGAAAAAATGACCTGATTTTCATTAAAATTTATTTGAAATAGTTTTAATAATAATTTTCAATAATAATAATAGTTTTAATAATAATTTAAAAAGATGAATTTTTTATAAAAAATATTATATTAATTGAGATTAGTTCAACAATTTTTTGCAAAATACAATTTTACCACAGGTAAATTATAAGTTACTAAAATGACAGATTGTGCTTCAACAGTTAATATTTTCGACTTCCCAAATTTCTTCGAAACCGGAAGTTAATTTCGCGCAAGTTATAAAAAATATTATATTAATTGAGATTAGTTCAACAATTTTTTGCAAAATACAATTTTACCACAGGTAAATTATAAGTTACTAAAATGACAGATTGTGCTTCAACAGTTAATATTTTCGACTTCCCAAATTTCTTCGAAACCGGAAGTTAATTTCGCGCAAGTTAGTGCTGCACTCAGTGGATAATTGCTGATTTTGATTTCTTCAGTGGTGTAATCAACAGAAACCTTAAATCATATAAGATAAGTAAAGAAAAAAATGATTTCTAAATTTTTTATTGCTTACATATTCCTATCATATTATTCCTACAGTTCCTACAATTACAGTTCTTAATAATTGAATTTTACGAAATTCTCGACCTTTTTTTTTTAAAGGAAATTGGTATTGGCATTAATTTAGTTTTTAGTAATAGAAAAACTAAAAAATTGAATTTTTTTCGGAGATTTTCAGAGATTTTTTCAGAGTAGCGATTTGTGCGTAAAATTTGGATATAATTTTAAAGAAAACTTCACTTTTCCAGTTGCGCATCCACCAACTACTATGACAACTGGTTTTTTTTCTTCAACTGATACAATTTTTTTGCATTTTACAAAATTTTCAGCGTGGAATGAAGTAAGTATCTTTCGACATCCAATAGGTAAATGGTCAGTTACTGGATTTTTGATTAATTTCAAAAGTTTTACTGAATTATCAGCTGCTCGTATTGAATTTGTCTTCAATAACTGACCTGAAATTAAAAAAATGGAAAGCTCCAAATTAAGAAAAAAGATTTCCTAGAACTATAAATGACAGTACCAATGATCGAAATGATAATGCCAACAATACATGTGAATATAATTTAAAAATGAATGAATTTATTAAATAGTATATGTATGATTTTCTTAAATTACTAAAGTAGTGGCTAAAATTTCGAAAAACATACACATAAGTCCTGAAAATCGATCAAAAGTTCGCGGTACACGTAATTGTGGATGTACTTCTATCAAAACACCGCTAATTGTATGAATATATATTTGTAAATATCCGGCACGATTTAGTGGACTATCCAATAACATCATTAAACACTAAAAATACTTAAAAATTTCTCTTTTAAAAAAATTATTTTTTAAGTATATTTTTATTAAGAAAAATATTCAATAAAAAGATCTCACTTGATGAACAATATCGGGGCGAAAATCTGCAGGATTTCTCGGAGAATGGACATTTTTCGACCTATCATTATTATTTTTATTATTACTATTACTACTTGTCATAAGTGCATAATTCGATCCTCTCTGCAAGTTTTTTTAATTTTCAATCATTCTATAAAGTAATAAAAAGAAAATTTTCTAAGTTTTTTTTTAATTATTTATTAAATTATATTTATTTATTTTATTAAATTATTTTATTTTTGATCCATTAGAGTAGCGATGGTTAATCACTTTATAGAGTAATTTTAGCCGTAGTTTGAAAATTTATTATTTTATTCCACTCTCTTCTCTCACCACCCTTCCTCTTCTCACTCGAAAATTTTAAATATCAACAAAGAGCTAAAAAAATAAAATTTACAAAAAATAATAAATCACTTAATTTTAAATAACCTTTATCACATCAAGCGAACATTTCTCAAGAACAATAATCAATCGTCGTTGCGAAAGAAAAGAATCACACGATTCTTCCGATTCTATTTTCGGTCTTTTCTCTGAAGGCGGAGATCCACGAATCATTAATCTCGTAGAAAAACCAGTTTTTCAACCTCGAATAACCTTAATGAAACTTTTCGGCCCTTTTTTAACAATAAATAAAAAACAATTTGATTTTAATAATATTTTCGTCTAACATTTCAAATATCAAAAATCAAGAAAAATAAAAATGTAATAAAAAATAAAAAACCATAATAAATAAATAAAATAATCGTTAAAATATACTAATGAAAATCACCGAAAATTGAGAATAAAAAATAAATTTCACTTTGAAATATTTATATTCATTTAGCAATTGAAAAACCATAAAATAATATACAGCCTATTAGAAAAATATCAATTCAAATAAGAATAAAGAAAATGAAGAAAATGAATAAAAATCCCAGTTTTAGCCGTACATTATTGACCCGCTTAGAAAGAAAGTTGCATACATTCAATTCTTATTTCTGACAGCAATAAATCTGTCATCAAAAATAATATTCACATCTCACTTTCAAATTTTTCAAAGATTTTCTAATGAACTAGTAGACAAACAAATGGGAAAAAGAAAATACTGCTGAAAAAAGAATACGGCCACTTTTTTTTTCATAATAAAGAAAACGATTAAAAATAATAAAACAATGAAGAATATTTAATCAATCCTCGTCATCTTCTTGTTCAAGTCCCATATTCAAATAACTTGTTCTTACAGAAGATGGTTCTGTGCTTTCGATATTTGATAGTTCTTCATGAGTTTCGTTTGCAGCGCATGATTCTGCTGCCATTGCTAACATTGTTAAACCGTCTTCAGAACCATCATTTCTCTGCTGGGCTGAGAACGATGGATTTGTTGTAGAATGATTTTCACTACTAAAAATATATGATATACTACAATAAATAATGCCTCTTGCTTAATCACTTAATATTGCTACATTCTACAAATGCTTCTTCCCTACCAGAAGCCAAAATGAGGCAAACCAAATAAATCTTCAGAGGATCTTTCCCAAGGATCCTAACTGGGAAAGTAAAGAGCTTAAAATGCAGCAATTTACGCAAAAAATTTTTTTAAAAATGAGGTGAATAAAAAACGATAAACAAACTTTGGACCTTGTCTCTGCATTCGACCTTTCTTCTTCATTTTTTTCATTCTGTGATATATTTTGTATTCTTTCATCCGTTTTGACTGACTGAATATTTGTAGTTTGCATGTGGGAAGAATGAGTCTCTTCTACCGCTTTTTCATTAATATTTTCTATTTCAGTTAAATCTTCAAAACGTTAATAAGATTATTAGTGTCATTCAGCTAAATCTACTGAATCTTCGATCTTAACTGAACAAGAGTTAAATATTTTAAGTAAATATTTTAAAAATTTACTTTGATTTGCAGAAGTTGATGATTCCTCATCATCTTGTGGCTCTTTATCCATTAAAGCGGAAGAAATACTTGCAACTGCAGCAGCGGTCTCGAGTGAGCCCTGTAACTGAACATCAGCTTCCGGCTGCAGATTTTGTTGTTGTTGAGCAAAACGGCCATGCTGAAGACGTAGAACCTCTTTCACTGGCTAAATAAAAAATATCAATGAATATCAATCAAATCTTAAAATCAAAAATAAATGATAGGACTATTTATGTGATGAAAAAAAAGTTGAGATAAAAAACCATACACGATTATTGAAATTTGATATGTATCCTTGATATGTTTGATCAAAGTGCAATGATGATGATGGATTGATAGCAATTAAGCGGGTTCGAGCGCTGCCTAAATTATGCCATATTTAATAGTTAATAGTAAATTACGTTAATAGTGAACTGACTTAACAAAAAAATTTAGGAGAAAACACCATTAAAATGAGAAGAAATCAGATAACCAGAATAATGGTTAATTTATAAAACTATCATTGCCTCTAATTTTAAAATAAAACTTAAAAAAGCATCCAAAAAGAAATCAATGCTTTGGTTGAAAAAAATATAACTCTCCATGTTTTAAGTTTATCATTTAATTCTTTTATCATTATCATTTATCATTTATCATTTTATCATTTATCAGTTTATCATTTTTGGTTAACTCATTCTATCCTTCCCTCCGTTTTATATTTTTTATATTTTTTTTTGCTTTTCTATTTTATTGGTATTATTGCGAATTTGAAAATGGCTTTTAGTTATTTCTTGCTTATTTTTTAAAGAAATAAAAAACGATACTTATGGGGAAGTTTCGATCGGATTGACGACGTTGGTATTCTTCATAATTCGTACGTTTCGACCTAGAAAGAAAAAAATAAAATTTTTATATTATAAGAAATAAGAATAAAAATAAAGCATAAATAAAGCATATAAAACCAAAAAATTGAAAAAAATAGAAACCGATCTAAATAATTGAAAGTAGTAGAATCAGGATTGCTTCTGTTAGTTGCAACAGCTGGCGATCTAGATGGCCATGACGGTGAGGAAAAAGAGTTGCCGCCTACAAACAAGAACATGTAAATTTAAACGTTGCTAAAAATTTCATACGCTGCATAGTTCATTTGATACATTAAGATTTAAATATTAAATCTTCAAACAAAAATTGAACTTGTAAAAAAAAGTTACTTACGACCAGATGCAAACTGTAATGAGGAGAATTGAGGTCGACCATGTATAACATACTAAAGCAATAATATTAAGTTACAATCTTTCAAAAAATATCTCGTATTTTATTAATGTGTTTAATAAAGCAGAATTTGGAAATTTGAAAATTTGAAAAAGAAAAAAATCTAATAATTTCACAAAATTTTTACTTGACTGATTCTTGAAGCATTTCCAGAATATGACGATGTTTGACTTTCTTCACGTAAAGGAATAGTTGGACCAAGTGTTATAGTGCTAGGATCAGTAAATCGATCTGATTGAACTCCTCGTAAATTCGTGCCACTTGGCATAGAACTAAGAAAAAAAAGTTTAACAAAAGTAAAGATAAAATAATTTCAAGTTGAGGAATAAATTAAAATAATAACGAAAAACAAACCGTAAAACAGTACTTGGCTGAGTAAAATTGCTATTAGCTGAAATTGATGCCCGTCGCATAGAATCAATGCTGGTGGAATTCGATGGATTTTGTGGCGAAACAGTTTGAAATACAAAAGAAGTAAATTTTTTGGGCCCGCTCATTCGCACTCTTTGAATAATTGGAGATTGCTGATTGTAATCAGATCCTACATTGAAAAAAAACCAATTATTTTTTCGCATTGTCAGAAAAGCACAAAAAAATATTACCATTGTAATTCCGTTTCTCAACAGCGATGAAACGTTGCGGTATGGACCTCCTGAAGTAAATACAATCAAAATTTCAGGATTATTTATGAAACAAATTCAAATTAATCCATTAATAAAAGAAAAAACTGACTCCATTTTCCTAAAATCACTGCGTCCTGGTGCATGCACAAAGGGACGAACACGAGCACAAGAAAATTCGGAATCCTCCTTTCTTTGCAAATACATCGATTGCTGTTTAATATCACTTATCATAGTAGTAGTTTCATTCATATGACTATTAATACTATATCGATCTGCTTGCCTAAAACAGTACCATGTATATATAACAGTACCATGGAAAAAACGGACAGATAAATTTTTGAGAAAATCTGAATTTGAATTTTTGAAATTAGCTCATCATAAATTTTCACAAAATTCGTACAATATAATACAATTCACACGGTTATTAACAAAAGTAGGTTGACAAAAAATAAATAGGGATGGTTTTTTTTTGATATCCTGCAAAAACCAATGCTGAACAAATATTAAAATACCGTTACAACTTGAATGCCTATTCTACCTTTCAAAAGGTATAGTACGACTTGGTATTCCCGCAGCAGGTGGAGGAGAACTGACAGGAATTGTTCGAACATTGTTTCGTCGACCGGATGGCACTATTCGATTTTCTTCTAAATCATCATCTTCTCCAATTAAAACAACTTTAACAGGGGGTGACTTTACATCAGCTACATTTTCTTGAATTTTATTTCTCGAATCAATAACCGATCCATCATATTGTATACACTTTTGTCCCATACTCGGAAAATCTGGTGCAATAACTAAACAGAAAAAAATTTGAATATTTCTCAATATTTCTCAAAAGTTTTAAAAATTTTCTAACGTAATACTAAAAAAATAAAAAATTCGTCTCATTAATATTAACAAGAACAGTGGAAAAATTAAGAAATTATTCTTGAAAGAGGAATTCAAAATTTTTCAAAATATTTTCTAATGTAGTTAGACCTTCAAAACCATAAAAACTGAAAAGATTTCGGAAAAAACTGCTCTTAGGGCAGTTCTTAAAGAAAAGAAAAATTAGATAAAATTTTATTTACTTCTTCGTAGTATTTTTTTGAAAAATATCCAAGCATTTGCAAAAAATTAACCACTATATATCTGATAAAACGATCAAATACCTACCCTTTGGTGAAATTGCCGATGAGCTGCAATTTTTATCAAAAGGCTGTTTCTTCATATTTCTTTTCTCATTGTCAAAATCTCGTTGCTAAAAAAATTTATTTTATAACATTGCTTGACAATATTTTACTAAAAAAATTTTTTTACTGAATTCGAAAAACCTACTATTTTACCACTTCCTTTATTGATTAAATTATCCTTTTGTAAAAGCACTGAATTTGTAGAAGAAGACGATTGTAACGATTCTATTTTTTGGTATGGCCTTTGCACTGAAAAAGAAAAGCCAACAACATTAAATAATAACATCATCATGTAAACTATTTTATAAATTCCTTTTTACAAGAAAGAATATGGGAATTTAAAAAAAATCATCATCGTGCAAAATCATTAAAAATTTTCAAAGTTTTCAAATTTTTGTCACAATAAATATTAAATATGAGGATAAATAAGAAATGAAAAATAAAAAATTAAATAAATTACAAACATGAATGTTTAAAACAATAGCAAATTCGATCCTCAAAATGTAATGCTGCATTTTCACATTCATTACATTTAGTAAAAAGACTCTGTTTCGAATCTCTCAAAATATCTGAAAAAAAAAATCATATAATTAAAAAATTTGAAACTAATTTAGGAATAAAGAAAATTCAAAGATAATTCAAAAATATGAAGAATTTTGAAGATAAACTGAAAATAAAAAATCATACGCTTTATACAAAAGTTATTCAATGGCAAAGCAGGATTTTGGCATTTATCTTCCACCTTCCCTTCGCCAGACATTGCTTCACCATTTATTTTATTTGTCTATAAAAAATGTCATAGATAATTCTATTGAATAAAAATAAAAAAAATTTTCAGCAAAAAACCTATAAATAAAGAACAGGATAAAATTATACCGAAGAATAACTTCGAAAGCTGCAAGAGACTAGATTTGCATTGTGGACCTTTAAATAATCCAATGGTTTTTGAGGATCATCGCCAATTTTTTGTCTGCGAGCTAATCTCCTATTCATATATTGTGAAATAAAAGACTGTTGCCAACGACGATACTTTTTATTTGCTTTATGTATCATTTTTAACCGTTTTTCATTCTTGGTATAAGCGACGATTGGTCCTGAAATTTAAAAATTTATTATTTTCTGGAAAATAGAAACGATTATGATGACCATTACCACTTAACATTTCATTTCATCAAATATGATTTCAAAATCAATCAACTAACAACAAATCTATTCAGTCAATAAATGGCGATGGGAAGCTTCATTAATGTATCAATTTTTCATCAGTTCAAGTGTACATTTCGGCCAATAAGTAATGAAAAACTTTACTGAAGCTGAATGAACAAGGACACTGCAGTTGATATCCATTATATCAAATATAATTGTATGAATCTTTATAAACATCATTTTCCACAATTAAGCTCAAAAAATATTTAAACATTTATAAGAAGCACATTTTAAACTAAATTTTGGGAATTCAATAGCCTAAAAATTAAAGGCATCGAAAACGCGCCTCTCGAACGGCTCGTGAATTCTGAAAAGCATTAACTGCTTATCTCAGCCAAATGCATGCTAGACTATGTGGCTAGGAAAATCGGAAAAAATGATAGGAAAAATTACCTGAGAAAACTATCCACGGTTCATATTGTAATTATAATAATCTCTAGGATGTGGGAAAAATCATTAGTTTGATATAAAAACGAATGCTCAAATAGAAAATTAGCCGAAAATTAATCCAACTCAAATAAATAATCAAATAAAGTGATAATCTTAACAATGACCTTGATGAAATAATCTTAATTTCAATTCCGAATAAAATTTGATATCTATCAAATTTGACAATTATCAAGGAATTAATCCTTTAGACTCTTGGAAAATTGTGTTCAGTAAGCTAGAATACGTAAAAGCGAACAGAATAACACCACATTCAACACTGAACGGGTGAACTATAAGTCAGTTGAAAACTCACTTATTATGAATTTGTAGTGCACTAAAGACAGCCGTCTTTATTGACATTCATGAAGGAATTACAACAATTAGATCACGAGTAGAAGATATAAAGAAACAGTCCATCCTTAACCATTCTTGCCTAAACTATATTTTACGATTTAATAGAATATTATATGCTTGCCTCCACCTTCGTCTCTGTCATGATTATTTACGGAATTTATGCTCTCAAAAGTACTGATAAATCGCAAAATGCCAGGTTTTGCCTGGAGGATGAAAATATAAGAAAGCATAGGCAAAACATAAAAATCACTTATAGCATAGGCAGTATTATGTTATATGGGACCAAATGGTGGAAAAAAAGTGGCTTCACCAACATTCAGACTTCGGATCGAGATAAATAATCTTATGTTAGCAATTACAAGACGAAAAACTATAAGTGATTATAATTAAAAATGATAAATAAAATTTAAAAAAAATTGAAAAATTTGACAAAAAAATTTAAAATAACAGTGAATAATGCTCTAATAAAATAGATATGTGATAAATAATTTTAACAAGAGCTTTAAAAAAAGAATTAAAGAACTAAGAACCTTTTTTTGCTTCTTCAGCAATTTTCTTTTTAAAAAAAATAGCTCGCCGCTTAGACTTTTCATATAATAACTGCCGCAAATCTCTCAGTGCCTTCCGTTTTCTTTTAAGAATTGCTAATTTACAGACTAAAATTTCTTCTTCAGTAACGATACCAGCATTTCTAAAAATTCGATAAATAATAGTGGAACTTTATGCTTACAGCATTGCAAAACAATAATTATTTTAAAAAATAAAAGGGGATGAACAACTGAGTACTTATTCATATATCCAATATCGCAATTTTTATTCCTGATCGTTAGAAAATTCGGATATGGTCGCAAAAACACCTATATGGTTCTATCAGGAGAACCATCAAAAATAGAAGGTACAACAGTATAGAAGGAAAGTACCAATTATTTATTACCTATTGAAAAAAAAACAAATAAACAAACTTTAATGGATTATCTTCATCATCATCTGAATGTAATTCATTATAAAGGTCTTGCTGTGAAAAAGGCCAATCACTTGTTGTAACGAATGTTTCATCAATATCACTGCAACAAATTTTTTATAAAATAAGCTAAGAAAAATCATTTTAACTAAGATAAATTATTATAAATTATTGAAAAATATACGAAATTTTTTTGTATAATTTGTAATTTTTTATGAACCTTATTTCAATCGAACCATCTTCATCACCGTTTGCAAGTGAATAGAATCCTTGATCATTACGACGTTGTTCAGCTTTAGCCATTTGTCGTAACTGTTGAAAAAATCTCGGATGCTGAAAATAGACGAAATCACTTTATTTTAAAACAATTTTATTTTCTTCATTAAAAAATATTAAAAATTACCATTTTATACTTAAAAAAATTGCATCAAAAAAATTTTTTTATTTTATAAAATCAAATGAATTTAAATTAATTTTATAAAATTGAATAAAATATAATTCAAATTTTTAAAATTAATAAAATTTTCTTTTTTAAATAATGAAATAATTTTTAATAATTTTAATAATTTTATTTTTAATAATTTAATAATAATTTTTTTTTAACGAAAAATATAACAGAAAAAAGAAGAGACTATAAATCGAAAACTTACAACTTCACAAAAACCTTCTTTTGTTAAAGCGGATTTTGGACGAAGATTTTTACAGTGAAGACGAGTTCGACGACTAATATAACAGCATTGAGCCATATCATCAGTTGCAGTTTCTTCAACAACTCGACATTTCCAAGCTCGTCGTTCTTTTGTTCTCGTTGACGAACTATTAGTTTTATTATTCCTCTGAATTAATTGAGATAAAAAAAAAAAAAAATCGAAAAAATAAAGCAAATGAAAATTGCTTAATAGAATTTATTCGAAATTAAAATTAAAATGACGAACCATTAGAGAAATGATTGCTTTTATGGTTGTTTCAACTTATAAAATATTTTGCCAGAAAAAACTGAAATATATATTTTTACTTCAAAATATTCTTATTTAAAACCATTTAATTGATTTCTATTTTCGAGAACCGCGAACCCAACCCGTAAATCTGAAGATGACTGAAATATGCTAAACCAACCCAGAAATGAACTAAATCAGGTCAATCCAAAGCAAATCTAAGTGAGGCTCGATAAATCAGGCTAACGAAATGGCACTCAATAAAGTCGCAGTCGTAGTCATAAAACACTTCAAAAAATACCGCAACTGAAATATAGTTATAAAAATATCGTAATCCTGTTTTCGTTTCAGGACCTCACGATTTGGAATTTATTCCGCTTTGTCGGGTAAGGCAAATGTTACTAATGAATCACTTGTGAGGAATATCGGTGCATCGTTAAGTACCCTAAGTACCCTAGGTTAAGTTAAGTACCCTAGGTATTTTTGAAAAATTGATTTTATCTTATGGGAATTGAACCACAATTCCGCAATTTATTTTGTATCTATGGTTTGCTCTAATTTATCTATTTTTTTTTTATACATGTTTTTGTAGAACTCACGAAATATTTGTGGTACTATAATCGCAGTAATATTTGATTAATTGGCATATTAAATTTGTTGCCGAATTTAGTGAAACCAATGGAATGAGGGGATAGGGGGATAAACGTTAGGAAAAAAAGGCAAACAAATAAAATCGGTAAATTTTGTAAGAATATTGGAGTCAGCGATGTAAAAAGATAGTCTCTTATGAAGAGAGATCGAATGGCGATGATAATTATGATAATTAAGTGGGTCATAGGCTTATGCTTATGCTTAGGCTTAGGTAATTTCCCCTAATTAATATGAAAAAACCCCCCACTTTGTGAAGTACCGAATTGCCGTCAAACCTGGTTAAATCTTTTGTTATTCATAAAAATTCGTTTTATTTCTTTTTAAATAACTTTTTCAAATCCTCGCCGAATATATTCTACTAAAATAATTCACTCACTTCCTCTCTGTTATATTGATTTCTACGGTTTCATAATCTATGATTATGGGCTCGAAAAAATTACATGCATGGCTATTTGACGAGTTTTGAGAAAATTCTTCAGAGAATCTTCAAGTAGGTTTTAAAGAATATCGAAGATTTTCAGTTCATAGAGATTGGCAGAGATTTTTGAAATTTTTGATTTAAAAAAAAAACAAGCGAAATTTTTTTTTTTTAATTTTATAGTTTTTTAATTTTATAAAATTGGTAGTTAATTAATTTTTTTTTTTTTTCAGATGTATAATGAATGATTGGTGGCGATTTGCATGGAAATATTTACGAATATTTTATTTCAATAAAAATTTTCGATATTTTGCCGCATTGAATAGTTTTTTAATTGGTAATAAATCAGTATTAAGTGATAAATCAACTGATAATCATTATTCGAAGAGGAAAATTATTCCTTTAAAAAATTATGAAATAAACGATGAATTTCAAGCATTCACCAGCGATCATAAACTCACTAAACGTGAATTACGATTTTTACAATTTGCTTCCGTTGAATTTGATGATATCGTTTATATGACACCAAGGGATTTTCTTGATTCGCTTATTCTCGACAAACCTAAAGGTTCATAAAAATTTTTTAAATTTGCTTGAAAATTTTTTTAAATTGATAATTAGTGTAAAATGAAATTATAAAATAGGTTTTTTATGTTTCAAAGGATAACAAAAGTATTCAATATTCTGCTGTTATGTTGATTTTTATGTTCAATTATAGCGAAAATTAATATTTTGCTAGTCGAGAGAGAGAGAAGAGGGGATAATATTTAGGTTATTATTAAAAAAATAAAGATTAAAAGTAGGACATATTAAAGAAGAGTGGACATTTGAGAGTTGCCAAGGGGCAAGAAAAGGAATCCACGAAATTTTTCCGCATCCATTCCGTGGATGATATAAAATCCTATAACAAAATCCTATAAATTAACATTTTCATTTTCCACATTTTCCTATGGCATTTTTCCTATAAACCTTTTTATTATTTAGTTGATATATTTCATATTTTTTCTTATAGAATTTTTAAAATTTTTTTTTTTATTATCAGGATTTTTATTAAAAAATCCCTTTCTCATTCTCTATGTGTGATAAAGATTATCCTCAACTTCGAGGCTCTTCTCTCAAAGGCCTAAGAAATTGAGGGTTTTGTCCAAAGCATTCTCTTAGCTTTTTGGTGTCTGATGTTGTTGCTGGAATCTGTTGAAGGTCACTTTTCTAGTTTAGCGGTTGCAGTTTCTAGTGCTACACTCATCACTGGGACTATTTTAGCCTTAAATTTCCATTTGCTCTTCTTAGTTCTTTTTTCAGTGCTTATTTTTTATATTTCTCATATTTATTTATATTTATTTACATTGCAGAACGAATCTATCGGCGAATATTGAAAAAAGAAGAAATAAATTCAATGTTGCAAAAAACTCCAAAATTAAAAAAGGGAATGAAAAGAACATTAAGAGATTTGGATCATAACGGAATTATATCCTATGCTGAATATATTTTTTTACTTTCTCTCCTAATAAGTTCCATTTTATTTTTAATTAAGATAAATTCAACAAAATTAAACAAAATTCTATTTAAAAATATACAAAAAAAAAATTAATTTAGAAATTTTTCGAATAAATAATAAAAATTTATAGAATCGGCAGAAGGTTTTCGTATCGCCTTTCTTATATTTGATAGAGATGATAATGGAAAACTAGAAAAGGATGAATTTCTTCTCGTATCTTTTCTGATTTTATAAATTTTTAAAAATTCCAATTTTTCTAAAGCCTATAATTTTCGAAAATTTACTTTTTGGATTATTGTTATTTCATTATATTTGAAAATTTTTTGGCGTAGATATTTCCATTATTCAAAACATTTTCGTCAATTTATTTAATTTATATAATTTTATTTATTATTATTCAGGCAATATCAGTTGTCTCGATTCTTCGTTCGATTCGAACGGCTGTTGAGGAGGTGAGTTTTTAATAGATGTTTTTTGGACACAAATGGGCTATAACTGTTTCGTTCAGCGTAAACTATGTATTGTTGATGTTCCTGATCTTCAATATTTAATTAAAAATCTTGGAATACGACTTCTTCGACCAACCGACACTATTCAAATCGAAGTGAGTCTATTGCATTAATCTAAAATGAGGCTTTCTTGTCTCTTTTCTATGTTAATATGTAAATGGAAATGTACTTCGAAAGATAGAAGAGGAATCTCAGGAATATAATCATCACTGTCACGAAATACGAGTACTCTTTTTGGATTCTGTCCCACAAGTTTTTTATCTGCTTCATTGGGCCATTCATCTACATCATCGTATCCTATCATCTTTCTTGTTTTTCATACCACATTACTCCTTGTCTTTCCTTTTACTTTTTTTTGTGATTGTTGTCCCCTTATGTATTTGAATCTTTTGTTGATTCGCTATTTGGTATGCTACTAAACTTCTATGCACTCTGTGCTTTTCTCTCGAAACATTTAAGCATACATAATCTTAACCAGATCTCCCAAAATTTCTGGAATTGAATTGTTTACATTGTCCCTGCTCTAGATGGATTTACTTTATACTCATCACTCAAATCTTTTATTAGCAACAGCTATTTCGTTGATGCTTGCGCAATTTTTGATATTTGATATTCTAAATCAAACTATCAACAAATTCATTACGAAAATCGACCATTTTTTTGTAAATTGATTAAAAAATATTCTAATATTGATAATATTAAAAAGATATTTAAAATACAAATTTTCAGACAAATTTAAAATTTAAATTTTGTAATAAATTCGATTTTTACCTTTTTAAAAACCAGCTTGCCATATATTAAAAAAAAATTATTGGGAGATTTCATATAAATTTTTATTCAAATGAATAAAATAATTTTTATTAAACCATAAAATTTTTTAATTCAATTCAAATTTTCAGAAAGATGATAATTTGGTCCGAATGCAGGATACAACACTAATTTTACATTTATTTGGTCAAAGCGGGAAAGATTCGCTTACTTTTGAACAGTTTAAGATGTCAGGTTTTTTTCTCTATTACCACAGTCACTATAATTCTGGAAATGCTGAGGTATAAAATCAAGAATAACAATGTAATTCGCCAATGCAAAAGGAAAGGGTTTTCCTATTCTTGCAAGAGGTTATTCCCTGGCAAAATGGAGCCATAATGAAGCAGAAAAAAAGTTGGTACCACTTTAAAAAGAATTTTTTCGTAGATTTTACGATAATTTGCAAAGAGAATTAATGGAAAGCGAATTTTATGAATTTTCTCGTGGCAAAGATGAAATTTCATCTGTTGATTTTGCTCGACTTATTTTACGTTATTCAACTATCCGAAATGATCAATATGCAACCTATATTAATCGATTGTATGAAAGAACACCTCATAATGATAAAGTAAATGATTTTTCAAATTTTCACTGATAAAATAATGATAATGGAAAAAATAATTATAACTGATGACTGATAACAGAAAAATTTTGAAAAGAAATTGTTTAATTTAGTTAATCAAAAATTTTTTCATACTTTTTATATAATTTATTTTTTATTATATTTTATTTATTTATTAAAATTATATTTTATTTTTTTGCAGGGTATAAAATTTGAAGAATTTGAAAAATTTTTTCTCTTTTTGAATAATCTTGAAGAATTTACTTCTGCAATCCGACTATTCGCTTTAGCAGAAAAACCCATATCACAAGCTGAATTTCTACATGCAGTAAAAGCAAGCACATCGAATGATTTAGATTCGCATATTGTTGAATTAATTTATCGGATTTTTGATGCAAATAATGATAATCAATTATCATTCTCGGAATTTATTGCAATTATGAATGATCGCTTTCATCGAGGATTTACGGTATTCTTTTAGCTCTTAAAACATTTAACAACAATGATATAAATTAATATCATTTCGTGATGACTTCGACTTGCTTTTTTTTTTATTTTCAGTCAACAGAGGATTCAAGATGGCAGTCGTATAAACAGTGCATTATCAATGAGCTTAGTCGGTTTTAATAGTTTTAATTTTAAAGATTATTGATAAATACAGAATAATGATGGAATTATTGGTGGTGTTACTGGTAAAATTTTTTCGCTGAGCCAGCTCAGTATCAGTTTATCAGGAGTGATTATTATAATTATTTATGCATTTTTACATGTTTATCACGAATATTAAGCATAAATTTGCTCATTTTAAAAATATTCAAAATATTTTCCTTGTATTAATTTCCTAATTGCTTATAAGTATAAGTAATATTTAAATAAATAGTTGATATTTGTTTTATTTGAATTTATATAGCAAAAAATAGCAGTCATTTTTAGAAAATTTATTCTCAATTTATTCTTATCAATTTGGATCGTCCACCTAAATATAAATAGTAAGTAAATGGTTATCATTTAGTTCTTGCGGTAAAAAGTTAGAGGATCGCTTGGGATAGAAGATAGAAGTGAGCCGCTAGTACCATCCTTCAATTTCGATAACTGCACTTGTGCCAAGGCTAAAAAACCCAACCTCTTGATGTGGAATTAAATTTTTCGGAAAAAATCTGGCATGATTTCCGTGATTTCTATACTATGAACTAGCACTCTAATATTATGCACTCGCTTATTAAGGTTTGCACGGTTATGGTTCTTCAAGTATGGCTCTGTGGATAGTCGAGTGGATAAGTATTTGTTTTAAGTCTTAAAGTATTTGCTACTTTATCAGTAATGTCCCCCGTAAATTCCTCCGATGCCCATGGGAGAAGTGGAGGAGAAGTGGAGGAAAAGAGAAGTAGGTTGGATCGCTCACTTTAAGAAAAAGGAATATTGATAAAGAGAAAAATTTACTTGGACCTATATGCATTTAGTACCAAGTACTGATTCAATGAAATATACGAAGAGATTTCCAAAAGGCACTTCATAAATTATCAATAAACTTCGCGAACTCCAGATTTATGGTCGTGAGCGCATGATAATATTGTTCATTTCTAATCGAATAGAATTCGATGAATCACCCGCCTTAAATTAATTTAAATCAGAAACATTTTTTAGTACTGATAATAATAAGGAAAATGATAAGCTTAATCATTAATATAATGGTTAAAATTAGAACAAAAATGAACCATTTTGATAAGAAATAAATTTAATTTAATATCAAATATTAAAGAAAAATATCAAGTCAACAGATGATAAAATGAATCAGAAAACATAGATCCACTACCGATATTATCAAATTTTCTTTAGCTTATTTTTATAGCAAAATAGATACCAGTGATAATTTTCAGTGATGAATTATTTTTAGACAAAAAAACACAACCCAAAGGAGCTTTGCTATCGAACAATTAAAAAATTGATAACGTGGTTCCTAATTTTATCAGTCATTACCAATGAACATTTTACAAACACAAATAAAGAATGAATATCAGACGAATTTTTTTTGAAAAACAAATTTTAATCAATTTTAGTGTTAAATTGGGTTTCACTGATAATTTTTAGTGAAACAAAACGTTTTTTTAAACGAAAAAAAATATATTATTAATATTACAAAATTTATTATTTAATATTATTAATATTATACTATATAAGTTTATTACTTAATATTATTAATATTATAAAGTTTTATTGATTATTAAAATAATCAATAAAACTTTAAAAAATCTCGAAATATCAGAATTAATTGTATTTTCAAAAGGCAATTTGAAATCAAGTCGTTATCAAGCACAAAGTCATAAGTTTTCATAAGTTCTCAGTATTCTTCAATATTCTTATCAGTTTTTATCAGTAATAATCTAAATTAAAGAAATATTTGAAAACAATAATAAAAAGCAGGAAAAATTAATCAAAACAAATTATTATTAATTATTAAGACAATTATTGATTTTTCTTACTTAAAATTGCAACTTTTTAGTTAATCAATAAAATAAAAAAAATTAAAATGATATGACGTCATTTCCATAAATCTCTAAGTCATAAAATTCTAATGATCTCCTCAGGCATGATATTTCTCTAATTCTCTTCAAAAGTATACTATTGAACTTTTCTAACGTTCTAACCCCTGCAATTATTCTAATATTTTCACGAACTTTTAAAAAAAACGACGTAAATTACATCAAAAAATATCGTAATTTTTTAAATTTTCTGAATTTTTTTTAAATTTTTTAAAAATTATTTTATTTTTTTTTGGATTTTTTCTTATCGCAATGGTTTTTGATTGATTTTTTAAATTTTTAATTTTTTTAATTTTAAATTTTTAATTAATTTTTATTTTTTTTATTAATTTTTAATTTTTTTAGAGAAAAACTATTTTATTGTATTTAATAAACTATTTTATAATAATAATTAACTATTTTATAATAATTTAAATATTTATAAATATTTATAATATTTATTATATAAATAAATAATACAAATAATTTTTTTAGAAAAATATTTTTAAAAATTATTAAATTATTAAAATTTTTAAAAAATTCTTCCATTTTGGAAATTTTTATAATTTTTAAAAAATATTTTTTTTTTCGTGATTTTTTAATTTTTTCTAATTTTTGTATTTAATAAATAAACAAATAATCTTTAAAATGGGATTTTTGACGAATGATAAATGATAAGTGCGATGTGGGCAATTCGTTGAATTTTATTCCAACTTTTACAAAATTTATCATTATATTATCAATTTAAATTGTCGAATATAAATCTGTTGAATTTGTGAGTTGAAGTTGAACTGATGCGTTTTTTGAAACTTTTCGTAGTATATTTGAGTAAAGTATAGGCATATGGGCTTCTAAATTAGTAGCTAAGAATTTGATGCAGTACAAAATTTAAAGATTTTTGTGAGTATTTATCAATTTATGATATGATAAAGGATTTTTAAGAAGAATGATTAAGAAGAGGGCACATGCATACCAAATTCAGCAAATAGGTCATTCAAATATTTTGTTTGCTAAGCATTTTTTTTTCAACGAAAATTGTATATTAAATTAATTAAATTAAATAAATTATAAGAATTATATATTTAATATAACATTTAATATATATATATATATATAATTATTAATAATAATTATAATATATATATATATAATTAATAATAATTTATATATAATTATATTGTATATGAATAAATAATAAAAATATTTATATATATATATAATCATTTGATTATTATTGTATTATTAAATCAATAAAATTAAATAAATTATAAAAAAATTATAAATTATAAAAAATATATATAATATTTAATATTTAATAAACATATATAATCATTTGATTATATATTGTATTATTTATTATCTACTATTATTACGTAATATTCCGATATTATTACGTAATAGTATTATTTTTAACGAATCAATTTTTTTTTCTTAAAATTATAAATTTTAAAATTATTTTAAAATTTCTCTTTTTTAAATTTAATTATTTCTATTCGTTGTCTTTGACAGGAATAAACCTGTCATGGTGTCAAAAATCCGAGTGGCTGATAGGGATTCATCAGTCACTATCCCTATCAGTCATAAGTGATTCTATTGCGAAAGGATCAAGTCTCTTTGATATGTCGTCCACGTTTTCCGACATGCATGATACTTCTGATCCTGTGGCACAACCGATAAAATACGGTACAAGCGTATCATAGTAAAATGATTTCAAGGCTTGTGAATTGGTCAAGGGAGGTGAGAACCTATTCGCTAATACTTTATAAGTGAGGTGAGGGTGCACCTGCTTGGAACGTGAAGAAACTAGGTGTATTTTAATTTGATATCGTTATCAAATATATTTATTTTATTTCTATCGTCTCAATTACTAAAGCGAATCCTTTATTTGTCATTTGGTGTTTGTCTTCTTTTCAAAAATATTATATTGGTACTTATAAAGAAAGATCCAATAAAAGTGGCAAATAAGCCTAAAATAATTTTATAATTTTACATGGAGACGACAATTACAAAACAAATTAGCGTATTTCGTAGATTTCTTTAGATGCCAAAATGCCAAAAAATATACATTAAGTATAATGTTTTCATGAACAAAATCGTTCGTTATCATTCTTTATCATTATCATTCTTTTCAAGTTCCAATAAATCCAGTATTATTATATTGGATCAACTAAATTGGATAGAAATTCTTAAATCTATAAAAGATAATCCGTCGAAAAACTCATTAAAGTCAATGAAAAACCTGAAAATAATAAAAATAATTTGTATAATAATAATAATAATATAAAATATTTTTATATAATATTCTTTTGAATACCTCGGCAAATGGAGTCGTTCAATGGAAAATCGAAGAATACTTGCATTTATTAATTCAAGCAGATGATTGCACTTGTCGCCCTGCTTGATTGTTTTCGAATAAATAAATAGTTCCATTTTTGGACTTAAATCAGTAGATCAACGAGGAAATTAAATTTATCGCTATTATGTCGATGCTAATGATGGGCGTCTTCTCCTAACTATTCAGCACAATGTTATTAAGGGCGAGCTTTTAGGCTTCTATTCATCAGATTGTTCCTCGTTCTGTGGATCTATATTATTGAGAAAATATCGCCGACAAGTACCATGAAAGAATGAGTTCTAAATTTTCAAATTTTATAATCAATTATAAATGGCCAAAATGATAAAATTGTACAATGGAATCGGAAACTGTAATCAATTGGAGATAATTTTTATTACTGCTTTATTTATTGTTTTATTTATTATTTTTATTATTTTATTATTTTTATTAAGTTATTAATTAAAAATTAATTTAATAAATAAATGTTTATTTAATAAATAAAATTATTTAATAAATTTATTCAATAAATAAAAATAAATAAATAAAATAAATAAAAATTAATTAATTGAAAATTTTTTTTTTCCATTTTCATTTTTTCAATTCGTTTCTGCTATGAATACTGAAAGAATAATAGGAAAATCAAAATTGCAAAATTATAAATAATTTAGAAAATTATAAAAAAAATGAAAATATCATTTATCATTCAATCATTTATTCATTTTATCATTCATTATCGAATCTCAAGTGCTGAAGTTGATTTTTTCTTAAAAATTTCATTTATTTCATTCAAAATTTTTTTTTTTAATAAAAATTAATTTAAATATTAAAAAATTGTAAGAGGAGTTTTGTAGCAAATCAAGTTAGTATTGCCGGGATTAGAAGACAATTTGCCTTAATTATATTTCGGTAGGGAAGGGGAGGCGAGGGGAGGGGGGCTGGGAAAGTGCTTTTTATTTTTTATTCTTTTCTTAAATTTGATTTGCTTGATATATTATTGCGATGAATTTGAATTATTTGAACCAATATGCTTAACCTATTTTGTTATTCAACCTTTTCTGAAGTTAGTATTGTTGTTGTCGGGATTAGGTAAATTTTTATTAAAAATTTTTCAAAATCAATTTCTTTAAGTATGTAAGTACCCATTTCAGGAGAAAAAAAAAACAGAAGGTTCCAGTTAATTCAAAGAAATATGAAAAATTAGAAAAATGACAATCGTTTCACCTTAAGAATCAGTGGATTTTGCTAAATTTAGAATGGTGCAATGGTGCCATATCGCATATTCTTTTCATACATTGGTTCGGAATTAATTATTTTATGTATAAAAATTTTGAAATTTTACCAATTGTTACACTATTAATATGGCTGCTAATATTTATAATGGTAATTGCCTGAAGCGGTTCACTAGAAAAAATTTTCGATTTCATTGCGATTCAAAAAAAAAACCGATTTTTAAAAAAATATTAATCGACAAACAAATAAACCGTCCAATTCATTCAATAATTAAACAATAATTAAAATTACAAAATTAGTAATAATAATAACAATAATAATAAAATAATAATAATAGTGGTAATAATTTTAAATAAAATAATAAAATAATAATAATACTTAATAATAATATTTTAAAAAAAATAATAATATTATAATAATACTTTTAAAAAAAAAAATTATTTAAAAAATTAAATTCTCTATTTTTTAAGGCAATAATAATCAAAAAAAAAAAAGAAGCCAAATAACTATTCCAAAATTTTTTTTAATGAAAATACTAGAAAATAATAATTCTTTATGGAATATTTTATATTTTTGCTTTATTTTTACTTTTATTTTTCTTCATTCCCTAATATTTCTATAATAAAATTTAAATTAAAAAAAAAAAATCTTTATAAATGCAGAATCTCAATGAAACAACCAATGTCATCAAAAATATATACTATTTCTGCTAAAATTATGAAATAAAGAGATAATCAATTATGAAATAATCAATTTCTAATGAAAAGAAATTTATGATTTTTTTTTAATATTTTTTTTTTAGTAAAAATTCATTAATTATTTATTATTTTTGTATAAATTTATTGATTAAAATGTTATTAATTATTAATAAAAATTTAAAAATTATTTGAGAAAAAAATTATAATTTTCCCAATAATTTTTCCAGGAAAATTGGATCTATTAAATTCAAAGATTCGATTTGTACAATTTTTCTTGCGCTAGCAAATGAAACAGATGAATATTAAAATTGCAAATTGCAAATAAGGATTGTAATTTTGGATAAAAGGGAAAAAAAAATGAAAAATTCCAATTTTTCAGGCCACACACTTGGAGATATACGGGCCTTATTAATTTTAATTATTTATTTTATTGTATTATTGTAGGGAAAAGATTTTGAACGTATAGACGGACCAGCAATATATGGACTTAGACGATGGAAAAAGGAATGGCTTTTATGACTATCGACGATAGCATCAGACCGCGTCGCTTGGAAGCGTCTTAGCCTTATAGTCGTTGAAGCCAATTTAACCAGTAATGGTGAAAGCTGTTAGAAGAAGAAGATTTTATTGTATGGTTTCGCTGGTCTGAACCTAAACCTTATTTTTAATACAAATGAGTAGCAGCAATAGCAATTTCGATTATTTGGCCTTAGATGTAATTTTTGGCTGATTTTTTGACTAATATTTAATAATGAATTGTAAAATTTATATTTCTATGACAAATTTAGTAGAATTTTATAATTTACACAAAATGCATTTTCCGTACTATTTATGCAAATTAACTTTTCTTTAATAAATGATAAAAAAAGTCTAAATCGGGAAAATCCAAAAATCCGAAAATCCTTAAAAAGCCTTTCCGGAAAGTTTACCTTTTAAAAAAATGCATTATGTTTTGCTTATAAGTTAATTCTTTAAGAAGCATAAAAATATAAATTTATAATAAAAATTAAATTATGAAATATATTTAATATTTAATAAAAAATTTGATTAAAAATATATTATCAACAAATACAATCGACAAATAGCGACGAATAAGTTTTAAAAAAAATACAAATATAATAAAATAAAGTATAAATAAATATAACGTTACTTAATCAGAATCAGTGTGATAAAATTTTTGGTCAAACATTGTGCAGGCTTGAATTGCGGGGTTTCAAGCCTTCTAAATCAGGCTTGAGTCGCGAGATTTCAAACATCGATGTTGTCATTCTTCCTGTTCAAACTTGTGGAACTTATTTGAATTCCACTCAGAAAATTTTGCCACGGCCGAAGAAAGCGTTTATTTTCTCCTTTATATTTTTAAAAAGGAAATTCCTAACGAAAAATGACGAAAAAATAGATGAATAACAAAGAAATAATGAAAAAATTTTTTAGTATCATCTCTGTGAAACTCGAATTTTCTCTCCTCACACCGTCTTCCCTTCTTCCTTTCCCTCCCCCCCTCCCCCCCCCCCCCCCCCCCCCCCCCCCCCCAACACTTCTTCCCTCGCCTAATCACCTTAAAGACTCACTTACATTCAATAATCTAAATCATCAATTTTAGTTTTATAATTGATAAAAATAAATAATCGATTGATCGTTGTACAAATATTTTTCATTCAATAGATAATATCTTTTTTTTTTTTGATTTAAAGATAACATTCTTATCACGAATAATTTGAAAAAATTTTTAGGAAAACGATCAAAAGTTATTTATATTGAAATATTATTTATTACAATATTATTTCAATATTAATAATATTTCTATAAATTTCTATTATTTCTATTTCTATTAATAATATTTCTATTATTTCTATAAATTTAGAGATTAAATAATTTTTAGAATTTTTTTTAATCAAATAAATATAATTTTTAGAATTTTTTTTTTTAAATCAAATAAATAAAAGATCTGTGAAGTCCTACGGAAGTCCTACGAAGTGAACTCTTAGTACGATAATCTAAGACACTATTCGGTTATCATAAACCCCATAGGAACACCGAAAACAAATTAATAAA
Source organism: Dracunculus medinensis (assembly GCA_900625125.1). Classification (NCBI taxonomy): domain Eukaryota; kingdom Metazoa; phylum Nematoda; class Chromadorea; order Rhabditida; family Dracunculidae; genus Dracunculus; species Dracunculus medinensis. Next base: position 18,167 of record UYYG01001224.1, on the reverse strand, counting down.
ACGATGTCTATGTCCACTATTCGGTTATCCTAAACCCTATAAGAACACGAAAAATTATTATTAATAAATTATTAATAAATTATAAATAAATAAATGAAATAAAAAAATGATTAAGGATGAAAATAAAACAATGGATATTAGTTGGTTCAATTATTACGCCAAGAAATGAGATTCTGCTTTCGACAAGAGAAAGGACCATTAATAAACTCGCTTGGTACTAAACTACTTATGCTATACAATTATAATAATGTTATCAACAAATAATTTCTAAATAATTTCTAAGGGCAAAAATCTTCTAATCGTATTCCTTGCCAACAGAGATAGCCTAATCGAAAATGATAAGCCCTTATCAAATTATTATTAAAACGATTGGGTTGTATAATTTTATCATTTTATTGTTTTTTTTTATTATATATCGTTAATGTTATTATTATTACTATTATTATTAATACTATTATTAATAACTATTATTTATTATTATTAATTGTTGCTATTTTTTACTATTATCATTATAATATTTCTATATTAAGTAATAATTACGATTACATATCCTCTTTTCGAAATGTACTTTGGTTATTTTATATATCCTCTCACCATTCTTAATTAAGCACATTTCAGAATATTGCCATGGAATCACTTGACGACAGAAATACAAATGAGTCGTCTGGATTTTTGAAGGACAGTAAAAGTTCGAATGTCGATACTTAGAAAAATGAGAGCATTAAATCCATATGAAATTATAATATTAAATAAAATAAAATTTATATAAATATATAAATATTATTTAATAAATTTTTAAAATAAATTTACGATAAAATTCATTTTAAAAATTTTTCGTAAAAAATTAAAAAATTTATTAATTTATTCAACAAATTAATAAAAATTAATTTATTTAATAATTTATTAAAAAATTAAATTTTTTTAATTTATTCCATTTTTTACTTCAACATTTCTTATTTAATATTTGATAAATATTTATTCAGTTTAAATAAATTTTAACCATTTAAATATATGCTTCACTAATTAATTAAAATAATGCAAGTAAATAAAAATAATTATTTATTTAATTAATAAATTTATTACAAATTTATCAATGAATGATAACATAAAATTATGATGAAAATAGCAATAATAAAGAAACTCGAATAAATGAATTTGCTAATATAATAAAATTTTTCGTCAAAAATATGAATTAATATGAAATTATTATCAGTGATAATAGTTGATAAAATAAATTGATAATATCAATGAAAAAATCAAAAAATTTTTCTTAAAAATATATTTAAATTTTTATTAATTAATTTATTTATTTAAATTTATTATTTATTAATTTGTTTATTTTTTATTTTTATTAAAAAATAATTTATCGAATTAAATAAAAATGTGCAATTTAAATTAAATTAATTTTAAATACTATTAATAAGTACTTATTTTTCATTGTTGTCGCCTTAACGTGACTGACCTCTAAGTCACCACCGCTCATATTCATCACTAATTCAACTTCCTAAATTCAACTTCGTCGTCGTCGTCGTCCTCCTCTTCTCGTCTTCTCTATTTTCTTCCATTTCCCATAATAAACGATTGTATTTCGAAAATCTATATTGATTTCTGCCTCAATAGAAATGCTCTCATTATGTGTATAAAATGGTCACCAACTGTCATATTTATTTGACCATTGGGCAACCAACCGAACGAAACAATCAAACCAATTTCAAACCAATCGAACCAATTAACCTAAACTATTCTTATTCATGTTGCAATTTAATGCAATATACGTTTTTTTTTTTTTTTTTCAATTTTTAAATTTTAAATTCTTTTTTTTTTTTAAATTAATTTTTATAAAAATTATAGATATTATTTATAAATTTTTATTTAAATACACATATATTTCCATCTAAAAAATTATTATTTTATTTATCAATTTATTATTATTAAATTATATAAATTATTTATTAATTAATTATTTATTAACAATTTTTATAAAAATTATAGATATTATTTATAAATTTTTATTTATTAAATATACTTCTATTTCTATTTAAAAAATTATTATTTTATTTATCAATATAAAAAGCTTAATGTATAATTTTATAATTTTTATAATTTTTTATAATTTTAAATTTTATAATTTTTTTATTATAAGGTAGTTGTGGTGTATCGGTGTGATTTAAGTGGAAAGATAATTGTCACCGAGAATCGACGCTTTGGGTTCGAATCTGCCGAATTTTGTAGTACTTGCTTTGTGCAGTGAAATTGTCGTCTAGTTGATAGAGCTAAAAGCAAAGAGGATCTAAAATAGTTGTTCAGTAGGCTGCTAGTTGAGAAATTCTCTATTTGCGACACCTGTTCAAACCTATCAAACCTGTTTAAAAATTAGGGATAATACTGTTGATTTACCGATAATCGGCTATCGGCTAAGCGATTATTTCTTCTATTTGTCCAGTCTAACAAGTCAGTGCAGTGAATCGAACCAGTAATGGTGAATGGTCTTGAAAAAAATAAGTATCATGATAATTTCGTATTTTGCATGTAAAAATATGTATAGTTGTGAAAGCTAAAATCTAATGTTTTCCATGCCCAATAATAAATTTAAAAAAAACCTCTTCCTCACCCCTCTCTCTCCCCTATAGGTACCATGAGTCATCCTCAGTCTTCGATCCTCTGCTAGAGTCCTCGAAGCTTGAGAGGCATGTATTTTAGCTGTTCCTAGCAATGCGTTTTTTTAGAGGTCTCTGAAGTTCCTGGAATCCGCTGAGGCTACTTCTCTAGACAATGGTTTCTGATTTATTGATATGATAGAAATCTATCTTCAGTGTTAGATTATATCATAAACATATCATAATATTTTGTAATATTTCTTATCGTGTCTTATCATTGATTTTCCAACTGCTATTATGCCAATTTTTTTTCGGATGGTACCATCCATTCAAAGCTATTTTAAAAGAGGATTATTAAGAAAGAGAAAGCGAGAAGAACAGAATTAGCGAGATGGGATTTTAAGAAACCATTTGGACCATAATAAATCAAAATAATTAGCGGTTGGCTGATTGGTGCATTGACGAAGATTTATCTTGAATAGATTTATGCAAAATTCAAATATTTTCTCACTAATCTTATTCATTATTAATCTGGTACATCCGTCGATTATCTTTTATCTTTCATTCTAAACCTAAAATCCAAATTTCATGAATTGCTCATAATTATGATTGCTAAAGATCCATTCCATCCCATTTGTAATTTTAATAAATAACTTTTAATAATAATAATATTTAATAATATTTTTTAATGATTTTAATAACTTATCGAATGGTTCTTTGCCAGGTTAAATCATAAGAAATCATTCGTCGATAAAAATATTAAAAAATAAAAAAATTTTTTTTTAAATTTTATTTATTTTAATAAATTTTCAAGTGAAATAATGTTATTTTCAAAAAATGAAAATCAAAATCATTATTATTCAATGATTTATAATAGTGATAATAGTGATAATAATTGTGATAATAATAAACAAGAAGCATTTTATCATTCACAATTATTTTTTGATTATTCAAATGCAATAATGAATGATGATGTTTCAAATGAAAATATTCCACAAACTTCTCAAACTAAAATAGTTCAATCAGAATTTTTTTGTCAAGCGAATACAATTCAAAGTGATCATTCAACAATGTTGGTTTTTAAAAATTTTTTAAAAAATTCGTAAAAAAAAATGATTTTAAAAAATTTATAAAAAAATGTAAAAAATGAAATGATTTGCATTTATAATATATTAATAAATCATTTATTTCAATTTTTTCCTCAATTTTTTTTTTATTGATAAAAATAATTTTTTATCAATTTTTAGGAAATAAAAAAAATCATTTTTTTTATTTAGGCGAACAAATATAACGGCGACAAATAAAAACAAATTAGATCGTGTTTATCAGTGGAATAATGATCACTATAATCATTGTTATCATGATAATTATTATTTGAATAAATCTAATTTTCAATCTTCAAAGGTTTCATTATTTTTCTTTAATTTTATGATAACAATGGTAGCAATGATACTGATAAATATTTATGATAAAGGGAAATTTTTTTTAAATTATTTTTTTTAAATTGATTAAAAAAAAAAATTTTTTTTTGAGGAAAAAATATAAATGAATTAATTAATCCAAAAAACTATAAGATATATGCCATAAGCTATTAACGTTTATTAGTATAGCCAAACTTTAAACCAATCAATTGATTTTATCAATAAACTGATAGATTTATTGATAAAATCAATTGATTTTTCGTAAAATTCAACTGAAAAAAATAGGGATATGAAAAAAGTTTCAGCAATTATCAACGATCTCATGTTTATCACAAAACTCTAAAATAAGTACATTATCACTAATGAGTAATTTAAGCATTTCAACTGATATTACCGGTCTTCCTGATTCAAATTTTCAAGTAAATTAATTATTTTTTTTCTTTAATTTATTAAGAATTTATAAATTTAATTATAAAAAAGCTTATAATATTCGTAAAAAATATTTATAAATTGAAAGTAAATTGTGGAATAGAATGGTTCAGTCGGTTGTAGCACTCATTTCGATGCGTCGATACTTGGGTTCTATTCCTTTGGGTTGAGTTCGATGCACGAATAAATCTATATTTCAAAAATCATGGCAATACTACTGCAGTTAAGGAATTTTCACTTCTATCGCTATGTGGCTGTCTGGCAAAGAGTTTACCAATAAATCGGACCAATAAATCGGGAAAAACTTAGACTGAAATGATGAATTTAATCTCTTAAAACCAAAGAAAATTTGAAAAGTCCAAAATTTTAATTTTAAATTAAATTTTTTTGAATTTTAAAATTAAAAGTAAAAAATAAATTAAATAAAAAAATAAGCTAAAAATTCATTCATTTTCAGTATTATCCTAAATCATCAAATGTATCAATCACCGAGAATTTCGATCCAAATTATTACTATAAAATTGAACAAATTATTGATGAAAAAATTGAAAAAATTAATACTATTAGAACAAATAATGTTAATTTTCTTATTTTTTTTTATTGTGTAATTATTCTGGAAAAAATTGGAAAAAATTTAAAATTATTTAAATATAATTATAATATAATTTAAATATATAAATTTATTTAAAATTATTTAAATTGTATTAATTTAATTTAAAGAAAATATAAAATTTTATAACATAAATGCGAAGAAAAAAAAAATTTAATTATATCTCAGTGGGTTGTTGCTCAATTTGAAGCGCCTGAATGCTGAGGTTCTATTTTCACTAGGAATAAACTTATCCTAAAATTCGGGTGATGCTGGCAACTCACCTTTACTTCTATTGCCCAAGGAACTTCAGGCATATTTGTCCAGTGCGACAAGCCATCGGAGCGAGTTTTAACCAGTAATGGTGAGGGTTCTTAAAAAAAAAAAGTGTGCCCTCGTTAGAGACGAATAATGCTGAGTGCTAAACATTTATTTATTTACTTACTATTTATCACTCCATATCTTCACTTACTTACTTATGCGGCATGCATACATGCATTCTCGCTTAATTGGTGGTATAGGATTCATTGCAATTTAATTTTATTTACTTAATTACTTCCAATAATTACTTCCAATACTTTTTTTTCGAAATTTTTTATTTAAATTAAAAAATAAAAAATTTTAATTTTAATTAAATTGATTAATTTAGAAAAAAATTGATAAAGAATTAATAAATTTATCAGAAAAAATTTATAAATTATCACGAGAACATGATTTATCAAAAATTAATTACGAAAAACTTAAACAATTTATTATAAATATTATGTATTTAATTAAGAATGCTCCGGACGATATTGAAAAGGTTTTTTTTTTCTTCTTTTAAAAATATAACTTTAATAATAAATGAAAAATTGCTAAATGAAAGTCGTCGATTCGCATAATCGCTTGGAAAAATGGTTTATCGCTTCGAAATATCAATTCTTATTTATTTACTTATTTGTTTATTTATTTATTTTCTTATTTTTGTTTATTTATTTGAATTTTTAAAATGTACAATTTTCTTCAAAAAAAGACAAATAAAAAATAAATTTATTGTACGAATTTATTTATCAACAAATTCATGGATTTTTAATATTGTTTTTTTTATGTTATAATATTTTTTAATATTTTTAAATTTCGAATTTAATATTCTTTTCAAAAAATCAAATTTTGATTTGTTTCTGTAAATATCTGTTTTTTTTCATATTAATTTAATATAAAAACTAAATTATATCTATAGAAATTATAAAACCTTTCGAAAATTTAGAAAATTTTCAAAGAAATCAAAAAAAGCAATAAATAATACTGATAATTATACAAAACAACTAACAATTTAAGTAAAATATTATGGTACCTATCCTAAAATGCAAAAACTTCCATTAAAAACTGGCAGCGGCTGGCATCTATGGAAATTCCGGAGGTATTATCCGGTCGACAAATAGTGATATCTTGATAGAAAATGCGGAACAGACCATCTTATTTTGGCAAGCCACGTTTGCGCGCGGCTGTGTTTTTGAGTGGGTGCTATAGTAAAACTGAAGCAATAAAGCAATTTTATTTTTTAAATACCTGCAATAAATAAATAAATAATTTAGATTCAACAAGCATTACTAGCATCAATTTATATATTTACGACGAATTTTTCCATTTATCAAATATTAAAAGATGTAAGTTTTATTATCATTTTCATTTTAAGCATCAATTTTATTATATATTATTTTTTATTAAAATGGTATTTTTGTTTATTTATTCATATAATCGGTCGGTCGGTCGAAGTGTTGGTCCCTCGGTCCATTTGTCATTTAAATGGTTTCTTAGTCGGTTGGTTGGTTACTCGATCGATTAAATGTAAAAATTAGTAAAAAAAAAAAATAATTCTCTTCAGCTTTTATTGATTACATAAAAAGTATTTAAATTATAAAAAAAAATATTTCTAATAAAAAATAAAAAAAATTATTGTTTTTATAGATAATTCGATGTCATTGCGATGAATTTTTAAATATTTTTATTCAAAAATTAAGGTTCATTTAATAATTTTTTTTAAGTGATTTTAATGATATTCATAAATAATATTTAATTTTACTAATCCAATTAAATTATTCCGCGAATTTCGCGGACAATAAATATTTTTTATCATTTTTAAACGACGATACTTAGCAAATGTTTTTGTTTTTGAAAAAAATTATTTTACGCTTATTTCGAATTTCTAAAATTTAACTTATGAATTTTTATTGAAAACGTTGAATTTTTTACTAATAAATTTTGGTTTGAAGATATTTTTTCAAAAATTTGTGATTTTTATAAAATTTAATTCATATTCATATTTGTTTTTTCAATTTTTGTTTTTCTTTTCTATTTCATTTATTTTTAAAAATTTTCAATTTTACAGAAATATTTAAATATTTAATATTTAAATTTTCATTTTTTTTCAGTTTTCATCATTATTATTATTGTAATTTCGCAATTATTATAATGCATACATTATTAATTTATATCAACGAAAAGCGAATACAATTGTCGTACAATATGAAAATTGAGGTGTTTTTTCATTTTTTTATTTTTATTTTGAATTTATTTTTCTGTTTTCTTAAATTTAAATGTTTTTTAAAAATATTATTTATAATAAAAAATTTTTTCTTTCCGAAAAAAATTTCCATATTATTTAAATTGTTTCGAAAATTCTTTTTTTTTCAGTAGAAAATATTAAAAAATTAATATTAATATCTTAAAACATTAAATATTTTTAATATTAAATATTAAAATTAATTAATCTTGAATAAAAAATTTTTTTTTTGAATAATAGACAATATTTTTAATTTTAACATATTCAAATTCCAATTCAGATTATTGAATATTGTAAAGCGTTAATAATATTATTATTATTGTTATTATATTTTTATTGCTATTGTTTATTGTTGCTATTATTATTATTAATTATTATTATTAATTTATTATTATTAATCTATTATTAATTTATTGTTGGAACAAAAAAAAAATTTTTTATTTAATAATATAATAAATAATATATAAAAATAAATTTTTAATTTAAGATAATGACGAAATGTGTAAATATATTAAAAATATTTATAATGCAACGAAATGAAGAACATCGTTTACGAGAAAAAAATAAAAATATTATTATCGATATAATACGAATTCTAATGTGCCACGATGATAAATTAAAGGTTTTTTTTTAAATTTATTTTTATTAAGTAATAAATTTTATTTTATCTTCTTTATTAAATTTTTTATTATTATTTTTATTTATATTTATAATTTTTAAATTAAATAATATATTTAAATTTATAATTTTTTGAAAATTTAAAAATGAATTTTCTGTTCTAAAATTTTTAAATTTTTAAATTTTTAAAAAATTTCACTAAATTTGTTATATTTTTTTTAAAATAATATATTTTTATATATTCATTAGCACTTATTTGCTTCGTTGGTTCATTCGACTTGGATTAAAAGGCTATTTTATAAGAAAGTAATTTAGTGGTAAGAGTGCGAGTGCCATTGGTACTTATTGCCATCCGGGTTTGCCTTATAATAAAAAGAATAAAAGAAGTGCACAAACTATGAACGAAGTAGTGGTCCAAAATAAAATAACATTCAACCATATTATCTCCTCATCAAAATCCGCTGTAAAACCTGAGTACAATTCCAGTATCGCGCGTCGCGAAATGACAATAATCCACTTTTACCCCTCAGAAAATTGGAAATAAGATTAAATTCGTACTGGATTTCGATAATAATGATTTAGAAAATTGGATTTAAACTTATAATTAGCCAAATATTAGGTTAGGCTGTGAAGCAGAATGGCTCAATGGGTTGTTGCTCAGTTCGAAGTTCGCCGATGCTAAGGTTCTACTCTCGTAATGAGTAAACTTGTACAGAAATCCGGAAATCCGGATGATGCTGGCGACTCGCCTGCACTTCTGTCACCAAGAATCTCTTTAGCGTATGACGTTCGAAATACTGATGGGTCGCCAGCGGCAACGGATTTTTCAAGAATATTTATGCATAGATAAGATTAAGCATATACGAGAGGAAATCTATGTTAAATTCGAAATCTTCCTATTTCCATATTTTGAAAATCACTTTACTTTATTTCCAAGTAAATTACTGCTAATTCTCTCGCGAAAAGGGTTTCATTTATTTTTTTTTTATGTATAAATATTAAATATTATATAAATTATATATATATTTTTTATATAATCAGACAAATTTTATACAATTTCAAAAATTCAAAATTGCAATAAATTTATTGCTTTTTCGCGATAATTAAAAATAAATTACTTTTGATTTATAAAAAAAATTATAAAAAAGATTTTTTAAAAGAGTTTTCTATTACAAAAAATAAAAAGTTAAAAATTTTTCTATTTAAAGATTTAAAATTTTTTCAAATTTTCAAAAAATTTTAAAATATTTTTGAATATTTTTATTATTTAATTTTACTATTTAATTTAATTTAATATTTTAATTTTACTATTAAAAAATATTTTTTTCATTTTTTTATTGGAATTTTTTAATAATTTTAAAAATAAAAAATATTTTAGAAATTTTTAATCGAAAATGATTGTATTCATCTACTTTTTTGGTTTATCGAAAATGAAAATATTGAACAAATAATTTTTTATTCAATATTAACGTTACGTTATTTACTTTATGATGAAATTATTGCTAAAAATTGTGTCAATTATGGCGGCGTTAATGTTTGTTTGTTTTTTCCAAAGAAGAAAAATAATTTTATTCTTTTAATTTAAAATTTTTTTCCAGTTTTTTTTTAGAAAATTGCTTTTTTTCATTTTTAATTTATATTTTTATATGATTTTAAATGAATTTTTTTAAAATTAAATTTTTAAATTTTAATAAATAAATAAATTTTAATCAAATTTTTTCTTAGTCAAATACATTAATTTATAGTTTTTTTTTTTTTAAGTTTTCTCATTTATATTTATATTTTTTGTTTTATTTTATGTTTATTTTATTATATTATTTTATTATGTATATATTTATATTTTTTACTTATTCATATTTTTTTAAAATTTATTTTATTTTTATTTCTATTAGCGTAAACTATTTTTTGATTGGACTTGCATCGCTGGTTTGTCGGTTCAGCCAAAATTTATTTAAATTTTTGATTAATATCAAAGATTCACTTGGCATTAGAAGTGTAAATGTGGGTGCGAATTTTTGCATGATATTTACTCGTGTCGGGAGGGGAGGGGGGGGGGGGGGGGGGGGGACGAGGGTTGGCATTTTACTGGCTACAACTGGCATTAAACTGGCAGCAAATTTTTATCAAATCTGCCGAACATTTCTATCATCCACATCGTTTTTTCTATAAATGATTTTCTTTTTTCATATTTTTCATATTTTATGTCAAATTTTTTGTGAAATTTGTCTGGCATATTTTATTTATGTTTCCCTCAAAAAACTGAATAATCCTGAAGGGATTCATTGGAAATTATGGAATAAAACAATATAGATTTGTTTTGTTGCTTTAAAAATTGAATATATCGATTATATTATCAATTATCACTTATCAACAGCTAACAGTTATTAATTAATATTATATTGTTGTTTTGTTATTATTTAGGTTTTAACGAAAAAATTATCACATGGATCACCACGAGTACTTCTCGAATGTAGCAAATGCTTATCAGCAATCAGTGATGTTGATATATTACGAGAAAATCCAATATTTGTGGAAATAGATCGAATTTTACAATTACTAGGTTCATCCGATGCACAACTCGTTAAGCATTTAATTGGTTTTCTTGGTAATATTGCATCGGCAAATCAGTTTAAAACTGCTAATCCTAATAAGGTTAATTTTTTTTTAAAAAAAAAATCTTTTTTTTATATTTTTTTTCTCGTTTTTTTCGAATTCTCTTAAATATTTATATTTAATATATTTATTTTTCTTGTATTTTTTTTATTTTTCTTGTAATATATTTCTTTTTATATTTTTATATATATTTTATTATTTTATATATATATTTTACTATTTATTATTATTATTTTTTATTTATTTATATATATATTTTTCTTGAATTACCGTCACTATTTATAATTTATTAAAAAATCTTTTCATATTTATTTAGATTTAAACGTCTTTTAAATGTCCAATTTTCCTAAATTCCTATTAAATTATTAAATAATTTGAAATAATTCATTATATTAATATAAATATTACAAATTTTATGATAATTTATCTTTATCTTTTTAAATTTTTAAATTTTAAATTTAATTTTTTAAATTTAAAATTATTAGTACATAAAATTGATTTTTTTTTTTGATTCTTAAATATTTTAAATAATGCATAAATAGTAATTTTATAGAAAAGAAAGCAATTTAGAAGGAATTTGAAAAAAGATGAACAAATTTTCTTCACTTTATTTTACTTGAATTTTTTCTTATTTCATTTTTTCTAAAATATATTTTTTGAAATTATACTAAAAAAAAGAGAAATAAATAATATATATTTAAATATTATAATAATTAAATATTAAATGAAGATTAATTTGATAAAAAATGAATAATTTTAATTTTTTATTAATAATTAATCATTTTATAATTTTTTTTTTATAATCATATAATTTATAATCATAATTTTTTAATTAATTAATCATTTTATTACTAAAATAAATTATGCCCAGCAAATAATGATACAAGTGAATAAATAAACAGTGGTAAATGATGATATGATAATGATGATATGATGTGAATGATGTAATGACTAAATAAATGATAAAATAATAAGTAATAATAATAAATAAAATAGTAAAATAATTTATAAATAAAATAATAACAAATAATAATAATAAAATAATAATTTATAATAAAACAATAAATAATAAAAATAAATAAATAATTTTAATTTAGGAATATCTTGTAAAAAACAATGCATTAGAAAGTTTAATTCGTATATTTCATTATAATCGTTATCCGATGGAAATAGTTTCATATGAAATTATTGAAAATTGTATATTTGCATTAAAAAATTTAACGGCTAATTTTTCTTCAAATGATTTTACAAATGCAGTAAGAAAAAAGGTTTTTTTTTTATAAAGAAAATTAAAATTGAATAAAAAGAATAAGAAAAATAAAAATATTTGAAATGTTATTCAAAAAAAAAAAATATAAATGTTAGAAAAAAAAATTAAGAATTGATATTTTATTTTGTGTAAAGAAATATTTTTAATTGCTATTTTTACAAAGAAAAAATTCTTTTTAAAATGAAATTTTTCATTTTACGAAGAGAAATTTTAAAAAAAAAATCTTTTCTTTTGAGAAATTGAAATATTTTGATATAAAATAAAATTAAAAAATCTTTCTTATCGAACAGCATTTTATCATTTTATCAGTGATAAAATTTTTCTAGTTAATATCAATAAAAGGATCAATATCAATATTACTCGAACATTTATCATGGTTTCATCCAAATGATTCAATTCCAAATATTTTTATTTTGCAAATTAATAATAAAATTAATCTTCTAATTGTATGTAAATTTTTTTTCTAAAAATTTTTCTCGTTTATTATTTTTCATTTGACTGGTTTGGCTGGTTTGACTTTTCGGTTTCGGAAAAATTTTATCACTTATCACTTAACAATAGATTTAAATTTGGGTGGTTAGAGAATTGTGGAGAATTTTCGAATGATTTCGAGTTTGCTCTTCGTGTCGAGGAATAAAAAAAAAAAAACATTGGAGCCAAGAAATAAATGCATTAGTTCCATTTTATTTCGTAGGCAAACCTTAATTTTTCTTTTATTTTATTTAAATTTATTAAGTTAATATGAAATATTTCGAAAATAAAAACAAATATAAAATAATAATAAATATTTTAGGTAATAGAAAGATTATTAGATTCCGAATTATCATATCATTTATTTAAAGAATATACATTCAATGGTTTTAATTCATTACAAGTTTTAATAAATATCGCTATTCAATCGTTTCAGATGAATGTTAGTCGACGTTTTGATAGTGAAAAAATTTTTTATTTCTTTCTAATCAATGAATACGTAGCGATAAGAGAAGAAATAATGATAGGTGATAAAATTGCTGATAAGCGAAAAAACTTGCTTTATTGAAGAAATTTGTTTATAATATATGTGCATCTATATATCTTAGATAGAGAATACAATTGATTTTTTATAAAAAAAAATTTTTTTTTTTTTTTTTACGATTAAAAATAATTTTTTCTAGGCATTTAATATTTTGGATGAACAAAATCGATTATTAACACTAATAAATAATGCTTTATTGATGATAAAAAGATTTGCAAGTGATAAATATTTTTATTTATTATTAGAACCAATTTCGAGGTATTTTATTTTGCTTAGATTTATTTTTTATTTGTAATATAATTTTTATTATGTAATTTTTATAATGTAAGTATGAAAGTATGAAATTTATATAAACTTAACTTATAAACTTATTATATTATATGAATTATATTTAATTATTTAATTATTATTAAGTATTATTATTCATTTAATTATATAATTGTATAATTACATAATTAGTTTTTCCATTAATTAATTATGTCATACGAATTTTATTCATTTGTTTTATTTAATTGATATATTTATTTTTAGTCTTTTTTCTTTTTTTAATATTTTAAATAATTTTTTATCAATTATTTTATTTTAACCTTAAAATTTTAATTTATTTACTCATCTTAAGAGAGTAAAATAAAGCAAAAAGAATGTGTTTATTAAAAATAACAATCTAATGTTATGAAAATCTACTAAGAATCCATAAAAGATATTAAAATAAAAGAGGTAGAATGGCTCAATTGGTTGTTGCTCATTTCGGAGCGACTATGCTGAGGTTCTATTCCCTGCGGGAGTAAACCTGTCCAAAAATCCGGATGATGCTGGCGACTCATATCTTCTTCTATCGCCTTGGTCTTGTGCGATAAGCTAGCGGAGCGAGTCTAACCAGTAATGATGAGGGCTCTTTAAAAAAAAAAAAAAAAGTATTAAAATGCAAGGTTAATATTATTGAAATATTCAACCGTAGAATTGAAATTATAAAAGTTGCTTAATCGATTCTTTAAAACGTGAAATGCATGATGCGTATAGATTTGATTATGTCGTTATGTATTTTACTGCAATAAATAGCATAAAATTCTGAGTTTTGAATTTACTCAGATTTCAATTAGTTTGAACTTAATCCAGCAAATAGGCATTAATTTCAATTCATTTTTTTTTTTGTAGAGTCCTCACCATTGCTGGTTAAACTTACTCCACTGGCTTATCGCATTAGACAATTTTCCTTGGAATCTCTTGGCGGTGTAAATACTGATAAGTCGTCAGCATCATCCGGATTTTCGTATAGGTTTACTCCTGCAGGGAATCGAATCTCAATATCGACGCTTCCAATTGAGCAACAACCCACTGAGCCATTCTGTCCCAATTTCATTGTGACCATATAACAATGGAATTCCAATTAAAGACGGGTGATACTATCAAATTACCTGTAATTTTGTCGCCTAGCAAAATCTCTCTATCTGATTCGATAAGCCAGCAGAGCGAAACAGCAAATCTTTTAATTCATAATGAATCGAACTGGCTGGTAGGAGAGCAATTTAGCTTTATGATTGATAGAGCTATTGAGAATTTAGAAATATATACAAAAAATATTTAAAATATTTTTTTAATCAATAATTTTAATAAAAATTAATTTTTTAAATAATTTTTAGTTTTAATTTAATTTAATTTCGATATTTCATATTTATTTCTTCGTTTTTTAAAGAATTTTTTTATACATAAAAAAAATTAAATTTATTTAGAAAACCATCGGAATTTTATGTTATATTACGTCATTCATCAAATAAAAATAGTGTAAAAGTAATTTTACAAATTATTGAAATTATTTCCACAAATAAATTAGTTAAAAATATTTTAATGAACGACGAATTATTTATTGGAGAATTAAATTATTATAGTAAATCGATTGAAGTTGGTGAGTTGTTTCTTTTTTTTAATTAATTTTTAAAAATTTCTAAATTCGAATTCAAAAATCTTAGAATATTACACTTTTTTTTCATTTTTATATTTATTTTAATATATCAAATATAATGCATTTCCAATCTCATTGTTTTTTGCTGTCTCAATTGCTTGGATTTTATTGTGGCACCCACTCCAAAACACAGCTGATGTATATGCTAAAATGCGGGTGGTAGCGGGAATTGCTTATATTTAAAACGCAGCTCTTCCGATACAATACTGGAACGAAATTTTGATGGATTGTGAGTTAGTGGTCCGATTAAACTTAGGAGAGGTGAGGGGTGTGTTGGGGTTGACAATAATCATTTTGGTTTATTCCACTCCATTCCCTTATGCTTCTGCACTAATTGCCTAAAGCGCCCATATTTAGTTGCTATATTTTTAGCGTAAACGTTTTAGGCTGCCATAGTAATCTATTATTATGGTTGTGCTTTTGAGGATATGACGATTGTTTAGCACAAATGAAAATAATTTACAATTTTAAAAAAATGGATTTAAATTTTGTTATATTTTTTATTATATGGCAGTTAGGCAGAAATTATAGTAGCGATAAAATGAAGAGAAGTAAAAAATGTTAGGTTAGGAAAATTTAAATTCTAAATATATAGGACTAATATTGACTGGCCAATCAACTGGCCAAGCCACTGGCCAGTCAACTGGCCAAGCCACTGAGCCTCCATCCATCATTTTTTCAACGTATATTTTCATGATTTGATTTAGTAAAAAAAATTTGGAAATACGTAAAATGCAAATGCAAATGCAAATATTTTTTTTCTCTCTCTTTCTTGACCGGAGCATTCACCATTATTCGCTACTCTGGCTTGTCACTCTAGAAAAATGTGCTAGGAGGTCTCTTGGGCGACAGAAGTACGAGTGAGCCATAAGTATCATCCGGATTTTTGTACAGGTTTTTCCTGGCTGGAATAGATCTCAGCATCGACTTTCCAAATTAAACAACAATCCCACTGAGCTATTCTACTCTCTCTTTTGTTTTTCTCCGTTGGTCTTCAATATTGCATGAAGAGTGGTGCATGGGCGAGCGAACACCAAATCTCTATTCTCGATTATCGTACCACTGAGCTATCGTCCCTGACCGTTAATAATAATAAAATTAAATTAAATATGTAATAAATATAAATTTAATTTAAATTTAAATAAAGTTTTAAAAAATTAATAATAAATTAATAATTCAAAAATAAAATAATAAATAAGAGATAATAAAATAAAAAATAATAATCGTAAAAGTAAATTTTAGAGAAATTTTTTAGAAAAAAATAATTCAATTTTAAAAAATCAATTATTACTTCTAAATAAATCATTGTTTTGTTGGCTAAATAATTTCTTTTTTTTTTTTAAATAAAAAAACGAAATAAAAATTTTTTATTAATTTTTTAAATTTCATAGAATTTTAAATAAATCTAAAAATATATAAAAAATTTAATAAACATATAATAAATTTTAGGTGAATTTGCTCGACGAATTTTGCGACAATTATTAAATCAACAATAGGAAATTTTTTTAAAAAAAAAAAATTTTTTTTTTTTTTTGTTGTTAATTTTCAATAAAAATAAATTTTGTATTTATATATATTTTTTTAACATTTTTTTGTTAATAAATTTGTAAAATTTTCTTCTATTAATTATGAATAATATTAATATTAATAATTCATAATTTGGTTTCGCTAGGAGCCATTTTGCAAGCCGCTCGATTCCGATGTCATATTTTTCTAATAGCTAAAAAGATTCTAATCGTTTAAGACTATTTATAGACTATCTATTCATCAAAATATCATATCATATCAGTGATAAAAATAAAAATAGTAATCAGTAATAAAAATAATAATAGTAAAAATTAGAATTAATATTTTAATATAATTTGAAAAAAAAATGCAACGTGTAATTTTTTTTTTTTTTTTTCGTTGACTAATCTGTTATATGATGAATAAGGAAAAGAGTACATAATTGATGGATTTAAATCTTTGCGGAATGATAGATGAAGAAAAGAGTATACATGATAAATTCTTTTTTTTTTTTTTTCTGGCCACTTGGTTTTTACTATTGATGGTTTGGCTGGTACGATGAATAAAGGATGAGACCTCCGAGATTTCTAAGCCTCCTTCCGATCAGATTTTAAATTCTAAGCATAAAAAAAATGGCAAGATTTCCGAGTAAATATTGGAATAGTGCAAAGTGCGAGTTCGCACGTTTAAATTTATTGCGCAAACAAGCGTCATATTTGCACTGCTTCATATAACATCTGCATTGTAGGTGCGAATTTGTCGCGCATAAAAGTGCAAAAGGTGCCGACATATATGTGCTAATAGCTCGGACAACTGTTGCGTTGCGTGCTCAAACATAAATATTTATATATTGTATGGACTATTAAACTATGGATATATAGCTGTGCTCTTAAATGGTGTAAAGCGTGCAAACCGTCTATTGTGCAGTTTTTCAAATATTCATTTTATTTTATTTTGTGCACTTGTGCACAGTTAAAACCTTTTAGTTCACCCGCACTGCACATTTGCAGAATAAAAAAATTCACCATATGTGCAAATATGTGCACAATTTGCGTCCAAATGTAAATGTAAATATGTAAACATAGCTTAAAAAAAAAATCATCATTAAAAGCGTTCGTGACGTCAATAGGGCTACGCCCATTGCTCAAAAACTGAAAAAATCGATTAATATATTTAGTTCACATGCCGTCAACGAATGATCACGGCTCTTTTTTATTGCCATCGCACTTACTGCACATTCGGATTTTGCACATATTTGTGCACCTTCTACGCTTTCTGTGCGTTCTTTTATAGCACTTCTTCGTGCACATTTTTTTTGCTATTATTCAAATGATTTTTTCTGATTTTCAGTTTGATTTTATTTTAATTATATTTCCATATTCCTCAT
Source organism: Dracunculus medinensis (assembly GCA_900625125.1). NCBI lineage: Eukaryota > Metazoa > Nematoda > Chromadorea > Rhabditida > Dracunculidae > Dracunculus > Dracunculus medinensis. The sequence goes on along the minus strand of UYYG01001224.1, from coordinate 220 downwards.
TTATTTTATTTTTTCTTATTTGAATCTTTATCTTATCATCCTTATCAGTTCTCCTATCGTTACTTAGTGGATTAGTGATCAATGATAATTGATAATCAAATAAATTTCCCAAGCGATAAGTTTAATTTTTTTCATTTATTTAATTTTTAAATTCTTAAAATTGGTTAGTTCCGTTTTATAAACTTAGTTTTGAGTATTTCCCCTATTTAATATAATATTT
>UYYG01000243.1:0-23954 GCA_900625125.1 Dracunculus medinensis | reverse complement strand
TTTAATGGTATTTTAATTTTTAAAAATCGGCGCAAATCGCGAATTTTGCAAATTTATTGAATCATGAAACGTTCGATCTTCTTGCTCGATTCGATGATAAATTATTCAAATATTATTGCTCAGAAATTTTTAAACCATCAGTCCAGGTAAAATTGTAATTTTTTAAAATTTTTACGTTTTTCGTCCAATTTTCTTCAAGGAATTAAAGTTGGTGTCCAAAATTTTAGTGAATTTTTACTTAAAATTCGCCTTTTAAAACTGATAACAAAAGATAAGTGGGCAGCAGTTTCTAGCAATTTCTCGTTAGTTATTTCTCTTATTGCACTCAACTTTTGGTCCTTAGGAAGGGAGAGCCAAGGAGAGAAGTACAAGTGAGTAATCGCTAGTAGCACCGGTCAGACGGTCATGTCCTCTCCCTTTTAGGTCTGGTGCGAACATTCGTGTTATTTGTTTTTATTGCTTTTAAATACCTTTTAATCTGATTAGTTCAACCATTTTTTAAATTGAAAAGCAGAGTTTTCGCTTAATTTGAAACTAAGTGGTCTCTGTTGTGTTTTTCTCTGAAAATTTAACTGGATTTCATTTTTAAAAGAATACTTGTAGATTTTTAATTTTATATTTGTTTGAAATGAATTTTGAATAAGGTCGAAGATAAATTTTCATCTCAGTTTTACCAAAGTTTTTAACTAAGAAAATCGAAATTTTTTCGCAACTTCTTTTTATTACTTTCATTACTTTTTTCAAATTAAAAGTTTTTATATACTTTAATTCGTTTGTTTTAATCTTTTTTGCTTATTAATCTAAAAAAGGGAAGTGCTTAGCGTTCATTATTTCCAGTTAGATTAGTTCCGTTGGCTGTTAATTTAAAATTTTTTTTCAAGGTGTTACTTTGCGACAGAAATATGGAGTGGCCAACGCCATCCATCGGAATTTTTAGTAGCAGCTTCCTGGTGGACAAGACTGGAAGCAGCGTATGGTCTTCCCTGTCTTTTTTAATTAATCTATTTAATTAATCTTCTAGACCTATTTTTAAAAAAGATGATGATATACATAATTCTGCAAATCGATTGACGTTAATTGCATTAGTTATAGGCTGGAGAATACATTGTACAGGAGAAAAAAATTAGTGTCTGATTTTCAACATGGTTTTTCTGAAAAGTCGGCGAATGCTTCTCAAAATCTAGTTGATCTCCTTGATTGTCAGTGTTTTTTGATCGTGGCCATGTGACTTCAGTAATCTGTTTTGATCTGATTAAAGCTTTTGTCACTTCATTACTTAACAGACTATTTCCAATAATTAATACTTTTGGTATTACTGATCATCTCTGATAAGATATGATGTTAGATTATATAAGTAATCAGACTGTTCATATTAATAAAATGTCTGGTTTCGTCCTGTTTGAATCTGGTGTGCCTCAAAGTTATATTGGTTATTTGTAAAGTATATTAATGGCGTTACTATAGTCATTTCTTCTTTAGCTCTTTTGTATGCCGCTCACGGTAAAATTTGAGTCTTCCATTTATTTTTGTCGATAATTTTGCATTAACAAACAATTTTTAAGCTTTGGAAAACTGATAAAGGCTTCTAGAATTTCAAGCCTTAAGCTAAACGTTTAGGAATAGTTTGAATTCTTCCTTACCTCTATATGTATGAAACATTTGATCATCCGCATTGAAAATAGTACAGTTAGTACAGTACAGTTAACCATCTCACTTAGATTTCGTAAATTAGTACAGTTAATTTGAATCTTTACAGAAATATTTCCTGTGCCGCATAAATCCTGATTTTTCATTAAATTATAAATCTAAGTTAAAATTTTAGTTCGCTTAGTGATAAGGATAAAGCAAAATCTAATCTTTACTTATGAAGTTTTGCTCGTATGCGTTAAGCTGTACTAATTACTGTGAAATTTCAATATTTCAATATTTCGATGCTATCTGAGGTAATGGCGTTAATATTGCTCAAATTAGAATATAGGGATCAGCGAATTGCCCCTCAAATTTTTTATTGGAAATACAAATCATTGTAATAAATTGCCTAATTAAATTATTTTTGCTTTCTCTAGTTTCAAAAAGAAATTGATTAATATGATCAGTGGTATTACTGGAAGATATGCGCGCAGTTGTCTGTTAGTATTGGTAATTTTTTTGGTTGTTTTTTTAATTATATAATTTAGTTAATTTTATTATATGATTTGCTTTTCACTTTTTCTGTATTCATTCTTATTTTTTTTTTCCTTCATCTAGTTTAATTATCTAATGGCTTTGCTCAGTTTTATTTTTACAAACAAAAAAAATAAAAAATCATGCGATGGTGTATCAACAATAAAAATCACAGCACCACCATATTATTTTCTCCATCAATAGTAATAAAGTAATCGAGCCGAATTGCCACCAAACTACTCAGTATTCACCTGCCAGTTTAATAATTTCTTATTTTCGCGTTCGGTTCTAATCTTCGGTTCTAATCTAATTCGGTTCGGTTCTTTAAGCTTTTCTTATTTATTCTGTTATGAAATAAAAAATTTTCGGAAAAATTTTAGATATTTGAAAAATATCCAGAAATTTTGAGGAAAAAATTTTCTTGGTCATTATTGTTATTAAATTTCGAAAAAATTGGTCTCCCTTAAGAGAACCATGTTTCTCGGTCTGGAATTGTGCTTATATAATTCTTTTAAATATAATTCTCTTCATTGCCACCGATATATACATATCAGTGTTTCATGTATACATGATTAGTACTACATAGTAAAACATCAGTGTTTGATGTCGCAGCGGTGTACTGCATAAGGTTATTCAGCCGTAAACCTTATAAGCCTTGGAGAAAGGCAGTGTCAACGATAGTTGATTCGATTTAAATTTTTTTAGCTGATAACGGTCGTTTCATCCAAGTATCCTTGGTTTAATTATTCTGAATTATTTCTGAAATAAGTCTTATTGGTTGATAGGAAATGGTTATTCTTCTTTCTTTATTTATCTATTTTAATTTTTCTCTCTTTATTAATAATAATAATAATAGAAGTAACTGCATCATTCATTACTCTTCTACTCATTGGATTTTATCTCTTTTTTGACTGGAATAAACTATCAGAGAACTAAAATCCGAGGGGCTGCTGAAGCTCTGCATGCATTTTATCTCCAGGTTGTATTGATAGACTTCAGCTCCGACGTGCACGATACCTCTAGCGTAGTGATGCATGCGATAAATATGCAAACCTAGTCTGACAAAATAGTTTCCAAATTCTGAAATGAGCTCTCGAGTCTGCTTTTGTACGAAATAGCCACCACTCCTATCGGGATTCTCTTCATGAATCAGAGTTTTAGAGGCAGTATTCTCACATAAGCTAGCAACGCACAGCAAACAACGTCCCTTAAATCTTTTAACTATCTCAAGCTAAAAGGTTTGGGGTTAACAGGCGCGATACCTCAGTGATATTGTATGGATAAATATCAAACAGCTCCACTTGAATAACCAGTGCTAGTGCAACTAAAGACATTCCGAAAGTCTACCAAATTAACGATAAGTTATACCACTCGAAAATGCGTTGGTTGAATATGGAAAGCAGTGGTGTGCCAGTTAAGGTAATCGTCTTCAGCGATCACCTAGTGGAGAAAATTCTTTAAGGTTAGACTTAACCATGTCATCGCGGAAGCTAAAACGCTCGCCGGGGTAACTTTATGTTTGAAACTATGAATTACCATCAGAACGAAAAATACCAATAAAGGTGCCGGAGAAGACTGAATCTTTAGATGTTTAGATGTTATTCCTAATTCATCTTCAGTAAATATATTCTTTAGTATTGAAGAAAGAATTAATGCCAGATTACTCGAACAAAGCAATCCACCTAATTCTCAATCCTCAGCGTGATTACGAAACATGGCCAATGAGAGTGGAAGATATTAAGAAGCTATCAACTTTTGACCACTCATGTCTAAGATACATTTTATATCCACTTTTGCTCAAATACCACCGGTATTAATAACGTTATATAATATTATCACATCTCACCTTTGCTGGTTAGGAAGTTAGAGTTGACACATATTTCGTTACTAAACCCTGATATTTGGTATCAGAAGCGAAGTGGACCAATCGAGACCTGGACTGATACAGCCAGGAAAAATTTTGAACGAATGGGGGACCAGCGGTATATGGACTTAAACGATGGAAAAAGGAATGGCTTCCATTACTACTAGCGATGGTATCGATCCGAATTTGGAGACGTCTTATCCTTATAGTCAGCGGAGCCAAACTAACCAGTAATGATAAAAGAAGAAAAAGAATAAAATAAAATAATTTAATAAATAAAAAAAATCATCCTTTTCATTTGATAATTTAAATTAATTTATTGATTTTTTTCACTGCGAATTGTATTTACTGAAAATTGTTCTTTTGAAATTCAAGAATTCTATACTTTTGTAATTTAAAAAACTTTAATTTATGTTAAATAGATATATATTTTTTCCAGATTACTTTTAAGAAGGACAAATTCATATCTATGCAATGCGAATCGTTCATCATTTTGCAGTGCATCGAATAGTTCGAAGGAGAGTGAAACGAAGAAATATTCACTAAAAAATAATTCATCTAGATTAACGAGTAAGGTTTTCTCCTTTGCGATGGTTCTGAACTTTCTCTTTTTTATTAATTCGTATCATTGCAGTCTCCCTCCATTGGCGATTAAGGTAAGATATTTCCAAGCCTCTCGATCAGATACCATTCCTAAAGTAATTGAAGCCACTTCTTTTTCCAGCGCTTAAGTCTAGGCCTGATCCTGATTTGCTGAGTCGCCTGTGCGTTCATAACCTTCCCTGACAGTATCTTTCCATTGTTCTTACTTGCTTTTAGTGCTATTCATCATAAGTAGCGAGATCTGCGTTAGTTCCCGTGATGGACAATGAAGAACAAACGCTGATAATAATATAATATTCATAATACAGATGATATTTCGAATGAAGATTGTAATCACGTGAGATTCTGTCCACTTGGCTGATGTAACAATGGTCAAAGGCGTATGACTTCCTGACCTTTCCTATTATTCAAAGGTTCGCAGCTATATAAAGAAATTGTCCGTATTAAAGCTAGATAGATATCGAACTTTTGTTTTGACCTTTGAGGCTGATTTCGCGGCGATTCTAGAGATTTCGCAAGGCAAATAGGGCACTTCTAGCTGCAGCCATCTGAGCTAGGACTTCGTCTTTCGTCTGGCCATTAGGTATGATAGTGGATTCGAGATATTTAAAGTCTTTTTATCTTCAGCTGTTGTTGAATTTATATAAGTTGCGGTCTTACCAGTGTTTATTAAACAAAAGGAGGTTTTAAGTCGTTGTTTATTTCGATATTCGGTATTTTTGTTGCAGTTACTCATAACTGCCAGCCAAAAGGACAGTAATGACACTGCATTCAAAGTTCGCAATACTGTGCCTTGAACTGTGTTACTGCTTTACCCCAAGTAATGTGTATAATTCAATCTATGGGGCTGATAGCTAGCATCTCCTGACGCTCTTACGGTCGAACAAGTAGGTTTTGTTCGAAATCCAGCTTATATTCCGAGTCATATATTCTAGGGCAGATTTTATTGATTCTTAGCGATAGAACTTTAAATTTCAACTGATGAGCACTTCTCGGCAATTCCAGCGGTTTTAATGGTGTTAATTTAGTACCTCAACATGTTTTAATACTTCATTTAATGACCACACCTGAATCTTGTCCGGTAAATTCCACTTTAAAAGTCTTCTGCAGTGCTGAAATGCTATATAGTGATGGCAAAAAACATTCCTCAGCAAAGTGGAGTAGACGTTCTCTCTTGGCACATTGGGTTGTAATACTGTATGGCCACAAAAGATATGAGCTGGATAGCCCACGTTGTACGTGCTTATTCCAGTCTCTCACAGTCACAATTCCATCTTTTTTTGGTATTTAGGAGCTTAAACTCATAGGGTCTATCCTTTCCAGATTATCCATGGAGCTCCAGGCAACGACCGGATTTGACTTTAATGATAAGTTTATTTGTCCACATAAGCAAAGATAATTTCGCAATTTTGCAGAGTTATAAATAGTTTTCATGATATTTTTCATAAATAAATCATAATTCATAATCAAATTATTTACCATTACATTATTCAGTAATTGACTATTTTTTACCAATTTGTAATTTGTAGTATATATAATAATAACATTTGCTAATATATTTAGTGATAAGAATAATATTAATGTAATAGTAACAATGATAATACGATAATATAATAATAAATTTAACAGTAATGTTGAATATTACTCTAATAATTTTGGAGATTTTTAAATATACTATCTAATATGCTTTTCTGTTGGATTTATTGCCATGTTGCATTTTACAATAAATCGGAAATTATGTATTCCGATTATTATGTTTATAGGTGCACAGTTTCTCGAACAAATAAAAGGGCAAGAGGCGCTTAATGAAGAATTCTTAATTCCTCGTCCAGCTTTCGATGCTATTGCTGAAGAATATGATGGTTTGCTGGAAGAGGTTGATGACTGGAAGGTTTGGTTGAATTTTCTTGTTTAAATGGGCTCTTTGCCGGAAATTCTAGGTAAATGAAGCAAACTAAATCAAGGTTTCTCAGAAAAATTTTCTAAAAAACTTGTAGTTTGTCAAAAAAATACCAGATGAAAGAACGATACGTTTTTCAATTTATATTCATATATATTTATGCTAGTATATTTATATTCATAGCTTATAATTTTTAATGGAAGGAACCTTTGGCTTTGTTGCAGGATAAATATATGCGTGCTTTGGCCGAAACAGAAAATGTTAGACGACGTAGCCAAAAACAAATTGAGGATGCGAAACATTTCGCGATCCAAAGCTTCTGTAAAGATTTGTTAGAAGTTAGTTCGCTTTCGGAAAATTACTAATAATCTTAATGAGTGAAGAAATACTGCTAAAATTTTGTCTTTTCGTTGTTTTAAAAAAAAAAAGAGTAACCTATTAATATCGTATTTAGGTTGCCGATATTCTCGATTTGGCATGTGCTACGGTGAAAAAAGAAGACATAGAAACAAATGAGCACTTAAGCAACCTTTTCAAAGGCATCGAAATGACTAAGACTGTTTTAGAGAAAGCCTTTGCTAAGCATGGTTTGGGAAAAGTTTTTCCTCAAGGTGAAAGATTTGACCCAAATTTACATGAAGCCGTCTTCCAAGTTCCTAAAGATCAGGTATTAGTTACTTTAGTAATTCTTCTCACCATTACTGATTAGACTGGCTTTGCTGGCTACAAGGGTAAGCTGTCTCCAAGCTGCTCGGTCCATCGCGAGTAGTAATAGAAGCCATTCCTTTTTCTATCATCTAAGTCCATATATCGCTGGTCCCCTATACGTTCAAAATCTTTCCTGACTGTATCAGTTGGGGATTTTACTGGCCCTTCTCGACTCTATCACAGCAAGCAACGAAATATGCGTCAACTCTTGTGGTGGACGACGGAGAACGTGCCCTAACAAGCAAAGGCGACGCTTTGTAATAACAATATTAACATAGATGGTATTTGAGTGAAGATTGGATAGATATAATCATGTGCGATTTTATCCGCTCGACGGATCCGTAAAATACCTAATATGAGTGGTCAAAGGCTAATAGCTTCTTAATATCTTCCACTCTCACTGGCAATGTTTCGCTGCCATATAGCATGATCGAGCTAATTAGAGCTATATGGACGTAGATTTTCGTCTTCATGATGATTTCTCGATTAAGGTTTGTTCCATTAAGGTTTCATTATTCGGAAAAAACATGTTTTAGCTGTCGTTATCCGGGTTATAATGTCATCTTTTGCCTGGCCATTTGGGATTGGGATAAGTGGATCCAAGATATTTAAAGTCCAGCGCTTCCTCAATCGGCAATAAATTGATAAAAATAGGTATTTTATCAGGTATTAAATGACAATTTTTACCGAAGCCGAAGTAAACGGTTGAATATTCTGAAACCAACCATTTATATATATAAGGCGAAAGCACTTTCGTTTACATTGATTTTGAGTCCAATTTTTGCTGCAATTGTTTACATATTGTTTAATATTATTTGCATTTCCTCATAATAATCAAAAAAGACTACATTATCAGCGTATTCAAGGTCTATGATGCTATGCTCTGATTCCCACACCTCGAGTACCTATAAGCAATGCTTATTATCCAGTCTATCGTATAGTTGAATACTGTGGGGAAAAGACGCAACCATGACGGACCAATTTTTATTTCGAAAGGATCAATCACTTCCCCATATATAAGTGCCAAGGTATTCTGATAAAATGCCTTTATGAGTCGAATGATTTTCTCTGGAACGCCATCACGTTCCATTACCCTCCAAAGTGCCGCTCTATCAATCGAATCATAGGCGGTAGCAAAATCGATAAATAAAGTGATAACGGTGAATTGCTGGTATTTGAAGCGATGTTCCAGCACTCTTCTTAGGGTAATTATCTGAATCAGCACAACTGCATCCTGCATCATCATCCTGGTCTAAATCCATCTTGGTTTGGCATTCCGCTATCTCATGTTGCCATGAATCTATTTAGCAGAAGGGAAGCGAAAACTTTTCCGGAGATGTCTAGTAGGCTGATTCTTCGGTAATTATCCCAGTATGTCCTATCACCTTTCTTAGGAATTGGAAGTAAAATTGCTTTGCTCCACTCTTCTGGTATTATTTCTTTTAACCATACTAGGGAATAGGGAAAAATGTTGAAGGTGAGTGAGTGGGTGAGTAATGATGGATAATATTTGAAGAGTTCGGCTTGAAGACCATCTTCTCCTGAAGTTTCATTGGCTTTAAGCTTATGAACTAGAGATTATTTCCTCTTTTGTTAGTTCACAGTTGAAGCGTAAAGCTCGACGGGCAAATCAGTTATATTTGGGACAACAGGTGGTGCATCCTAGTTAAGTTTGGCTGCAAAAAAATTGTTTCCATCTTCTGAGGTTTTAGTAATTATTTAGAATAAAGTTTCGGGCTTGTAAATGTTTATATTATATTAAGTGTGATTTTCAGTGGATTTTATAAAAAAGTTTGATATTCAGTATTTATTTATTTTTGGTGGTATTTATTTTAATGTTTCTTCTTTAATAGTTAGTGCAAAAATTTTGGAGAATTCTTCCTCTATATTGCGCAATTTTTTAATTCAAGCTTTTAAAATAATAAAGTTATGTGGTTTCTTATCTTCATTTTTTATTTTCAGTGGTTTGTTTTCTATTTGCCTTGTGGTGATCTTTTTAGGCGAAATTTGCGCCAGGTTATGTGGCTGAAGTGGTAAAGATTGGTTATTCTCTTAAAGGTCGTCCAATTCGTGCTGCAAAAGTTGGCGTCGTCCAGTCTGTATAGTACTGTTCTTCACATGTAAAATCATAAAATCTTATGGTGAAAAAGTGGCATTTGAAAAGATTTGATCATTTATCGATAAAGTTTTTTAATATTTTCGAAATCAGCGAGGTTTTATTTTCTTTTAATGAAATTGGAGGCATATACTTTTTAGTTTTTATTTAGTGTTTTGTTATTTTTTTTTTTTTCGTTCATTGTTATTGTGTATGAATAAAAATTTTTTGCTCCAATTTAAGATTAAAATTTAAGTTTGCTCTCTTCATACTTAATTTTGTCGCATAATTTTCTTTCACACATTGGATCAAGAAATTCTAATTTTTTAATTTCAGATAATGAACAATACTGCTATAGCCAACTGATATTGAAATTTTTTATTATTTTTGTCTCATTTAGGATAAGATAAAACAAAACAAATAGTGTTTGTATGGTTTTTCATGGTAATGGGATGTCGGACGTTTTTGGTAAGCAATCAAACCATTTTTCATTAAAATTCCGGAACAAGGAGTTCGATTTGGATCGCTGGGTTGAACAAACTTCATGTTGTATGTATCTTCCTGAAAATGAAATGATCCTACTGTGTGATATGTTAGTTTTTTTTTAAATTAATGAGCATGCTATGACCTTATTTTATTTAATTTTTTGTAATTTCCTTAAAGAAAGTAAAGTTGATGAATTATTTCTTTGATTCTGTGAATGTTTCGCTAGTTGTGGTCAGACTGGTTTTACTGGCTTGTCGGGAGATAGAATGGCTCAATGGTTCTCATTTCGGAAGCCGAATGAATTCTTTTTCAATTCTATAACAGAGAATAGAATTCTTCTTTTCTTAGCATGTGTAAACCAAAAAATCCTTATAATGTTGTCGGCCCAGCTGCCTGAAAAAAACTTCGCTCGCCAAATGTCTCGTAAAATTTTGTTTGACAAGCAAGCGAAGCGAGTCAACCAGAAAATGATAGCGCTGTTCGCCCTCTTGCTTTTTTCGTTAGTGCAGCACAGTTGTTTAAAGTTTTATCGAAAGTTCGTTGAGTTGAGATTGCTCTATATTTTTTTGGATAATGCGGTTTTTATCATGTTAATTAATTGAACTTTCCGATTATCATTATTAATTTTATTGTTGTCCTTATTTGAATAATATTTTTCCAATAATAAAGAATCAATCTTTTGATTTTTCTCAAGTTTGTTCTCAAGTTTTTTGGAAAGCCAGGTGGTAATTTTGGATTAGATGATTTTCTTTTATACGATTTTAAAAATTCTATATTATCCGCCTGCTTTGGTATTTTCTGAAAAGAAATTAGTGTAAAAATACATTAACCTTTTTTTGACAATTGTTTTAATATTTTTAAGGCTTATCACGAGACTTTCGCTTCTTCCAAACATTATCGCACTTTCAACTCCAGTTACAGTTTGTGGCGATATTCATGGACAATTTTATGATTTATTAAAACTTTTCAGACAGGGCGGTCAAATCCCGCAAACAAAATATATCTTTATGGGTGATTATGTCGACCGGTTTAATTTTAATTTTTAATTATGTCGTAAATTTATAATCTTTAAGTCAATTCATTAAGTTTTATTATTAAAATCTTTTCAAACATTTTTTAATTTTTCATTTGATATTCTCATAAATTTAAATTTCAAATATTCTTGCTTATAATTTGCTTATATTATCTCATTTATAGTCTATGATATAAATTTTCCACATATTTCGGAAGTATTCAAATCTGATTAAAAAAATAATAATAATGAATAATGAATAAAAAAATTTATAAAAAATTTCTTTAATCATTAGAAATTTCATTTGCATAAAATATCGTAGAATATCACTTTTCTTAAAATCTTTTAATAATTTTATTTAATTATATTCGCTATGGTTTAATGTATTTTCTTTTTTTAGTGGCTATTATAGTCTCGAAACTTTGACATATTTATTTTCACTTTTGCTAAGATATCCCGATTCAATTGTTCTTCTTCGTGGTAATCATGAATCTCGAAGAATATCTGGCGTGTATGGTTTCTATGATGAATGCCTTCAAAAATATGGTCATTCAATTGTTTGGAAATGGTGTTGTAAAGTTGGTTTTATTAAATTTTTTATTAAATTACTGGTTGTCTAATAAATAATATTTTTAATCAGAAATTTGAATATATCAAGAAAATTATCACATCTTATGATCATCTAGAGGCTTATATACCTGGATTGGAAATATTCTTCAAGTTCATTCTTTTACATCCTCAAAAGAAAAGAATTTTTTTCAGCAAAATGGTGTTGCAAAGGCAAATGATAGTCAGAAAGGGCAAGGATATAAGGTGAATGAGGTAGAAATTCCTAGCCAAATTTTTTGATTTTTTGGTGCATATTTTTTGAATCGTGAGGTCTTGGTATTATCACATTATAGGATTTATTAAGATGCATTATTAGGATCTTTTATTTTAGCTAGTGTAGGCGGTTTCGATGAACTTAGTTCTTGGAGACAATTCGCAGCAGACGCTAGACATCTGATCAGCTTCGAGTAATTCATGATTAATTGTTTTCTTTATGGCGAGGGGATGGGAGGGGGAGGGGGAGGGTGAGTGAGGGACATTACAAACAGTGATATATTTCTGCCATAAATATCACGTTTAGCAGCTGTTGCTGGTGAGCTGAAAACCATTGACTAGGGTTAGGATTATTTACGACTTACTCTTTTTTCATCGCCAGTAATAATTCTATTTAATGATGATTCCTTTTCTTGCCTAGAAAAAAGCAAAGCACAGTGCTGTTCACAGTTACTTAAGGGCACTTTACATAAGTCCCCATTATTTTTTTCGTCAATATTAATTATATAGAGATTATTTTCGTCTTCAAGTGAAGTGAAATATAGTACCATATGCTTATCTTCTAAGTATGATAGATCAGTCAAGCTTATATAAAGATTTGTCTCAAAATTTATTCGAAGCATTAACTGTTGGAATGAAAGATGTTATATTTGCACTATCAGCTAATTTTAAGTATAGAGTCACTCATTATTTAGTTATTATTTAATATTTAATTACAAATTATTCATTAGTCCATTATTTTATAATATCTAGTTTTTTTATTTTCATTTGTTTAATATTTTTATTATCCATTATATTATCCATTGTTCATTATTAATAAATGGTTTTTGCAACACTTAATTTTTTTAATAATAATAAATAAATATTTAGGCTTTTTTTGAAAGCTTTATATTTGTGTAGGATCATATTGAAACTATCCATTACCAATTTTTTGCCTACATGTTTCATTTCATTTCATTATTGGTTTTCATTGTGATGAAGAAGGAGAAAACCTGCATTTTAGGCAGAAAAAAGCGGAAAAAACCTGTTCATTGATATAATGGAGCAATTAACTGATTAATTCTTAAAAGCGTTTTCTTTATTTTAAATCGATTTTTTTATTTTTATATTTATTTGTATCAATTTTATGTTATTTCTCCAGGTATTTGATGCATTGCCTATAGCAGCATTGATTGATGAGACAATTGTTTGTATACATGGCGGTCTTTCTCCCGAAGTAAAAACTCTTGAAAAGTTGTCATCGTTAGATAGGTGAATATTGTAATTTTTTTTCAGTTTTTCAAATGAGATTTAAATTTATATATAAGTAGTAAATTTCGATATTTCTTGTAATTTTTTAGGAAATAATGTACATTATACACATTAGGAGATAACATGCATTTTGTATAATCTGCATATTTTTGTTTGCATTTATTTTTTTAATATTCTCATTATGAAGGATTATACTTCTATGAGGAACGACCTTTTCTTTCAAAAATCTAGATGAAGCTGGTGACCCACCGTTGCTTCTATCGCCACTTCTAACAAAATTTTTATGCTCTGATGGATGATATAAAATATTTTAGCGAAGCAAGAGCAGCCGGAAATGATGAACTATCCCCATTCTTATTATGAATAGAAATCAAGAGCTTTTTTAGAGCAATTGAGATTCCAACTAAAGGTGCTTTATGTGATCTTGTTTGGTCGGACCCAGAAGTTGACAAAGATGGCTGGGAATTAAGTCCTCGTGGCGCTGGATGGGTAAATATTTGTGACAATAATACTTTAAGGAATGTTTTTTTAAATGAAATAAATAATGAGGTAAAAGTAGTCTTCAAACTTTGCATTTTTTAAAGGTTTTCTTAATGTTTTAAAGGTTTTCGGATGTGGACCAACCCAACAGTTTCTTTATTCAAATGATTTATCATTGATATGTCGATCTCATCAGTTAGTTTCGGAAGGTTTCAAGTCATTCTGGAATGATATATTATGCACAGTTTGGTCTGGTTAGTTTATTATGATATAATTTTAAAAAGCAAGTGATTAAGTAAGAAATTCAAATATTCTGGCGTAATTTAGCTCCAAATTATTGCTATCGATGTGGTAATGAAGCAGCAATTCTTCGACTGCATTCAAATGGCAATAAAGAGGTGAAATATTTCGACGAAGCCGAAGATAATGAACGTAAAAAGCCTGACCGTATCGTTGCACCATATTTCTTGTAATTTAATTGTAATCATATGTTTGATTTTCATTTTTAACGCGAATTTCTAACTTTCTTTTACAGATGTTTGAAATATAGTTATATTTTTTATTAATATATTTTTTATTAGCATTTTATAGTACTTGAAGTTTTTTCGTTTGGTTTTCTTGGAGGATTTGTTTGAATTGTATAGGATAATATTACTTCTTTTCTCGGTCTTTTTAAAAAATCTACATTCAGTCTTTTTCTGTTGTATATTATCATTATTATTTTTTCGTAAATGCAGAACACTATTACCACTCAATATCAATTTCTATTTGGTTTAGCCATTTTTAATTATAAAAGGTTTTTCAATTTCATAGGAAATTTTCACTCTATTCAATATTCAAAAATTTGTGATTCTATTCCCAATTTTTTTAAGGATTTAAATTTACTAAATTGAATTCAAAAAAAAATTTAAAAATTAAAATTAAGCTTAAATTATGGTTATAAGTTCTGGATTTGATCTATTTACTAATATTTTTTTAAATTTATGCTCCTTTTATTATCTTTCAGTTAAATGAATGAACTATGCGTTTCACTTAATTTTTGCTTATTAAAATGGTATTATTTGATTTTCACCGAGCTGCAGCAATAATAGAGAATTATGCTTAGGATTCACGACGGTTGAACGGAAGTTCACAGTATTTTCCCTTATCCCTTATGAGAGTGAATCTATCATTAAAATCGTAATCATGTTGTCGATCCGTCTATATTTTCATCTTCAAGTGGTGAAAGGATCTCAATCGTAGTCAATGAAGAGCCAAACCAGAAGTGATGACTGTTGTTGGGTGGTAATGTCTCCATTATAATTTTAAAATAAGTTATGGATATAGATGGAAAATAAGCAAAGTTAGCAGAATTTTTAGTAAGGAATTTTTTAGTACTTTTAAGGTGATCGTTTTTTTTCTACTGCGATGATTTAAACATTTTCTGTGGCTTTTAATGGTCATTAAATAACGATTTTCTGAAGTGAATATTGTAGAATATAGTTGGTTTGTTCAGTCGAGGTTCGTGAAATTTCATTTCATGGTTCAGTGATGGCACGTGAATTACCATTTGGAAAATTTTTTGGGATGGATGGTTTATAATGGTTTAATGGAGGGAAAGCAATAATAGCAAACGAAGTGTATCCAAAAGCTATGAATGTAAGGAAGCGTCAAAGGTTTTCAAAACTTAAAAGTGATTTCAGCTTACAAAAAACCCAAAGATCTTGTGGACTTTCATGGCTTGATCAAAAAAGGCGCTTATTATTGGTTAGACTTGTTCTATTGGCTCATCGGGCCGGATAAATTTTGTCCGGGAGTCGCTTGAGGATGGAACTGCAGATGGGCTACCAACGCCATCTGGATTTTTTAGAGAGATTCCCGCCATGAGCGGAAACTTAATATCGGCTCCCTTTGAAATGCGAGCAACTGTCCATTGGGCCATCTTATCCCCTTCTAAGATATGTTGTTAATTATAAATGT
The DNA here is from genome assembly GCA_900625125.1 of Dracunculus medinensis. Lineage (NCBI taxonomy): Eukaryota > Metazoa > Nematoda > Chromadorea > Rhabditida > Dracunculidae > Dracunculus > Dracunculus medinensis. The sequence goes on along the minus strand of UYYG01000243.1, from coordinate 8,611 downwards.
TTATTGACATTGTTATATTGTAAGACGTTATACTGTAAATGCAATCTTTCTAGCGACATTTTAGTGAATAAATGAAAGGAAGCTAATGAGCGGCTTCTTCTAAGCGGACATTCGTTTTTATGGTGATTTCACGACGGCGCCATAAAGGTTTCGTCAACCGGAAGAACATTCTAGCTGTCATGATCCCGGTTGTAATATCGTCTTTTGCCTAGTCATTTGTTAATAGAGTGGACCCAAGGTATTTAAAATCTTCCTCAACCGGCAATGAATTTATAAAAAGAAGTGTTTTCAGCTTCTCGCACATAAAACGAAAGGACTTTGGTTTTAATTTCATTGATCCTGAATCCGATTCTCGCTGCAGTTGCTAACACGTTATTTAGCATTATTTGCATTTAGCCATAATTATCAGCAGAAAGGACTACATCTTCAGCGTATTCAAGATACGATACGATGCTCTGGACTGATTTGGACACTTCTTGAGTGCCGACAAGCGGTGCCCATTATCCAGTCTATCGTATAGTTGAATACCGTAAGGGAAAGGACAAGGCCTGACGGCACCAGTTCTTATTTCGAAAGAGTCCGTCAGCTCCCCATATATACAGATCTACGCCAACATACGCTCAATGCCTTTATGAATCGAATGATCTTCTCTGGAACACCGTCGCGTTCCATCGCCCTCCAAAGCGCCGCTCTGTCAATCGATTCAAACCTAGCAGTAAAGTCGATGAAGCACGTGACAGTAGGTTGCAAATATCTGAAGCGATGTTTTAGCATCCTTTTTAACGTGAATCGCGTCTCGATCTAAATCGAACTTGATTAAGGCGCATCTTGCTGTCCTGTAAGTTGAGTAACAGGGAAGCAAAAATTTTCGCTGAGATGTCTAGTAGACTGATTTCTCGCTACTGTATGTCGCAGTATGTCCTGTCAGCTTTCTTAGGAATTGGGAGCAGAATTGCTTTGCTCCATTCATCTGATAATATTTCTTTTTTCCATACTAGAGAGAACATTTATTGAAGGTGCATTATGAAGGACGATGGATAACATTTGAAGAATTCAGCCTGAAGACCATCTTCGCGTGGAGTCTTATTGGCCTTAAGGTTATGGATAACGGAGACTATTTCTTCTTCTGTTGGAGGCTCGCAAGAGATTTGTCGAACCTATTAGCTATATGACAGGTAACAGATGGCGCTTCATAGTTAAATTTGGCCTCAAAGAATTCCTTCCATCTTAGGAGACGATCCTTAATATTCTTAACAGGCACACCATTGCTATCCCTTACCATTTCACTGATCGTTCCACGAGTTACAGTTGCTTTATGAAGAAGGCGGAATAGTTTCCTACTATCGCCTAATCGAGCCACCGCTCCTATTCTCAAGGCCATGTCGCTCCAATAATGATTTTTGTCACGCCGTGCTGCTGCCGTCTCTTCGAAGTATTCGGTAGTCAAGATCTTCTGACATTCATGCTTTGGTCGATACCCAACTAGTGCACTTTCTACTAGTATGCCCTGACGTAGAAGTGGCTATCTTTCAGAGACATTCCTTTAGTTTGGACCAGTATTCATTTGCCGTTCCAGAAAAGTCATTGATATTTGTATCACTGAAATATTTTAATAATGCGCTAATTGTCCCCAAATTTTTTCAGAGATAGTTCAAAAATCTTTGAGGATGTTTCTTGGAAGATGCCAATTTTACGTGGATCTTTGCTCGGACTATAACATGGTCAGATCCATGAAGATTGTCCGTTTTAGCGCTGAAAGCAAGCTGCAAAATATTAGTAACAAAAAGTTTATGCCCTTCAGCATAACAAAGAAGGCATTCCATATTGACACACTGCTCTCCAATACCATATTTGCCAATTGCCGAGATCATCGCAGCGACATTATGACCGACGCGCTCATTCCACTCTCTCCAGATTATGAACATGTCATCCTTAATAGAGATGTTGCCAATAAATGAAGTGCTCCATAGAACTTGCCCTTGTCGTGGTTAAATGAGCATAAAATTGGGCATTATGCACTAATGGTCGAAATATTACAGAAACTTTCCTTTGAAGTGGGCATAGGCCATACGTTTATCGGCTTCCACTCTATCTGTTTAGAATAGAGCTTTTTAAATATATGAAAATCGCTACGCCATTTCGTTCCGAGTTATCTGCTATTAAGATAAATTTTAATTATCAAAGATTCAAAAGAAGAGCAAATATAATCATCAATGATATTGCATATTTATAATAATTGGAAAAACGTGATAAATCTACCTCCACGTGCATTCAAACTATCCACTATTCTTTCCTTGTGTGCTACTTCAAAACCATCGAAATTTGGTTCACGATTATCAATAGAATCATCCAACCATACATATTTCACTATACAAAAATATTATTTAGATAATAGATTTACTTGATAAGAGTTGTAGATCAACAATTAATATTTTAGGCTTCTAGTATTAAATCTGTACAGACAAGACAAATAATTTATGCTATACTCTAACCACAAAAAAGTGAAGTTATAAAATTACATCGTTTCAAACTGGCAAGGTTGGCTTAATTCCACTATTTGAAGATTTCTGACCACATATTTCGTTGTATTCTTCGTAGTAAAACTCTGCTTATGAGTATAACATTCTTTTCGCACTTCTTTAAACGTAAAAAATTTCCAACTCACCGAGAGCAAATTTCTGTTGCACAAAATAAGCGCTGCTAGTTATTTATCTCCTAGTCAAATTTTAAGTCGCGGCATGATTGATGCCGACAAAGTTCCTTGGTATAATTAATATTGATTCCCATTAGTAACTATGAGCTGAGGCAATTTCCTCTGCCAGTGGCCTATCGGCAGCAACTTCTGTAGATTTTTCTGACATATTTACACTAACTAACATGGCCCTTACTCCTTTTTTCAAAATATTGTTCGATAATTTCAATTTTTGTCGAGGTCTTCGAAAAAATTGTGATAGATACAATTGTTGTCCACCTTAGTTGATTTTTAAATTATTTGTTTCATTCTTACTTGGTGAGTGATTCGACAGGCCTTTCTAAATACGAAATTAATTCTTGATTTATCAGTGACAGAGGACAATTGTGATCTCAAATCCACTGTAATTTCAAAGAATTTAAACCTTCAGTTGATCCAACACCATTATTTTCCCATTTTAAATAAAAATCTCACTTAAATATTCTTTTTTCTTTATAAATACTTGGTGATAAACGACAGAAACGAGATATTTTTGAAAAGATTCATTTTACACAAATACGATTGGCGAATAAAGCTTTCCTTTTAGAGAAGTTTACTATAAATAATAATTTTCAACAGGAAATGACTGGCACAACCGCCCACGACAAGAACAAATAGTTTCTTCATTTTTTTTTACATTTTAATGTATAAAATGTACTTTAAGTAATACATCACATACTTTATGTAGGGATGGTCAAGTTGTAGAATTGCTTCGATCTATGCCCAACTTCAGAGGATCGATTCTCTGACCCTCCACAGCCTATCTGTCACCAAAACCCGTATTTTATTGCCAAGCGAATTCTTCAGCGCTAACGCATTGCCAGAAAGAGATTAGAGTAGATATGAGCAAATTGTAATAAAGTTGTTCTAACAAATAAATGAACTTCGGAGAAGTCCGAATATTAATGTATACTATTTGCTTGGCTGCATATGTCTCTTCCGATTCTTTTATGTGTTTATCAATTCTTTCAGTGAATTCAGTGAATGCACTGCATTAGGAAATAATTAAAATAATTGAAGTGAGCACTATGAAGAGTGTGATTACAGTCAATTACTCAAATATCAATTTTTCCGCAAATTGTTCATTTTTCGATTTTGTCGCGTTTTTATACTCTGAATTTTTTTGACTATCCTTTAAAAAACAAATCTATCACTAAAACTGAGACTGGGATGACTTCTGAAGACCCATCTTCATCTCTTTTCCAAACCTATCAACTTCTTCGCGAATCTTCATTTTAATGGCCAGTGTAGCAGATAAGCCGGAAATTTTGTTGCATGAGAGATGATATAGTTAGATAGATATATAATTAGATCGTTTTCGTTACATGAGCAGAGGATTTTTTAAAAATCTGAAAATAACTTTTTTTAGTATTTAGATTAACTTGGATTTTTTACGATTTTCTTATTCATTTAATGCATCAAATTTCACTTTATTCATTCAACCACAACTGGACTTCGACAATCCATTATAAGCATTCTCCAGTTCATTGATATTCATAAAAAATTTATTCAAACCTGCACCTCTATATCAGAAAAACTCCCACAAAAAATTGGAGATAAACGACAAAAACCAAAGAAAAAAATCGAAAAATTCAAAAATCATCTAAAAAAACTTCATTTAAAAAAAAACATTTAAAATATTTTGCATGCATAATATTTCTGATGCATAAATGATCACAAAAAATTTGTCAAATTTTTGTAGTTCAATCTTTTTTTGGATTTGTATTTTGCTCCTTCCTTTTTTCCTGTCCACTTAAACAATAATTCACTATTTTTCTCGTTTCTCCTTCTGGATGATTATGTTTGTGCTCGTATTGTTCGTTCTTAAATTAGATTTATGTAAAATAAACTTTACTTTAAATTGAATATAAATTATTTAATGTTTTCAAATATATATTTATATATATAATTTCCAATACTGTGCCATTGCTTAAATATGTTAGGGAGATTTTCAATTTATTTGAGTGGTCGTTTGTATACATATTTGTTCTGCCCTGTTAATTCTCTTATATTAATTCTGAAAATTTACAATTTTGCAAAAAAATTAAGCTTTTCAGGAACATCCAGAAGAAGGAATATGAAAAGTTAGAGAAATACTAGGAGTTAAAAGAGAAACTGGAGATGTGGAAAGTAAAGGACAAATTATTTCCAAAATTGGCGCAGTTGAAACTGTGATCAATAAACTACAAAAATGACTTCAGCAGATTCCAAGAACAACATCAGAAATTTCTACTTAGAAGAACGCACTATTACAGCTAAGATATTGCGCAGAACCCTTAATCTCCCAGGCTTCTGGCAGAAGACCCGAGTTTGAGGATGATTATGATTAATCACAAGGGAGAAAAAATTTTTATAAAACTGTTAAAATAATACAACATAATGAAATGCATATTAACATAAATTTTATTTAATATTTACATATTTTTTCTCTCCAAAGGAATGAACTTCTCACGTCATGATTTTGAAATCCAAATGGCTGCTGGGGACCCACCTCTAACCCTACCCCCAAGTGACTCTTTGGTGAAACAGCCAGGTTTTTCTAATACAGCGTGCGCATCCTCCAACGCACATGATATTCCCATGCCGATGGTAAATGCGATAAGTATACAATCAATCCGTAGTCAAACTCTATTTTAAGGCTTCAGAAGGCCTCAAGGCTACGATGTGCTCGCAAACCAGGGTAACTGCTCGGAATCCGTCAAAGGAAACGAACCAAAACGACCCTCTGCACGTGCTGCAAGGCGTTAGCGTAAGAGCCTGAAACATCAGAACGCTTATGGACGTTGCAAGCCCAGCAGTCANTATGCAAACTCTTTCTAAATACCGTGTGGATGTCATCTGGTTGTTGGAGGTCCGTCTTCCATCGGGTCTCGCAACTGGGTCTCGTGCAATTACCAAACCTGACTTTAAGAAGAGTTATTGGCTGTATTGTGGTATAACTCAGGGCGAAATGGCGTGGGTGCGACTGTCAGGTCTGAAAAACTCGATCCATCTCGAATGAGTGGAGTGGAAGCCGGTGAATGACCATATGGCTTATGCCGCCTTCAAAAGAAAATTCTGCAATATTTTGGTCATTGGTGTATATCCAATTTATGCGCAGATGACCGTGATAAATCCTATGCGGGACTCCAATTACTAACAGTAACCTGAACCAAAAAGTGACATGGTCATAATCGGGGGAGACTGGAATATATACGCAGATCTACGATCCCACCATAGTAAATTCGGTAATTAATACGCATTAACAATCCGAATGTACCAAGCGAGAATGACTTGCGAAGGGCATGTATTTTTTTATTATTAATACGTGCTTCCAACGTCGAAGATATCTAGTGCATGGAACTCTCCATGTAACTAACATTCCAAACAGATTGATTATATTCCAATCAATCGCCAATGGAAGATTATTTTTATCGCGACGATGAAAATGGTAACCTACATAAGACCATGTTATGGTTCAAACTATGGATCCGCATAAAACTGATAATTAGCAAAATGTCTCTCAGGATCATCCAACCATCTTAAATTAAAAGATTCCGGGGCAATAAGTGCATCGAATCGAAGCACTTCAATGATATAAATGATATGATATTATATCGGCAGATGAATATTGGTCCCAACTAAAGGTAAATCTCCAAAAGTCACTAGAATATACTGTGCTAATTGAGTATCGGAGGCAAATGTTAAGCAGTGCGCAAAAGCTGCCAAAGCATAAATGTTAGATCTTGATGCTTTGCAAATAAAAAGAGCTGCTCACTTAGGCGATAATAGAAAATTATTTCGCCTTCTTTATAAAGCAAGTATAATTCATGCAGCGATCAGTGAAATAATACGAGATAATACTCGTGTTCTGCTGGTGTTCTAACTGTTAAAAGTATTAAGAGTATTAAAGATCACCTTACTGGATGGAAGGAATTCTTTGAACCCAAACGTAACTACATCTGTTATCAGGATGCAGCTGAACCGATCATCGAGCCACAAGTTTGCAACTGCGAACTGCCAGCAGAAATACGAAATAATCTATTATCTAGAAATTCAAGGCCAACGAAACTCTCGGAGAAGACGGTCTTCGGGCTAAAGTTCTCAAATGTGACAACATCTCTTTTATAACTTACCTCTAACTACTTATTTTCTGGTAAAAAAGAAAAAAACCATGTGACTGGAACAAAGCAATCTTACTCTCAATCCCTAAGAAGGATGACACGATATACTGAGACAAATATCGAAAAATTAACCTTCTAAACAACTCTAAGAAAGTTTTCGCTATCCTTCTACTGAACAGACTTATGGCAGTACAGGACATAATGCGCCTTAACCAAACTGGATTCAGATCGTGCTGACAAGATATTCATGTCAAGAAGAGTGTTGAAACTTCAAATACAACCCAACGTCATTTATTTCATCGATTTTTTGGCTGCCCTTCAACTGAGTTACTTTTTGGACAGCCAAGCTGAATAGTTTTTAAACAGGCTTGAAAGATTTTGAATGTGAATATAAATGGACCAGCGATATATGAACTTAGAACTGGCTTCTATTACTGCAAGCCTCAGACCAAACAGCATGGAGACGTCTTACTCTTATAGTCAGCTGAACGTAATGGTGAGAACTATTAGATTTAAAGATTTTTATTAGAAGACTCGCTAAAATTGTGTAACAACTATTCTTGAATTTGAAACCGAATCTCTGCGAAATATCCAACCTTACTGCGTTTTGCACTACCTTTTCCAACTTCTAAATCACCTCGTTCGTATTCCGCAGCCAATTCCTCTGCGCTTGACATTCCTTTCCCGTTTTTTTGTCCTGAAGAAAACAATTAGTGAGTCGAATTCCCCGCGAATATCTCTTTAACAATAATTCGAAATCATGCGCCCATGTGCAAAAACGCCCACGAACTATTTCTATCACCTAGGGACTCTCTCGCTAAAATCCCTCATTCCCAAGTCTACGTAACCGTCTAGCCTCGATAGCCAGTAGGCCAAGACTAACCTAAAATAGCAAATACTACAGCAAAAAATCGATAATTACAAAATTAACAAATATCCGCCCTATTGCGAAAAAAGCCAGAATTTTGAACCGATTTTGTGACGAAATACAAATAAGAATCTGATCTGATTCTTAGTGTATCGTTATCGTCTGAGTTTTAATGGTATTTTAATTTTTAAAAATCGGCGCAAATCGCGAATTTTGCAAATTTATTGAATCATGAAACGTTCGATCTTCTTGCTCGATTCGATGATAAATTATTCAAATATTATTGCTCAGAAATTTTTAAACCATCAGTCCAGGTAAAATTGTAATTTTTTAAAATTTTCACGTTTTTCGTCCAATTTTCTTCAAGGAATTAAAGTTGGTGTCCAAAATTTTAGTGAATTTTTACTTAAAATTCGCCTTTTAAAACTGATAACAAAAGATAAGTGGGCAGCAGTTTCTAGCAATTTCTCGTTAGTTATTTCTCTTATTGCACTCAACTTTTGGTCCTTAGGAAGGGAGAGCCAAGGAGAGAAGTACAAGTGAGTAATCGCTAGTAGCACCGGTCAGACGGTCATGTCCTCTCCCTTTTAGGTCTGGTGCGAACATTCGTGTTATTTGTTTTTATTGCTTTTAAATACCTTTTAATCTGATTAGTTCAACCATTTTTTAAATTGAAAAGCAGAGTTTTCGCTTAATTTGAAACTAAGTGGTCTCTGTTGTGTTTTTCTCTGAAAATTTAACTGGATTTCATTTTTAAAAGAATACTTGTAGATTTTTAATTTTATATTTGTTTGAAATGAATTTTGAATAAGGTCGAAGACAAATTTTCATCTCATTTTACCAAAGTTTTTAACTAAGAAAATCGAAATTTTTTCGCAACTTCTTTTTATTACTTTCATTACTTTTTTC
>UYYG01000134.1:0-80911 GCA_900625125.1 Dracunculus medinensis | reverse complement strand
CTGTATGTGTCAATAACATTTTTTCTGATACAACACTTGTTAAATCTGGCGTTCCCCAAGATAGTTATATTGCGCCATTGCTTTTTCTATTATATAAATGTTATCACCAATGTGGTACTAAATTCTATTATTTATCTTTGGGCTGATGATTGCGAAATTTATTATTCTCATGGTGCAACAGATAATCTATTTCCACTACAGTAGGACCACAACAGAATAGCCAATTGGCTATAGGACAGACAAATTATTTTTTTTTCAAAAGTGTAGCGTCCTTCATATTAATTCCAAAGGTTTCGATTTTCCTAATCTTTTTATTAATGGTAATATAATCCGTAGAGTCTCACACATTTCCGATCTTGGAATAATTATGGGTGAAAATCTCGATTTCGACCTTCACTGCAGAACCATCGTAAAGAAATCCTCAAAGATACTAAATTTAATTTTTCGTTCGTTTAAGAACAAAATGAAGATTTTCCTCTCAAAATGTAAAAAGTTCGTTCGGCCACTTCTTGATTACAATGCTACATGTTACTCCCCGAGATATTGTAAATCAAGTAAAATAATTGGAGGACTCCAAAAATATTTTATATGATGCCTCTCTCATAATTGCAATTTTAATTATAAAAAGAACTTCTAAAACTTAACTTGGATTTTCTTTCAGTAAGTCGTATTAAACAAGATTTAATTTATACTTATAAGATTCTGTATGGTTATGTTAAGCAAGATTGTTCAAAATATTATAATTTTAGGTTAAATTTGAATCCAACAAGAACAAATGGACTAAAATTACTAAAATATATATGTAAAACTAAATTAAGGAATCATGATTTATTTATTAGTATAATTAATTACAGGAATAAATTACCGAACGATATAGCTTGTGCCCCATCCTTAGCAATCTTTAAAAAAGATTAGATAATATCATTTATGATATTATTTAAAAATTTAAAATTCAAATCATGCAGGAAGTATGAAATCTCGATTTTTACCATCCGATTATATATAATACAGTTACTTCGAATTGTACTATATTATATTATTCTGCAATATTCTATTTCCTGTCTATTTCCTCTTTAAACTGTTAATTTTTGTCATATTTTCTATTTTTCTTATTATTAAATTTTATTGTTTTTTTTTAAACTGTTGTTATTTATACAAGCATATGGCGCTGTCGCACTGCTTGGCTGGTTTTCAATAAATAAATAAGTAAATAAATGAATAAAACAGTCCAAAACTTTGTTGAAAATAAAAACGCAAAATCAATAATAAATACAAAAAATTATAAATCTCGTTTCAGCGAAACAGAAAATGAATACCTTTGCTGTAAAACTCCTCGACACCTAGCAACTCATCACGAATTTCACACCCCAAAGAGAGTGGAAAATTGCCTGTTTTCATTAATTCATTAATAGAATGAGCGCAGGCTCGTAATGATGTCAATTCTTCGGCATGCATTGTGATCATTTTCCTGAAGGTATAATTGCTTTTCGAATATTTCACGCCCTTTTTCTTCGCGAAATTATCGTAAAAAATGAAGGAAATGAAAACTAATACAGAATTTAACCGAAAAAATCGAAAAATCGAAAACTATGTGAGAACTGTGTTCTATTATATTGAATGTCAAAGAAATAGATTAAAATTTTCTTCTTAAAAGAAAGTAAAAATCGTACTCTAACTGTTTCTGACGACCTTCGAGCAATCGCTTTTGTTCATTACTCAAATATAACAAATCCGTGACGTAACGAACCAGTGATTTATGATCCAAATTATATACCTGAAAAACAATAAAAACTTTATTTATTTAACAATGAAAATAAGATGAAAATTCTAAAAATTCAAATGTGAAATAAATTAGCACCAAAAGAAAAGTGATTAATCTGGTAATGAACAAAAACATCAAATTTACTATTCCTTTCATTATATAAATAGGCCAGATAAGCCACAGGTTGGGTTATTAATTATAGTTCGGTTTTCTTTTTACTTTCTGGTTATATACTGCTGTTGTTGCGAATTTGAAGTTGTGAATTAGCCGCAGGTCTTATATAATTATGATTTCTATCTTTCCTCAAACATTATGCGTCGATGTATGTATTGACGGATTAAATAAAATATTATTCCTTTTAAAAGCACCGAAATATTAACATTAAAATAAAATACAAAATTAAAATAAAAATAACAAATTCTGGCGGTGGGATTGCACGAATTCGACGTTCAACCTGAGAAGGCGACAACCTCGGACGTACACACCCGAAAGACGCGAAATGTGTTATTTCATGATCTGAGTTTAACCGTTCATCATTTTTTTCATTATTTTGCGAAGCAGATCCAGACAATATTTCTTCACATTCATGTTCACACTCATATAAACTGATTCCATGTTCACAACTTTCCTCATTATTTGTTTGCCTAAAATTAAACATTGTTCACAATCTATGCAAATAAAAATAATTAGAAAATACCAGATTAAATCAATTTTATCAAAACTAACAAGTGGTGTGAAGTGAAACCGTCATCATCGATAATCTCACCATCTTCACTTCCTTCATCGTCGTGTGCTTCATTGTACATTAATGATTTGCTACAAAAAATGGGTAAAATATTAATTTACTATTAAAACATTCCACCTCCTTTTAAATTCATGTTCAAATGGCATGAAACAACAATGAAAGATTATTTAGAAGTTTTTAATGCAATCAAAAAATACTTATTACTATAATAATATAATATAATAATATAATATAATATATAATTAATTAATATGTAACTAATTAATATATAATTAATATAATATAATAAAGGCTGTTTTTTTAAAATAAGATATTATTTCTCCCATCCTAATTGCTTATGTAAACGTAAAATTAATTATAAAAAATAAAACAACAGAAATAATATGACAATGACTTTAATAGCACGAAGGCATTAAGCTCTGGCGCTTTTACTGTAAATTCATTACAATAAGTTATAAGAAAATAAAAATAGCGCACTTGCTTGGTGAAGATGAATTATCCTGTTCCCTTAAATCCACTTTAGGTTGGTTATCCGTAGGATGGTTATTGTTCGAGCTTTCATCGAGTTTAGAATTTGTTGTAAATGCTGTTATTGCGTCGATGACTATTTCTGGAGCTGAAGGAGAACTCACATCTATATCTTTTAAAACAATAACTGTTTTGTTTGCACTTCCTTTAGTAACATGAATCTCACTAGAAACACCGATCGATTTGTTACCATTCATTTCTAGCTCAGATTCTTCGTGTTTCTCCTTTCCCATAACATATGTCAAACTTTCCAATGTTCTTCGATCATCATTTGACATAACTGGTGCCTTACAAACACTATCGGCCTACAAGCACTTTTACGAATTAACCGAAAAAAACACGGCAAGAATTAACAGTTTAAATGGAATATCAACCAGTAACCAAAAAGAAGCCTCTTTTCCGAATATTCTTAATCAGGCTGGGTATTTCAGACAGTGAAAATATTGCGAAAACGTGAAGAAAATGAACTCATTAATCCACATTTTACCTAACACCAAAGATAGTGTAAAAACGCTGCAAAAAGAAAAAAAACCATATAAAAATGGAATTTCTGCAATTACAATTTCTCAAATCGTTGAATTAAAAATTAAAAGTTAAAATAATATTTACGCTTCTTAAACTTACAGTTTACTTCAAATGCTAAGAAATATATAAATTTTATACGTATATTTTCAAATAACATTAAAGAAGGAAAAAACATAAATCGAACTCGGTTTAAATGCTCGAATACACACAGCATTTTGCACTTAAACCTACCTTAAGTAAGCAAGTAAAAGCTTTTTATGCCAAAAAAGATAAGTTAAATCTTAAAAATTTTTTTGGAAATATTTTTCAAAAAACTATTCAAATTCTTTTCTTTGTGAATTTAAAAAAAATCAAATGCCTTCCCTTAGAAAAGAATTAGAAAATTTGCTTCTTAAATAATATTTGAGAAAACAATCGAAATAAAATCACCAAAAAAAGTGCAAACGTTCAATAATACAACGAATCCTATATAGACGTTTCATAGGAAAACTGAATTTATTAAGAAAAAAATTTGTATCGAAATCAAATTTTCGTTTTAAGAATCGAATTTTTGTTTCGTCGATGACTCAACTTATCTGAATAAGTGGTTCACAAAGATATTTTCACTCGAAATCATTTTGTTGGAAGTTTTGTTGCTGAAAGGTATGTTGGAAGTTGGTAGGCAAAAGGCGTGTTGGAAGTGGTGTGTGGCCTCACACAGAATTTTTCTACCTAATGTTCAACAACAAAACATTTAATCTCGCTAAGATATAATTATAAAAATAAAAAATAAAATTTTTGGTTTTCTTACAGCTTTCACAAATACCGGAATTTGGCAAAAGTTGTGCCTATTACTGGTCTAGGGAATCAGATGAAGAATCACGATTCTTAAAGCATATTTCTTTCTGTGAAAATAAAATGGGGGAGGGGGAATTCGACGACAGAAACGACTTGGAAAGACTGCGGATAGCCAGCCAATGGAAAGGCCTGACGGCAACCCTATAATATTCAACTATACGGTCGACTCGATAATGTACAAGGTCTTAAGAAGGTTAGTTGCGGTGCGATCCTGAGAGTCAGTCATAGATAAGAAGAGTCGTTAATCCTCAAACACCCATACATATACTTGCACATACATTTCATGCTTTAGGTAGTGCAAAGAATGATAATGTATGATTGCCCTTACAAATTCCATCTGAAATGGATGCATCCCAGTCTGTTTGACGCTTCTTGCTCTTGGTGTATAATTAAGGCTGTAAAGAAATTATATTTGTGGGTTTCTTGGTGCAAATATTCATTCAGCTATTCACAGCTTTAAAGTGTGATATAATATAAAAAGCAATTATTAAAATCTGCGTGAAATGTACGATTTATTGTTGAGCTGCGAGTCTTCACGCTGAAGATATTTCTGCGTGAATTATGGGTGAGTGGTGTGCTGCGATGATAACGAATCAGGTCACTTCCGATTTTTCCGTAATTACAACATGTGAATCCTCTATGCATCCTTATATATAGCTTATACAATAGAAATCTAGGTCATAAATCATAGAAATTGAATAATACGAGGGTTAAATAGATGCTTTAAAATTCGATTGATGCATATTCCAATTAAACACAAACGGCAATTTTAATATTTATAAAAAACCAAACAATTCCTTTTATTGCATTAGTTCGTGGATTATATATGTTGTGGGTTCATAAAGCAAGACCCCCTACCCGGTGCTACTTTCCCAGGTGGCCGTGGTCATGTAAAAATGATGAGGCTATCCTATCAAAATTACCAGAAAATTTTCAGTATCACTGAACAATATTTTTCTTATGCTTGAAAATTTCAGAGTCATTTCAACTTATGATGTTTGAAATCCTTGTTATACTTTCTCATGAATTATACCCAGAAGTTAGTGGAATTACATGGACCGGACAATACCTAATATAATAAATATGCTGGTAGCTAGACAGTATAATATCAAATAGTATAATATACAAATAGTATAATATCAAATGTTTTAAATATGAAAGAAAATCAGTCAAATCTGTTAAAAAAAAAATTTTAATTTAAATTCCTTCCTCACCCTCTGTAGGTTGTAAAGGTAAATCTCAACCTCGAGTTCTCTACCAGAGGCCTGGGAGATTGCGGGTTCTGCGCATTATCTTAGCAGTTTCTAATAGTGCGCTCTTCTGAACAGAGATCTCTGATGTTGTACCTGGAGTTTGCTTGGAATCATTTTTCTAGTTTAGTGGTCACAGTTCCGATTGCTCCAATTATCACTGGAATTGGTTTGGCCTTTACTTTTCATATCTTTATTAGGTCATTTTTCAGCCTTTGGGTTTTAATTTTTTCTTCTCATATTCCTTCTTTCTGACGTGCCGCTTGGTATTTTATTGAATCATTTGTATTTTATTGAATCACTCACCAATCATCAGTGTTGATTTCTGATTCTTGTCTATTACTGTGATTGATTCTGGTTGATTGGCCAGTACTTATTTGCTTATTTGAATGGAGAGTACCACAGAACCTTTGTCTTATTATTCTCTATGATTTTCTGATAAATCTCCCACTTAGTCTTGGGAGGATCTAAGCCATATAGTGAGCAGATGTTCCTGTAGATGATGCCAGCTACTTGGTTGTGTCTTTCAATATATGTTGATATTCCTACTTGTATTTCACATCCTGCTACTATGTGTTGGACTGTTTCTGGGGAAATTATAGACTACAAGTAGAGTTCTGTCCAGCGTAGTAGATCTTTGCTTTGATGTGGTGCTTAGTGCCTGTTCCTATGTTGCTATAAACGTTAGTATTCCTTCAGTATTGCCTTTTAGTCCGGTTTTCTTCAACCACTTCTTCTTTTTCGAACACCTCTCATCATTACTGGTTAGGCTGGCTCCAACGGCTACAAGGTTAAGACGCTTCCAAGCGGTGCGGTCTGATGCCATTGTCGACAGTAATGGAAGCCATTCCTTTTTCCATCGTCTAATTCCATATTGCTGGTCCACCTATACGTTCAAAATCTTTTTTCACCGTATCAGTCCAGGTCTTGATTGGCCCACCTTGCTTTTGACGCCATCACACGGTTTAGCAATTGACGAAATATGCGTCAACTCCTGTGGTGAACGATGAAGAATGTGCCCTAACCAGCGAAGGCTGCGCTTTGTGATAATATTATTTATGCAAGTGGTATTTGAACGAAGGTGGATACGATCTTGTGAGATTTTATCCACTCGGCGAAGCCGTAAAATATACCTTAGACAAGAGTGGTCAAAGGCAAATAAGTTCTTAATATCCTCCACTCTCATTGGCCATGTCTCAGAATCATATAATAAGATCAAACGGATCACGGCAATATAGATGCGGACTTTTGTTTTAATGGTGATTTCACGACGATTCCATAAAGGTTTCGTCAACCGGAAGAACGCATTTCTAGCTGCCGTGATCCGAGTTGTAATATCATTTTTTGCCTATCCATTTGGTATTAGAGTGGACCCAAAGGTTCCATGGGCCTTGCTGCTTTCGTTGTAAATCTTCGAAGCACCCGCTAGTCAGAATCACCTGACATTCGTGCTTTGGGAACTTTTCCAAACAACTGGACCGTTGCTTCCGATACTCAAGGACGCTCTTCCTACTAGGATACCCTAGCGTGAAAGTGGCTGATTTTCGGAGACATTCCTTCAGTTTGGACCAGTATTCATTTGCCGTTCCAGAAAAATCACTGAAATTTATATCATTGAGATGCTTCAATAATTCGGTTTGAAATGCGCTCACTGTCCTCGAATTTTTTAGTTTGAGATAGTTGAAGGATCTTGGGGGATGTTGCTTTCTGCGAGTTGCCAATTTTATGCGGATCTTGGTTCGAACCATAACATGGTCAGATCCAAGAAGATTGCCGTTTTAGCTCCGCGATAGGAACGACTATCTAGTACGGAACTCTTCCAGCGGCGACTGACTAAGATATAATCAATCTCCAACCACTGGTAGGATTTCAACGGCAGCTACCCCATCTACTTGTCGTTGGTGCAATCCATGCAGGACCTTGCTTTGTCATGGCATTTCCTCTGCTTGATCGTTTTTCAATGTTTGTGCATATTTCAGACATTTTCTCAGCAATTCATGGTGCCATCTTACTGACATATTTCTAAATGCTTCGAGTTTCGTTCAAGATAATGGCTTTAACATTCACCTTACTTTTTCCCCACCCTTCTTTCTGGCTGGTATATAGCCTTTGGGTATTGGATTTGGAATGGGAATCATCTATTGTAGGAGTTTTCTGGTCATTAGTCTCCATGTCTTCCTTTGTCCATCTTACAATGCCAGCTGCGTACCTGATGACTGGCAGAGCGTACATATTTAGAAATGTGGACATATATGGAATATTTGTAATGTATGGATATACATACATTTATTCAACATCAAAACAAGGATCTACCATACAAGATAGGACTTACAGAACGTGCAAAACGCCCCAGAAATAGTTAAACGCATGATCGCAAGATGTAAAATGCAGTAGGAACAACACATATTGAAAGGCATAATTAAATAGCTAGCATCATCTACAGGAACATCTGCTCGAGATATATATATGGCTTAGATCCTCCTAAGATTAAGTGGGAGACTCCTCAGAGAATCGTAAAGAATAATGCAAAGTTTCCATAGGACTTCCTTATTCAAACAGACAAACAAATACTGACCAATCAACCAGATATCGCAATAATAGACAAGAATCAGAAATCAGCACTGGTGATTGGTGATTGATTCAACAATACCAAGCGACACGACAGAAAGAAGGAATATGAGAAGAAAAAATTAGAGAAATACCAAGGGCTAAAAGATGACCTAAAAAAGATATGAAAAGTAAAGGCCAAACTAATTCCAGTGATAACTGGAGCAATTATAACCGTGATCACTAAACTAGGTCAATGCTAGTCATTTCTGTTTACGTCACTTCAATCCAATTATGTAAACACCGAGAACACCAGAAGCTGATGTTTTTATCTACCATACCTTGATTCTTCGTATTCTAATAGCTCTCATGATTACTGGTTAGATTGACTCCATTGGCTACAAGGGTAATACATTTCCAAGCTGTTCGATCCGATGCCATAGTACTAGAACCCATTCTCTTTTCCATATTTTATCCACATATAGCTGGCCCACTTATACGGTCAAAACTTTTGCATCATTGATCCTGACTGTATAATTTGCGTCGGGCCTACAACATACCTCTTCCCCAACAAGAGCATTGAGAAAGTAAAAGAAACGAGAGATGAAAATGGTATTAGAAAATGTTACATAATAATAATAGAGGCAGAGTACCTCATTAGTAAGAGGTATAGTAATAAGGATCCATTTTTCCTTTCCATTTTGAGAAAATGGAAGATAAGGATAAGAAGATGAATCATCCTCCCGCTCGTCTCAAATCGTATATAAGCTCCCAAGAAATCATTTGTGATTTGGTGAAAGGTGAGAGCAACTGGGAGCGAGCAAAGAATAAGGCGAGATGGGGTAAGAGAACTGGGGATCACTGGGTAGAGTGTCGTTGCAGTCCTCGAGTAGACGCTATCTTTATCTTTTCTATTCCCCATCGATTTACTATTCGAATGCACATGTCGCATTAGGTTATACACCGTTTGTTAATATTTTTACGATGTTTTTTACATTTTGTATATATATTGTAAATAAACGGTTAACGTACCTAAGTTTGAGGGTTCTCTACATACAGTGTTGTTTGGCAATAGCTTCGCAGCGAACTATTGTAAAGGAAGTGCTGGCTTCAGTAGATAGATATTTGTCAGAACAAATACCGCGTGGCATACATATACAAGTCATTACTGAAGGAGCAGATTCTTAATGCATCGCTGAGAAATATATATCAGAGGAGGAATTTCATCGAACTCCAGTTTTTTAAGTACAGTATCAGTCCAAGTCTTGATTGGATCCCGCTTTTGACGCCATCCATCACAGGGCTTGTAACGAAATATGTATCAACTCCTGTGATAGGCGACGAAGAACGTTTCCTAACCAGCGAAGATGGCGATGGTACTGTTAATGCAAGTGGTATTTGGGCGAGAGTGGATGCAATCATGTGCGACTTTATCTGCTCGGCTGACCAATAAAATATGTCTTAGCCATGAATACTCAAAGATAGGTAACTTCTTAATATTCTATTCTTCACTCGCATTCGCCATGTCTCGCAGCCATATAACAAGATCAATCGAATTGTGGATATAGGAGCGGATTTTTTTTCGATGATGATTTCGAGATCGAAATGTCGATCGAAAAAAAATGTTATATATATATATATATCGACGTTGTCAACGATAATTACTTCACTGCACGAATCACTGAATATTGATTTAATAAATCTTGTAAAAATCGAACAAACTTCTCCATGTTTCATAGCAGCTGCAGATATTATACTAATATTATGCTCAAGATAAAGGAAAATAAAGGAAAAGAAAAATAAAAGAAGAAGAAGTAAGATAATAATGAGTCGTAAGGAAAAGAGAAATAAAAATTGTACCAGATGAGCAAAAAATTTAACTATAGATGCATGTCCATAGAAGGAATTTATAAAGAAAATTCTCAATAGTAGAATAAATTCTCTCTCAAAAAATCCGTGCATAACCATATAATTTTTTTGCATCTTAACTATGCCAACTTCAGTATTCGTTCAAACTTTTTTTTTCCAAACGACCATATCTTTAACAAAATATTCAAGAAAAAATACTTTATAATCGTATCGCTCTTTCAATTTTCTTCATCTTTTCAATATGCACCGCAAACAACCAATAATATTTCTTGTCTTTAATATTATCTTAAATAGACAAAAAATTCGCTTTATACAAACAAAAAATGGCTTAAAAAATCAAAGATTTCTTCCCAAATATTCTGAAACTTTCATCAGAAAAAAGTAGTGTTGATAATCAATGACCAAAATATGGACAGCAAGAATATCGGAATAAATCCGAAAGAGCGAGCATTTCTGTGAAATATAACAAATTAACCTGTAAATAATCGGATGAAATCTGTATTTAATACCATACTGAAAAAAATCATAAAAAATAGTAAAATTTGGTCGAACAAAATGAAAATCATATCAAATGTGATTCAATTTTTCTCAGAAATTTTTTATTTAAAAGTAAATCTTAGAATCTTCAAAACAAATAAATATAAATATAATAAATAAATATATAAATTTACAATTTTATATCGAAAAATGAAGGCACTATTAAAAATTACTAACATTACAAAGTCAAAGAACTGAGAGCCAGAAAACGGTCCTAAAAAAACCCAGAAAAAAAGAATATTTTGCTCAAGTTAAGCTCAAAAATACTGTGTGACAAGGATGAAACGAATAAGAGGGAAGATAAATTGCGGATAGAGCTAAACAGATTTAAACAGATTTGAGTTTCTAAAGTTTCTGATTTATGAGATAAACTTAAGTGCAAGTTGAAAATTACGTCAAATTATGCGACTGATATAAAATTCGAATTCAAATGAAATTTCATTTAATTACTAAGTGAATAGAATAATGCTTATGCTTTCTTGTTATTACTAATTGTTGCATATTGCCGTAAATAGATAAATGTTTGGCAGATTTTAAGACTCCATTTCACTTGTGTTAGATTTGAAGCTATATGAAATGAAAATTCGATATTTTTCATAATTCTCGTAATTCCAGCTCGAAGATAAAAAAAAAGCGTTTTGGCAGATAATAGAGATTATGAAACCTCGAAGAAAGGTGATTTTTTTTTAAAGGATAAAGGAAGCTGCTTAAAGAAAGAAGAGTTTTGACTTTATTTCATTAAAAATCGTCTTAAATACTCGTCTTATTTCAATGAAAAATAAAATACAAGCGTCACCTTACCAAAGTAAAAAACAACTGGTAACTCTGATGCATTGGTTTAATATCCCAGCGAATCCTCTAAATACACTGATATGTTTCACAAAGTATTTGGTTGCTGGACAAGATTTAAAGAAATAAAAAGACGTATAATGCAACTGCATATAAGCGAAAAACAAATTTATTGTGAAATGCATAAAGAATAATAAAATGATAAATATGATGAATTTGAAATTTTAAAGGATTAGTTCGTCATTTTCACTATCCATCCTCAATTACTCTTAGGAGATTGCGATCTTGAACGGCTTCTCTCGAAGCTTTCTTCTTTCTTTAGTTTGGTGAAACTGGTATGTTGCTTTTTTAGACTTGCGCTTTTTGATTTATGCAAAAGTTAAAAACGCCACGAGCTTCGATATAAAATTCTTCCATCCATTATCTATTTGCGTCAAAAATGTTATAATATCTTAATCCATTATAAAATCTTAATTCATTAATTTATTTGAATCTATATATCTAAATTATTATTACTTGTCTATAAAGAACAATCATCTTACTATATCATATTTGGTATTTTTGAATAGCTCCAGAAAAGATCAAAACAACTCGATGACCAAAAAGTTGGGAGGTCTTACATGTCATCGCAGTTCTTTTATATTGTATCATTCGACTGTATTATATTATATCTCTACTGTTGCAAACAATATTTTTGTACTGTATCATATTTACTACACTGCTTGAATTAAATATTGTCTTGATATCCAGTATAACCATTCAATAATTCTTGACTGCGACTGACGGTTAGAACTTGAAAGGCTAAAAAAATATTGCAAGAATTCATCGGACTCTGAATTGTGACAGAGTAATCAGAAGAAACTTAGACTATCGTGCTTTTCCAAATCGTCGATTAACTTGAGTTTTCTTCCATAAACCTCCTTATCTTGAAATTTATCGAGTAAACAAACGTTCAAGATCCTCTCCTGTTCGGAAACAAAGAACTCTAAATAAGGGAAAAATGAAATTTATATGGGCCGATAGAATTTTAAAATCCAAGATGTATTCATATCTTTCATTAGTATGCTACTTATGCGCGTCAGCAAGTTCACCAGCTGTTCGCATCATATTTTGAATGATATACTTTGATGAAATGATAAGTTCTGGGCTTTACTAAAAAATTGGTATTAAAAAAAATTATGCACGGTGGCGAAGCTTAAGTGTTGGGCAGCCAAAAGTATTAAATTTGCATAAGCACTTTGCTCTTAAGCAAGGTAGCAAAATAAACAATTTGAAGGGAGTTTAACTCAAAAGGCTTAGCCTTGATTATCTTTGACTGATTTCAAACAATTTGATTTGATGAAGGTTAAGATTACAGAACTTTCAAGACTTCAAGTATCACAGATTGCAGTATCCAGAGCATCGTACCATAGATCTTGAATAGTAGATGTGTAGTCCTTTTCAATAAACTGTTGCAGCGAAATGAAAGACAACAAAGTTTGGGGAAATCACGAAAGTAAATAGATTTGGCAAAATAGAAAATTTGGCTTTACATTATATCGTTCGATAAATGGAAGGGGTCTCACCACAAATAATTGATGAGGCCGTGAAAAATGGAATCCTTCATGGTAATTGACTTCAGCCATAAAACGCTTCGAAAGATTCGCTTTACGAAAGAATTTAAATATAAAATGCGAGAATTCTAAAAAATTTGTTCATTAAATTTTTTACCTTATCCTTTTCATAAGGTATGAAATTTCAATAATTAATGTAAATGCGGTATTCAAGTGCAAAATTCTATAACAAAATTCGAGTATTCGACAAAGTTCGCAAAGGAATTGTAGTGCAAAGAATGATTAATCATCTGTAAAATCAAATTGCTATCGTTCACGTCGAATAAATTTTAAATTTTTTTGCGATAAATTTAAACTTTTATGAATTCAAACAAGCTAATTCCTATCGAAAGTATAGAATGAATTAACTTCAATTTATAGTTCATTCCAATGTTTTGATAATTTAAACTCTGCTGAGTTTGTTTAAAGCGTTGGTAACACTAAATATTGTCATTTCATATTCACTTCGTTATCATAATCGATTATTTTTTCTGATAAGAATTTGATTTTGCATCTTAACGATTAATAAATAAAATATATCGTGAAGAAAAAGAATTCTCAATTTTTTATTTAATTATTCTATGGAAAATTGTGCGCCATAATCGAATGTACTTATCTCTTTAAGCATGAAAAGCCAGCTGAGCGAATCTCAATAGAAATGATGAGTGCTAACCACTTTAATTATTTTAAGGATTCCTATTTAATATAATTTATAGCTAATTTAAGATGATTTTAGTGGTGAACGAGCCAAAACTTTTATCTTATTTAAATGAGAACTAATTATATAGGGCGATTCATATGCAAATAAATGTAACTAAAAAGTTGCAACATTAAAATTATCGAAAAATTCATTCATCGAAAAACTTATTCATCAAAGTTCACATGGCGTGCCTATCTGATTATAATTTTACTCATCCCTTTTTTTCCGATAATTGCAATTACTACTGTAAAATATTGTCGTTTAGTGGGTTAGGTTATTGCAATGCATTTGACTTAATTGTATTGTGTTCACTTTATCATTTCTTTGCGACTGGAAAGATGTTTTAGTTTTATTAGTTTATTAGTATTAGTATAATTATTAGTTTTTAAAACAAAAATTCTATATATATATATATATATATATATATCAATTATTGATGCCATTTTTATATTTTATATTCAATAATATTCTTTAAAAGATAAAATCTCACATGATTACATCCACTTTCACTCAAGTACCACTTGTATTAACAGTAGCATCACACAGAGCTGTCTTCGTTGGTTAGCGCACGTTCTTCGTGGGCTATTACAAGAGTTGACACATTCGTTATTAGCTAAACCCTGTAATAGCGTCAAAAGAGAGGAGGACCAATCAAGACTTGGACTGATATAGTCATGAAAGATTTCGAATGTATAGATGGACCAGCAATATATGGACTTAGACGATGAAAAAAGAGATGGTTTCTTTTACTGTTAACAATGGCATCATACCGAACAGTTTTGAGACATCTTGCCCTTACAACCAGCGCAGTCAGCCTAACTAATAATGGTGAGAGCTGTTAGAAGAAGAAGAATAGTGTTATTGCATTTAAATGCAATATATAACATGAATTGAATGATGTGTCTCAGATTTTAAGAAAAATGAGACAATAGAAAAAGAGAGCAGTGGCAGCAGGGAAAATTTTTATGAAAATGAAACATTTGTGAAATGAAATTTTTGTTAGAGAGATGTGTCATTAGAAACATTAAACAAAAAGCATAAGCAACTTGTAAGATTAGGAACATACGGCAATAAATACAATATTATCGTTGATTCCAACAAGTTTTAGTGATTAAATCGGGATAGAATGGCGTAGTGGCGTGAAGATTTATCTGAAGCAAGAAGCATGCAAGGACTGCTTCTTAGATATTATATTTATTATTATTATCAATATTAATATTAATATTAATTATTATTAATATTGTTATTTAATATTATTTATTATTATTAATGTTAATTTTATTAATATTAAGTATCATTAATATTGCTATTTAATATTATTTATTATTATTATTAATATTAACTATTATTTATTATTTATTTATTATTATTAACCCATATGCTAAACTGAGCTAATCAGATGAAATTTCTGATAATTTTCTATTATATTCTATTTAATTAGAGATTAATTTGATAATTAAAAATTTAAGAAACGAGGATGGAGCATACTACTGCTTAAACAGAAATCACATAGGTCAGACTTTGATTTCTATCCTCAAATGGCTTTTTGATGAAAGATTCTCATTCTGTTAGTCATTAAATCCAACCAAATCAATACTA
The DNA here is from genome assembly GCA_900625125.1 of Dracunculus medinensis. Lineage (NCBI taxonomy): Eukaryota > Metazoa > Nematoda > Chromadorea > Rhabditida > Dracunculidae > Dracunculus > Dracunculus medinensis. The sequence continues at coordinate 65,631 of UYYG01000134.1, read as the reverse complement.
GAAGAGGGCAAAAGAAGAATAGACGACGTCAGAATAGACTTTAAACAAATTTATTAATAAAATTGGCCAGTGCTCGACATGTTCTATGAAATCTAGATTTAAATTCTAGATTTTAAACATAAAAAATGGCCTTCGAGGATTCTGAGAACATTGAAAAATGTTATGAAATGCCTATGGACTTATAGAATGGACGAGGACTTTCTTTTTCTCAATTTTTGAGGACTGTTGAATCAATAATGAAAGCTAAAGCACTATAAATGCCTGGAGAAAATTAATTTTTTCATACATTTCCATTTTCTCGATTTGGCAGAAACTACTTTTTGATTTTTTTTAGCTTATAATTCTGCAACAATTCTATAGAAGATGCAATTAAGTGACTTTCCTCAAAATGTACGGGTTTTATTGTGTTTTGAAGAAGTTTCAGAGCATGCCAGCAAATCGTTGCTTAAAGGGTTGATAATTAGCTAATCATTCAATCATGCATACAGGCTAAAGAAGAAAATCGCCTTTTAACTGAATATCTCATTTCCTAATCATATGTTCTGAGAAATTTTTCATAGAAGCAACAAACTGGATTTTTTCCTACAACTAAGTAACACTATTTCTATAAAAGTGATATAATCGAAATAACGACATAAATGAAATTTGCCATTACTTGTTGCATGTTTCATCACCATCATAATTTAACGACAATTGTTATTTTTATAGTTCACAAATAAAATGTAAATGTAACTATTTTATTCGACAATGACTTATCGTTTTTTTTTTTTTTTTAAATGTTTTCTATTTTATAATAAGTCACTTTTTGCTTTTAACTTGTCAAATGTGATTCACCGAAATAGAAAATATTTATTAATTATTATCAATTTTGTGTTTGCTTGATTTTTTGATAAAAAATTTATGACTCCTTCATGATGCTTCAAAGCCAATTTTTGCTCTTTTACTTTGCTCTTTTACCTCATTTCAACCTTATCGATAAATTTCTCTCAGTTTCATTGGATTTCTAATTAGATTAAAAAATATTCCAAGCTATTTATTGGTTCTTTTTTCAAAAAATTTGATAAAATGGTAGTGAAATAAAAAAGTTCATAAAATGTTGGCAACCATAATATTAATCATATGTTAATATTTTAATGGTTTTCTTGATATTGCCTCGAATGGAATTATTTCATATTGAATCCTTATTTCAATGTTGACTCTAATAAAATCGTATTTATCTGCAATATTTCATATAAATGACCATTTTTAAATCGTTTTTTCGAGATTATGAAATGTCTTATCACAGCAGAAGTACGAAGAGAATTATCATAATATAACAACTATTATAGCAACTATTATAACTAATATAACAACTATACAAATTTTCTTTTATTTCCTAATCGATTTTCCCTTGATTGCATTTTCATAAAAGAAGATATCATCAAATGAATATATTTCAAGGATGAATTTGAACAGTACTGTTACTGATGAAATTTCTCCACCTATAACACAGATGCGCAAAAATTTCATGCGGCAGGTCATTTTTTATTTAAATTTTCAATAATAATTTGTCGTTTATTTCCAAAAGTTTTCGATGAAATGAATTATTAAAGAAATTCTTGCCGCCAAACTATGGAAGTATATCTGAAAATTTCAGAGCGAATTCGATGAACTTTACGATTTTTGCCCGCCGCCAAAAATTGATAAAAAGGTAAAGAATTATGCAAAGCGTATTCTATATCCGTTTTTCGGCAAGAGGCAATTTTTAACATTTTTGGTTTCATTAGTACCTTGCATAAAGTGGTTGAGCAATTATAAATGGAAGTCTTATATAATTGGAGATTTCGTTGCAGGCATTACCATTGGTGTTATGCACGTTCCACAAGGCAATTTACAAATTAATTTTTCATAAAATTTTAATGAAATTGGAAATTAGTTAAATTTAATTTTAATTAGAATTAATTGTATCAAGTTGTCTGCAATAAAAAATTACAAAAAAAACCTCAAATGCAATAGTTGTTTAGGAATAGCGTACGCTATTCTGTCCGGCGTTGATCCAGTGTATGGACTCTATTCCTCATTTTTTCCTGTTCTTTTCTATATGATACTTGGAACATCTAAACATGCTTCAATTGGTAAATTCATATTTTTTACAAGTTTTTTTATTGCGGTTTGAATTCTCTCTCGTTTGAATTTTGAATTTTTTAGTAATTGGCAATTGCATGAAACACCCTTTCATCCTTTTTTAACTATTCTCAAAGGCGACTTTTGTCAGAAAGTGGTTTTTTTCATTTACATTTTAAATAAATATTGTTGCAGGATCATTTGCTATAGTCAATTTAATGACAGGTACATCACAATCAAGAATTCTCACAAAGATTAATCAAAATCATCTAGAAAATGAAGTTTCTTATATTGGGAATGCTGTCAAAATGGGCGCATCTACTGCCGTTCTGCAAAATCTTACTGCTAATATTCCCCTTGGTTTGAAAGATGTTACTAGTATACAAATCGTCTCGTCATTAACTTTTTGTGTTGGAATTGTGCATGTAAGCTTCATATTGTGTTATTTACTAAACTGCCACAGTTTAAATTCAACTGCATTTCAACTCTAATTCAGTTTTTGAGTTTCATTTGGAGAATATTGATATTGAGAAAAAAACTCGTTTGTCAACTAGAAAAACTTCTGGGTTCCATTTTTAAGTTTAAAGGGTCATTTTTAGATTTTAATGGCAGTTTTTCGGATCGAATTTTTAGCTTCATATTTGTCGGATCAACTTATTTCTGGATTTAGCACTGGAGCTTCAATTCATGTAATAATCGTGCAGTTGGATAAAATTTTTCAGGTTACAATTTTTCATTGATTAACGTTTATTATTTCTGAAATTAGCAAATTTGAGAAAGATAATCAGTTGGAATTGGAGTCCCTTATGAAAACTAAAATCTTTAAGCTTAAATAAATGTATCTGACTGTTATTAGCATGTCGAATAGTATGTTGCTTGGATGGAGGTCGAACGATATGGATACGATTGCTGTCTGTCCCTCCAGCTCAGTAAACTTGCCACTGAAATTCAGAAGGTGCAGAGAACACTTCTCTACTTCTATCTACAAATAGTCTAGTCAAAGTCCCCAACATAGTAGTCAATCAAACCAGAAATGTTGCGTGCTAGGAGAAAGAAAAGACGAAATTGCTTTATTCACCAGTACAAAAACTTTCATATAAGAGCTGGAAGATATTTTGGTTTTTCTTTTAGGTTTTAATAATAATGATAAAAGGCCTTTAACACTGTTTATTTCCTACCAATTTTGATTTCAGATCAACGTTGCAAGAAAGAATGACCGGGGTATGATATTTTTGGTATGTTTCATTTTTTTAAAACTCAATTTTTTTAGTTTCAATCAATTTAGTTGTAAAAACTATGTCGATGGCTTTCTTTGCTTTTTGAATTGCAAATTAAAACCAAAATTTGAAATGTCTAGCAGACCACAAGTAAAAGGGAAGTAAATTTTTGCAAATAATCCCTTTTCAATGGGAATCCAAAATATGAAAAATTCACATTAAAAAATAAAATGATGGCCATACTGGTCAAACTGGTAAAAATACCAATCACTGGGGCAGAGCCATCTTCAAACATGGATAAACTACTTTGCATACTCCAAGACTCTTTGTTTCCTTTAAAACTTCTTTGAAGTCTGTTATTCTGGTATCCCAACAATGAAATCCTCATTGTTCTCCGTACGGAATATTTCACGTAACACTTAGTCCACACCAAATTCAGATTTATAATTTTGCGAGACTTAAACAGCAGAAAGTAATTTCGCCAGTGAAACGATAGAATCCTTAGTTTTTGAGAGTTTTATTAAATTAAATTTATTAAATTTATTAAATTAAATCAAATTAATTAAATTAAATTAAATTAAATTCTTATTGCTTTTGTTTTCAACTATTTTCTCAATTTTTGAAAATTTTTTCCCTGGAGGAAGCTAATCTAAGTTAGAAGCAAAATTTTTGGTATTTGGCATGATAAGGCAATATAACCTTTTAATTTCTTGATTATATCATATCAACTTATGATCATTCCTGCTGGATATTTCATAGTTTATGGAATTAGCACATTTACAATTTACGAATAATTATTAAATTTAAAAATTTCCTCATAACAGAATTTGATCAAATCAATGGTTTGAATCAAAGAAATGCTATGAAATTTGAAAGAAGCATGGTGTTGTCGAAAGGCGAAAAAAACTGTAAATTTGAGCAAATCATCCGGATTCCCGCCCATATTAAATTAAATATAAGTTCCCAAAAGATCAATTTTGGTCACTTTTGTGCTTTATTAGGGGAAACAAATGGGGGAGTGGTCAGTGAATGATGGGCATTTAGTTTTCATATTTGATTTCCTTGACTGTGTTATTTGGTTGTAGTAGGGCAATTACTTCGCTTTATTTTCTTGTATATGTTTGCATCTTTACTAATAAAGGTTTAATTACCCAAGTTTGAGGTTCGCAACGATAAAAGTAAGAAGTAGAACGCTGGCCGCAGAGTTTTTATAATATTGATAAAAAAGAAAAGTCCCGCGTGGCACGGAAGTGAAATCTATGCAGAAAGATAGTGGAGGGGATTCCCAAAAGGAATTGTTGTAAAGGTAGAATATTGAAAGGGAATCGCCGTGCTCTCAACGAAAATTCCATACTGCTATGAAAATCCCCCTTTTCTGTATACACGGTTCTTTTGTCATACCTGGTACATCGTTACAAGCCCTGTATTCAAACGGCAAATGCTACTATGTTGTAAATCGAGAAAGATATTTAAACTAGCAGTTTACCTCATCAGTTATAATTAAGGATCAAAAAGGATTTAATGAATAGAAGATGATGGGGTTGGTGGCTTATCGTGCTGTGATCAAAATGGCATAGCTGGAGTCCGGGTCTAGCAACTTTTACTGCTGGTGTTATCGCCGAATAGCGATGCCAGAATCTAATTCCCGGGTAAATTCGATTTTAATCTTGGTTGGTTCCATCAGGAAGTTCTTATCTCCTTTAACGAGCCATCAAATATATCTTTTCTTCTTACTCCCTTTAGTTTTTTAATTTTTTACGGATGTCGTCATCTTATAATATTTGAATCCCTTGCTTGATTTTCATTTTGCATATAACAAATCATAAGCCTTTCTGCGCTGATAAAAACTGCCTTATCAGTTTCTCGGTTAATTGATTCCTTTTGATAATTTTTGATGTGGTAATTTGCTAGACCGCTACAATGATTTTCATTGGTCTTTTACTATTAATCTATTATTAAACTAAAAAATGAAGCGATGATGTAAATAATTCCTGCTTAAAAAATCAATAAGGAAATGATAATTTTTTCACAATGCACCTATTTTTTCATTCTCTCACATAGCTGTTGTATTTCAACCCCAGTATTTCCTTCATCTGTGTCATCAACTAAATATAATATTTCCAATGCTCTCAGTCATATTAGCTTACCTATAAGTGAATGGGGAAAGAATAGCTCAGTGGGATGTTGCTCGATTGGGAGCGCTGATGCTGAGGTTCGAATCCCACAGGAGTAAACCTGTACAAAAATCCAGGTGATGCTAGCGACTCACCTGTATTTCTATCGCCAAGGGATATTGCTCAATTGCGACAAACCAGTGGAGCGAGTTTAACCAGTAATGGTGAGAACTATTCAAAAAAAAAAAAATCTAAAGTGAAGAATCAGATAGAGCAGATTTTGGCGAATATATATATATATATATAGAGAGAGAGAGAAATAAAAGGGGGCCAAAGTAGTTGCAATGATAACTGAAGCACTTGGATCTGTGGCCTCTAAACCACAAAAGTGGTTTCCGTCCAGATTCCAGGAAAAACCTAGAGGTCTTTCTGTCCAGAAAAGTGCATAGTTACCGAAGAAGCCTCAATCTCCTAGATCTCATAGGCCTCTGGCAGAGGATGATCCTTACCACCCACAGGGATGAAAAAGGGATTTATTTTTTTAATTAAATGTAAATACATTTATGTTTTATGGTTGGCTGGTGTTGTAGGCCCTGTTTATAATCTTAAGATAAGAAGAAAAATTCCTATTTATTGTATTTTTCAGCAATTCGTAACGCTATTTCGGAATTTTTGTGATATTAATATTTCAGTGATATTCGCCTCTCTTTGCGGATTTTTATTTCTATACATTGGTGAGATATTTTCGACTATCTTAACAAAAATATCCAGAGTTTTTTCCTATATAATTTGTTTTGATAATTTTGTTGTGATTTTTTTGGATCAAAAATTTGGTTAGTGAATTTGTTGCAGGCAAAGAATTACTGAATCCGAAACTTTCAAAATTGTTACCAGCGCCACTACCATTCGAATTGATTTTGGTGGTTTTAGCCGTAATATGTTCTTATAGCCTAAAGCTTGAAGAAACATACAATGTAAAGGTTGTTGGAACAATACAAGCAGGGTGAATACTTCGTTTTAAAATAATTTAAATCATGGAAAGTCATGGAAATTTTTATAGGTTATATAACATTTTGTCGGATTGGATCAGAATGGTTTAAAAGTTGAACATTCGGGATAAAACTGGCGACTTTGTATGTCCATAAATATTAAAAATTACTAGCTACATATGTCGACTGATGTCATATTTTAATTTTTTTTTATGTTTGGAACTAGCGATTGAATAATGTTTAATATTTATAATGTTAATGCAAAAGGCAAAATTCTTGGATTTTGCGCTTTTGGTATTTATTCGTAAAATCATTTCATCTATCCACTAGTTTTATCAATGTTCTACATTTATATTAAGAAGAAATTTGTACTAAGAAAGCTATTTAACCTCTAGTGAATTTAAGTGCTTTTCATTGCAGTTTACCTAGGGCTGAATTGCCAAATTCTGAATTAATACTTTACGTTATCGAAGATGCAATCGAGATTGCCTTCGTTATTGTTGCAGTACATTTATCGATGTGCAAAATATTTAGCCGGCGTTACAATTATAAAACTGATAACAATCAGGTTGTCTTCCAGCTATAATTTTTTAAATTTTTCAATAATAAATTTAAAAAGGTTTGGTTTTCCTTTGATACTAATTTTATTTGTGGATCACCAAAAATATTTGGTATAATGAATAAATTTGAGCAACCAAAATAACAATCCAAGTGATGCTGGAGACCCGTCTATGTTCTATCATTTCTATCATCAGCTAGCTCTCCGATTTCTTTCTAGTAGTCAAAGAAACCTGGAAACTAGATTAATAAATAAGTATGACGTGCTTGTTATCGAGGAGGTCATTTTAAAAACCATTATCAGAAAAAATGAGGATATTTTTAACAATATGCATCGACTGAAAAAAATTCGTTACGACAAGTCGTTAAAATTTATCTTCGTCAGAAAGAAACCAATTATTTTTTTCATGCGCAATTTTTGTAGGTAAATAAAAAAAAGTAAGTTAGTGATTAGCACACTGACTCATTGCACTGACCTTTGTTGGGATGAGATAATTTTGCCACTTGGCAATAAAAACGAGTTCCTAGCCTCAATCAGATTTTTTAACAGATTTTTTATTTTTTCTCGAAGCCTATATCGGAGTCAAATCTTGCTGGTATAGAAATAATTTAAACAGCACACAGCTGATAATTTTTGCAAATCAGTGGCAAAAAAGAAAAAAGAATAGTTTATCATATCATTTCAATTTTAGGAACTGTTTGCAATCGGTATAGCTGGCGTTATTTCCTCTATATTCTTGACTTATCCAGTTTCATCGGCATTAGGCCGATCTACGGTGAATGCAGAGAGTGGGTGCAAAACGCAGGTTATTGGTTTGATTTATTATCAATTATCCGGCTATTTTTAATTACGATCATACTTATTTACTTACTTAATGATTTTTTCATTTGATCCTTCGGAGATGTTTGCATTTTTTTGATTTCTGATCTGAAATTAAACTTTAAAACTTTATTTTTTGTTGGCACTAATAGTGGTCTTTTCCATGAATCTACTACTTCGGTTGGTTATAGTTCGGTAGCATTTTGTTATGATTTGGCTTGGATCTCTCACACTAAACTAAAACTAAATAAAAGCTTTGTTATATAGGTACAAATTTATTCGTCACTTATTAAGAACAGAATAAATTTGCTATTTGAATAAAGAATTTAAGGATCAGATATGTTCTGATATGTGCATATTTTATGACTTGGTTGTTTCTAGTTTGCATTATTTATCTCTAAGACTAGTTCCAAGGCTATTTTAATCGAAATATGCAAAAAAGTTTGTAATTTCACCTGTCTGCTACTTTATAATAACCCTGTTGTAATCGAAAAAATTTAGCTTTCTGGATTTTTTGCGAGCATTTTGGTTTTATCTGTGATTTTATGGCTTGGACCACTTTTACAGTCTCTGCCATTGGCAAGTTTTTATTCAGTACCAGTTTGTCGTTTATAAGTAGGTTGATTAAATGGCGGAACTGTCCTCTAACATTGTAATTCGCTATATAAATTCTCCCTAAGAAACTTCTTTTAAGTTCTAAATACATCTACCTGATTGAAAACAATCAGCAAACGCCATATTAATCTCATCCCTCATATACTAAACATATCGCCGATCGCAGTTTCTATCAGTGACTATGATGGTTTTTTACTTAGCTTATTGCTTTTTGCATAATTTATATTTAATATTTAGTCATTTATCAGAAAATTTAATATTAATCAGTGAGTACTTTTAATTGTAATTCAGTTATAAATTTAGTGCATACTAGCAGTGATCATAATATTTTCACTGAAAAATATATTCCGTAAGGCCGAGGAGCTTAATGAATTGTGGATTGTCTCTAAATGGGATTTTGTAAGTGATTTTTAGTATAATATAATATAAATAACAAATATTTTTATTTCCTAGAAATTCAAATTTTCTTTAAGCATTGTTAGGTAAATGCATACCTATAGAGATTAGTCATATAAATATTCTTGCAGGCAATCTGGATGGTCAGTTTTTTTTCAACGGTGGCTACAGACGTTATGTGGGGATTATCGATATCTGTCGCTTTTGCTCTTCTGACGGTCATATTTCGCACTCAGTGGTATCATTAACATACCTGTACTGACGAATATTAAATTCACGATCATCGTAAAAATTTAGGCCAAACTGGTATATACTATCACAGTTGACAGGAACTAATGATTACCGCGATTGTGGAAGATATGGAAGAGTAGCTGAAATCGATTCCATTCGGATATTTCGATTTGACGCTCCACTTGTAAGGATTTTTTGTCTGGTAGCAGAAAAGTAATTAGCTCTTAACATGAATTCAAGAAATTTTGCGGAAATTATCAACCTTAAATTTTTTGCTTATCTTTATTTTATTATTAATATTTCTTTTAATCTTTAAATTTTTTATTTTTAATAACTTTCATAACTTATTTAATATTTTCTACATAATATCTGTATATTTAGCTATTCACAAACGTTGATCATTTTCGAGATGCTGCAGATAAAGCTACATTTTGTCCAGAAAAATGTATTGCAGCGCTTGACCATATTCTCCAAGTCAGAACAGTAAATAAAGTTAAAAAGATCCAAAAGAAAAGGAGATTAAGGAAAAGTTTTGTTAGTATCTTCGTAGTAGATTTTTTGTTTTCTGTTTGAAAATTAGACGTGTTTGGTTACAGGTCTTTTGACAATTTGGTAACAGTTCCGTAAGTTTCATAAGTGAATAATTGATAAAATTCAATTGATAAAAAAGAACATTTGAAAAACATACAAAACATACAAAAGTTTGATATTTTGCTTAGTTGACATCTTTATTTTACCATTCAAACTTTAAGTCGAAATAATTCAGCTCTTAATAAAGTCTTCAAATTTTCTGTGAGCTTTAATTGATGCTAAAAAATTCGTCTTAATAATTTGACTTTCAGTTAATTCTCTGATATAAATGAATATTTAGAGTGAATCCAGTGAAACTGGTATATACGGATCAAAGAAGAATGTCCGGCACCTTATAGTCGATTGCTCAGGATTCACATTCATCGATATCATGAGTATCCGCTCTCTTATCGAAGTAAAATTATTAAATATTGATTTATTTGTTATCAATGAGTTTTATAACAATAACCTTATTGCGAAGTTCACATCTGTAATGTTCCTGATGCCACCAGCCTGACCATTAGACTTCACAAGATATCCACTAAATAGACGCCCTCATCACACAAATTCGCCATATATACCCAGAACTGATTGAACCATTGGTTGCACTGACAATTTTTTCATCATTCTGATATGACAAACCTAATTCTAATCCTAGAAAGCAGTAATAAAATTATACCGATCTGTAGAAATTTTTTTAATTGCTGCAAAATTATAACCAAGAAACTTATAGCTTTTCAAAAATATGGACAAAGATGGGATCCACACATATTTCGCAGGAATAAAAGGTCAGTTTGTTGGGAATTTTTAGACATAAAATATTTATCTCAAATGCGTTATGAAAAGAAAAAAAAAAAATTTATTCGTACTATAATAATACATGCATAGAAAATTTTTTAGAAAATTTTAGAAAATAGAAAATTTTTCAGCACCAATAAGAGACATGCTTGATAAATTTGGTTTCTATAACTTTGTTTCAAACGAATACTTCTATCCAACAATAAATGATGCTGTGCAATGTGCACTTATGAAGGAAGAAATCAGACGATGCAGGTATGAATATTTGCGAACGATTTTTGAAAAATTAAGAAATATTAAAAATTAAACTAAAAAATTCCATAAGCCACAGTGTTTTCCTTTCATAGTTCCTTAATTTACAGGAATATTGTTAGAAAAAAAATGTTGTTGAACAGACTATCAAAACCCGCTTTTGTTAAAGAAATGGACCAATATCTCATGGATGAAACAAAACTCAACTCTGCGATGTCACCAGTAGGCATTAATAGACGTATGTTGAAAGTACTGTATAAACCAATCTTAAAAAATTTAAATGAAATTACTAACAAAAATCTGACGAAAAGTGAAGAAATACATACACAAAATGAGCAGAAGATTCCGGAAACTGAGTTCTACAAAACAATATGAATTTTTTTTCATATCTACGTAAATTTAGAACGTTGATGTTTCTTTGTTTCTTTGCTGACAATAACATTTGATTTTCAAACTGAAAGTCATTTATACCATTTCCAGACATTTTAATTCATAAAATGGTACTGAATCCTTCAGCAGTGCAATTTATTATTAGCCAAAAACGAATTATATAATTTGCAGTCTAGTAGAAATAGCTTATCACCAATTTAATGCAGGATGTTTCGATATCTCTCGAAGCCTCCCAAGAATTTCCAAATGTTATGCAAGAGGTGCTCCAAGCCTTTCATTTTTCCCGCCATTAGATTTTATGTTTCTATTGTCGTTCAATTATTCAAACAGTCGGAGTTGCGAACTTAATTACCGCTATTTTTTAATGGTAGCTGAAACTTCAAAAATTTTTTTATTAATATTTCATGTTTTCTGGTAATAATTGTAAATTTGTGAGATAATTTCTGCATAAAACAGGTATTTTAGAAAAAAATCTTGCCTTAAAATCAAATAAATAACCTTATTCGCGGAACAGATTCATCATTTATCATCTAGAAATAATCCAATATATTTGTCATATGAATTCACAAGGTGCAAAAAAAAAACAAAATAATCCGCGCTTACAATGTCTTTTCAATGATTTTACCTACGAATCTTTATCGCAACAAATAAAATTAAAATTAAAAATAAAAAAATAAAATTGAAATAACAGAAAAACAATCTATATAATTTGCCACGTTCGTCCATGGGTCCAAAAAAACTCATTTAAGTTGCAAGTTATAAAAAAATGGTAAATGGTTTGTCCAAGGAGTACAGATGGAACTGTCGATAGTCAAGAAAAGTTTTATGGATTTGGAAATGTGAAAAAGTGCACAAGGAATACGAAGGAAATACAACAGGTTTTAAGGAATTATCAGCAAGTAAACTAAGAAAAGAACCCAGTCCATCATAAGACATCTTTTTGAGAGTAATAAAACAACATTTTCGATACACGAGTTTACAAACATAGTAATAAAACCAACTGCCATTAATCACTTTGTACATTGTTTTGCTTACTTTTAGCTTTTTGCTTTGGTCCCCAATTTTTTCCTTTATTATCTTGAAATCGTAGAAGACCATCAATTTTGCTTTTAGCTAAAGCATTTGGATGGACTTTAAAATCGATTGTGTGCCTGAAATAAAAAAAATTTTTAAAATAATTCCTGAAGCAATAAAAAACAAATAGCCGAAGTTTTACGTAACAATTTTACGTAACTTTATAGAAGATTCCAGGATTTTGCGTCCTGGACTATTTTCATCGAAACGATCAAGCGTTACATTATTCTTTTTTGCCTGAAAAATCAAAATGATAAAAAAATAAGAGAAGAATGATTGATATGATTTGGACCAACTTCCTGATAGAATTTTTTAGATCATTATCAATAAATCCCATGATCTGTGTAATATAAAAAATAGAGTGAACCATCCTAGTAAGAAAAAGAATTTATAAAAATGCCAACAAGGGCTCGCGCTACATCCCATAGTAAAGTAGTAGGAGCATCAGTTTTCAATGCACGAGGATTACAATGCGAAATGGAACATCGATATCCGGCGTTAATAATTGCAGATCGTATATCTAATAGTCGTGGCACAGCTGTTTTTACAATATGCATAAGCTGATCATGTTCATAATACAGTGGAACATCAATCAATTCCTAAAGCAATAAAAAACAAATCGATCATAGAAGTAAAAATAAATAGAGAAAGAAATTATAGTTATAAAACCTCCGATATTACGTTCAAAATACCAAAAAGGCGATTATGTGTCTGAAATCTTTGATCAACTGGTGTTTGCTCCAACCTAAAACAAACGTGAGAAATAAAAATTTGATGAACAAATTCCTCACACTATAGGTTATTTTTTTTTTTTTTTAAACCCTCACCATTACTGGTAAGACTCGCTCCACTGGCTTGTTGCACCAGAAAAATATGCCAGAGGGAACCCGTTCACGATTCGCTTCAATCATATAGGGTGAGGGCTTATCACAATTCAGATTTACACCTACCGGGAGTAGAATTTCAGCGTCGGCGCTCCAAATTGAGCATCAACATGCTGGGCCATTTTATTCTCCTTTCTTTTTTTCGTTACTGTTTCCAGATTAATATTGGTGCGTAGAAGGATTCGAACTCAAACCCCGATTCTCTCTGGCAATTTTACCACCGAGCCACTGAATTAACCATCTTCCGAACAATCGTTATGCAAAACATAATTCATCAGCTCATAAATCTTAATAGTTGAATCCCTAAGTTTAACTTATTTATCTAGACAACGACTAATTCTTGTTCATAAAAAGTGAAAAGATACCTCTTGATAAGATTTTGAACAAAATCAGTGTCATGCATTGGAGCTGAATAAATTGGACCTGCTATATGCACTGGATGACTGCAATGTAGGCACTTGTTTTGATCAGCTAATAAATTAGAGTGAAATACTGATGGATTATATTTTATAGAGCCATTATTAATCATCTTCCGAACAATCGGTTGTATATCTAAAGAATGGCAACCAGTGCAAGCAAGTACATAAGCCACTTTCCTGAAATAAATGATCGTTTTTTATTTTGAAATACGACTTTACATAGCTAGAACAGCTGATCATAACAAAAAAAACGGAACATTGATAAAAAATATGATAAGAAGAATGAATTGAAATATCGTTAGTGACAACAGAATTAAAATTACAGAATGTGGTGCAAAAAGTACGATTTCAAACCAACGTTGCACTGTCCTTGGCGACCTTGGCTCCAATTCGAATTCGCGCAAAAATTCGCACATAAAAATCCACACTAACTGAGAGTAACGGTTCAATATATTTCCCGTGCAAATTTGCACATGAATCAATCGTTTTTAGAAGTACTCTAATTGCCTAAATATCTTAAAATGCAAGTTTTTCTGGCAAAACTTTCATTCGTTTTTTTTTCGGACTAACTTTAGAATGATTAACTTCAAATTTCAAATAGGAAAAATTAAAAATTTAAGTCATCTTTAACGAACAACAATATTAGCTTCAGATCTGTAAACATATTTCATATTTCATATTTTACATATTTCCTACCTACTTAATCCATCTACCTGATAAGTCCATCTTGTAATAATTAAATGATGTATTAAATATCATAATAATCGTACAAACTCATGACAACATTTATGACGAAGCCCAATCGAGTTATATTTTGCATAACAAGCTTCTGGAGTATTACCACATAAAACAGCCATATCTGTGCACGTCACCATCAGCAATCCTGCAAATAAGCTTCATTTAAATTTTTATAAAGCATTTTTTTCGAAATTTTTATAAAGTATAAAACAATTTTCAGGCAATTAGACTTTTTTTTTCTGTAAAATTGACTATACCATTATCACAAAGAGCTTGCACAGCAGAATCAAGAAAGCTTGAAGCTGAACCATACGGATCTAAATCTATTGCAGTAAACCTTTTATCATAATAGCGATGTTCCATCATGAATACACTGAATATAAATATAAAATTAACATCCAAAAAATGAAACCAAATTTAAAAAACTCATCTCGAAATGATCGAAGAATTACAAAAAAAACTAACACAGCATCAGCAGAACTATATTTTACAATATCGCTTACACCATTCGCTTCAATATTCTTTCGTATGAGATTAAAAGCTTTATGAGAAAGATCATTTGCTATAACTTCAGAGACAAATGGTACCTATAATACTTTTGCATAAATAGTTCACAACTTGCATGTTGAATATAGCATAATCAATAAAAATTCAGAAGTACTCTGGTTGGTTATTTCTTCATCTCTTATCTATACTATTATTACAAAATCTAGATCTATTGCAATAAACCTTTTATTGTAATAGCGAAGTCCCATGATAACTATTTTTTTGTGACAAACAACACTTTTTTAAAGAGCCCTCACCATTACTGGTTAGACTTCCTTTACTAGCTTGTCGCAAACTGAGCAACAACCCACTGAGCCATTCCACTCTCCTTCGTTTTTTTCCGCTAGGGGATAGTGCTACTCGATGAAGAATGATGAAGAAAGAGCAAATTGCCGAAAAGGTGCTCCGCTCATTAATCAATAAATAAAAGAAATTTATCACTTGTTTATTATATTACCTTATAATTTTATTTATTATTTACTGCTATGTTATCATGTAACAGAATTATCTACATATATATATATTTTCTTCTTCTTCGAATCAGATATTTTTTTCTTGAAATTTTTATTCATTACCTTTTACCTTTACCTTTAAATTAAATTATCTCTATTTTTTGTTTTTGATAGGAGTAAACATGTCATGTCAAAAATCCGGATGGATGGTGGGGATCCACTTATAACTCTATCCCAAAGTGACTCTATGGTGAAAGGATGAAAGATCTCTCTAACGCGACGACCGCGTCTTCTCTTCCGACGCGCATAATACTTCTGATCCGTTGGTATCCGGTGGCGATAAATACAGGATCTGGACGGCAATAATAATAAAATAATTCCAAGGCTTGAGCACAGGATATGCTCGCGAAGTGGGATAATTACTTATAACCCATTAAGGGAGACAAGAACCAGTCCGTTAAAATTTTGTAAGCGCAGAGAGATGCTGGCAATAGCTGCTTGGAAAAGCTTAAGGACGCTGCAAATCAAGCGATCACTGTCCACACACATACCTCGTGGATGTGGATTGTTTGTCGGAGGTCCGTCTTTCTCATGTCGGCTCTCGAGTAATTATTAAACCGGGAAAGATACTGGCTATATCACTATGGATAACTCGGGGTGAAATATGAAATGGCGTAGCCATTGTCATGTCTGAAAAGGCTCGATCCGCTCTGATTGATTGGAAGCCAGTAAATGACCGCATGGCCTATGAGCATTTCAAAAGCAAAATTCTGCAATATTTCAGTCAGCACTATATGATGATGTAGTCCTTTTTGCTGACAGTTATAATGAAATGCAAATAATATTAAACAATATGTTAACAACTACAGCGACAATTGGATTCAAAATTAATGCAAATAAAATGAAAGTATTTTCGTCTTATTGCAATATGGTGAAAAATACCTATGGTTATAAATACCTAAAAAATAGCCTTTATCAATTCATTGCTGGTTGAGGAAGTCTCGACTTTTCTTGGAACCATTCCAATCCCAAATGGCCAGGCAAAGGATGAAACTGTAACCCAGATAACGACAGCTAGGAATATATTTTCCCGGTTGATGAAATCTTTATGGCACTATCGCGAAATCACCATAAAGATGAAGACCAGCGTCCATATAGCTTCAATTCGCTCGATCTTGCTGGCTACATAACATGACCAATGAGAGTGGACGATATTAAGAAGCTATCTGCCTTTGACCACTCTTGTCTAAGGTATAATGGATCCATCGAGCGGATAAGATATCACAAGATCACATCCACCTTCGTTCAGACTTGCATAAATAATATTAAATAAATAATGTTATCACAGTGTGTCGCCTTCGCTGGTTAGGCACCGTCATCCACCACAGGAGTTGACATATATCGTTACTTGCTAAACCCTGATGGTTGGCGTCAGAAGCGAGGTGGTCCTAATCAAGATCTGGACTGATACAGTCAGGAAAGATTTTGAACGTATAGGGGGAACAGCGATATACATTACTAAGAATGGCATCGGACCCAGCAGTTTGGAGACGTCTTACCCCTGTAGCCAGAGGAGCCGGCCTAACCAATAACAGTGAGAACTGTTAGAAGAACAAGAATGATGCGTCGGCCGACTCTAACACAAGCCTCGATTCTCGATGGCGATCATCTTGCCATTGAACCATCGATGCAACAAACAGTATTCGACAATAATAATGCCGAATAACTAAAAAGTACCCAAGAAACATTCCTAACATACGAGAGAAATTCAGTGAAACCATAAAATAAAAATGTACGTCAAGAAAAAACATCAAGAAAAAAATTCAAAAGTGGGAAAATAAACTTCTTTAGCAAAACGAATAGCTCGAATGCCGCTTGCAGAAAGTGCATCCAAAATTTTCATTGAATAATTTTTTTCTTTTTCTCCATCATCTAATTTTATTTTCTTCACAAATGGAAGATCACTTTCATTTTCTACTAATTCTTGCATCGAATCTTTATTTGCATTTCGTATTTCCATTTCCCGATTAACGGCAAAATGTTGCAAAACAAGGACTCTTAAAAATTTATGATTGGCTAAATACAATTAAGTCTATAATTTTTACAAAAATTTCAAGTTTGGTGTTGGTTAAATTCAAATTTTATCTAATTTTAATTAGAACTTTTTCGTAAAAAGCTTCTTTTTTATTAATTTTTTATCATAAAAAAGTCATGGAAATTTCAAATTTCCAACGAAATCTGAAGAATTAAAAAAACTAACGATAAATCTCGATTAAACGTCTGAGCAGCATTATAAAATACACCCGAAGGCTCGTGAAAAAAAATTATCGCCTTGCCTTCTGAGACACTCTCCAAACTCGTTTCTTGTTTCGCGTTATCCGATAAAACTTGATCAAATACAATAGGTCCTCGATGATTCGCTTTCACTTCCATTCTTCCAATAATTCAATCAAAAGCTGCATCCACATGACAGTTAGCAAATGTCAATTAGCAAACACAAGTTTAAACTTCGACATTTTTAAATGCCGCCTGCATTTCAGCGTCTGAATTCTCAGCACTCCATATCACTCATTCAAACCACAACTACTGAATTACCTAAGTCACTTTTATTCGTCTTCTCTTCATTTACTCACCTTTAACAAAATTTTATACAACCTTATTACAATGCAACACCAAAACAGCAATCGCTTTGTTATAACAAATTTTCTAATCTACGTGAAAAAAGAATTGAATATTCGATTCTTCGATAAATATCAACGAGGAGCTTACCTATAACAGTATAAAAGCCAACATAAGCATTTGTTAAAAGTTTTTATTCCAGTGGGCCCACCCATACAAACCGAATTACCTAAGCCTCGGGCATATCATTAACAACGAAAGCAAATCGTAACCCACTCGCAGCTGACAATTAGCAAAGCTCTATTTTTATCCGTTTTTATAGGTTAAGCAGACTAAGTTTTTATAGTTTCTTCCCTACAAGTTTTTACTGGTTGAGGTAGAGTTCTTCTTTTTAGTTAATTTTTTTGGATTCTGAATTTCGTCGATTTACTTGCGGATTTTTTAAATACGAATTTCTGGTAATGTAAACTGGGAAAAAGTCAGCTGTTCGACAAGCATTTTTTCGAAAAGCTTCGCTGAAAACTTAAAATTAGAACAACGATTAGTTAAAAGTTGTTTGAGTTGTCAATAGGTCCGTCCGTATGAAGCGAACTTTCGATTAAAACTTCTTATTTTGGGGAAAACCAACTAACCGCTAATTAGTAATTCGTTGCTATATTTATATTTCGCTGAGTTCAAAGTGGCTCGGTCGAACTGACGATTTATAAAGATCTTTAAATTTTTGGTTCTTCACTTTTCATTTACTTTATTTTTGATAGTTTATTTTTCATTATATTATTTTGAATTTAATTTCTTAAAATAGACAATGGTTTTACTAAAGCCGGATTGTGATGGAAATAAAAATCTGTTCTCATCTAATGATAATGGCGGTGATTATGGCGATGGTGATGACAGTGATAATGGCAGTGATTATGGCGATGGTGATGACGGTGATAATGGCGATGTTGATGACGGTGATAATGGCGGTGATTATGGCGATGGTGATGATCATGAACCACTTTCCGTCGAATCGTTATGCGTCAACTGTAAGGAAAACGTAAGTTTAATTTGTTTATCATTTATCATTTCAATTTATCTGTTAAGGTTTTCTAGTGTTCTCTATTTCACATGGTTTCATATACCATCTATAATTTAATCGGCAATATTTATTATGTGATTGTCAATTTTTAAATAAGGCTATTAGCAGAAATAGATCTTAAAGATAATGGCCCTGTTTGGCGTCAGTCGGTGGTCGGTCGGTGTTTTTGACAGTTCTTTTTCACTATGAAGAATTGCCAAATGGCAGTTTCATACCTGTTAAATTAAAGACTATTACCAACTTCTATGATGTGAATAATTGATGGGGAGGGAGTTCTTCAGATTGTACGGCAATCGTTTTTATTTGTTTTGTACATATGCAGGACGTCTCGGAATTTATATGCTTTTTATTGAGCGCAAATACTTTCCGTTGTGTTTGATATAATTCCGTAAATTTTGTAAAACTGTCCAACAGAGATTTATAATTAAAATTTGAGGGCATAACTCGCATATTATTTATGCGTATTCCGTTTTATCAGCAGGTGATCTTGTTATCATTTCACTGTGATCGTTGTGGTTATAGTAATAATGAACTACAAAGTGGTGAACCTGTCCAGGTAAAAGTTTGTGTGTTATATGTTTTAAAACGTTTTCTTTTAATATTTTTTTCTAATATAATAATAGTTAATATTTTTTCAAAATCGTTGTTAAAATAACATGTCAAATTTTAATTAGTGATAACTGCTTTCAGGAACATGGTGTCGAAATCGTATTGAATGTAAGCGATCGCACTGATTTAAACAGGCAAGTGGTTATATCGCAATATGCCGAGATAGAGATACCGGAGCTCGAACTTGTTATTCCCGCTAAATCGCAACCTGGAGGTTTCTTAAATCAGTTTTTGCAATAAAATTATCGAAGTTTAGATATCAGTTTTTTAATGTTTTTTTAATATAAATTGTTTGATCTTCTTATTTTCTATCTACGCTTTTTTTGCTTTCAGAAATAACAACAGTTGAGGGAATATTGTGCAGAGTTCGAATGGGATTAGAACAGGACCAAGAACAGCGTCGCGAGATTGATATGAATATGGCTAATAAGATCAACGATTTTTTGAAAAGAATAGAAGCCCTTATCGAATTGAGGAGCAGTTTTACCGTTGTAAATAACTAACATTTTTTTGATTCTTGTAAAAGGGATTATTTCGAGGAGTTAATTATTTATTTCTTTATCTTCAGAAAATCCGAGATGCATCTGGTAACAGTTTCATTCAAAATCCAGTTCCTCTTCAAGTCGATCGTAAATGTATTATGACTCGTTACCAGCGTACCATGGATGAGAAAAAAATTGTTGGTCTCATCTCTGATGATTGCATGGTAAGGTAATTACAACGTCATTTTTTAATTTGTTAATATTCATATTCATAAAAAAAAAGTATATTTTGTTAAAGTTTATTTATTTAAGTTCGAAGGTTTCATAACTTACTAATTCATAAAAAGTTAATCCGATAACGTGGTTTTTTTCAGGAAGAAAATATTGCGCCAAAATGGCGAACATATGACGACATTAAAAGTGAAGTATTAAAATTCCCAACAGAATGTACCAATTGTAATGCCCCTACGGAGACACGCATGAAGCTAACAGGTAAACTACTTCAACATGATTCATTTAATTTTATCTAAAATTATGCATATTTTCTTAAATTCAGAGAATGTTGATTATAAATATTAAATTAATGTTTTCTCATTTCATTTACGATAGTTAAAGCAGACAAGGATTATATTTTCTGGATTTTCAAATGATCGGCAAAGAGCTAATTTTTAACAGATATAAATGATATTTAAAAAACCTAATTTTCACTTAATAAAATGTGATCTTCACTTAGATATTCCTTATTTTGAAAGTGTCATTATTATGTGTACCACATGTGATGTTTGTGGCCATAAAACAAATGAAGTTAAAAGTGGTTGTGCAGTAAAAGATAAAGGATGTAAACTTATTCTGCGAATTGAAGAGGTTTGTTTGGTTTTTTTTGGTCTCTTTTCTACTCTTTCTTAATCATTTTGCTTTTTTCTTATGTCGAGCCCGATTGACGTTTCGTTTTTGAGTTATCTATAGCATACCTTTAATAATACATCATGCAGAAATTGAATTGAAATAATGGTTTCAGATATGATTTCAGAAAGTTGATCTCGATCGTGATGTTCTGAAATCGGATACTTGTTATTTAGCTGTACCAGAGTTGGAGCTCGAAGTAGGGCCAAATACAATCTCTGGGAAATTTACTACAGTTGAAGGCTTGCTTTTGGATATAAGAAAGCAACTTAAGGTGTTGTAAATGAACTTCAGTGCTCTTTATTATCTTATCTCATTTGAGCCATATCCATGTTCATTACTTTCAGCATTATAAACAAGGAATTTCTTGAAGTTTGATGTACCATATTATGAGAAACAGCTCTTTTAACTATACTATCTTTAGGAACAGGAATCTTTCATTATTGGCGATAGCAGAGACATTGATGATAAATCAAATATGGCCAATTTTTTAACTAAGTTTGATTCAATTCTGACTTTAGAAAAAAGAGTTCATCTTATTTTGGACGATCCAGCGGGCAATAGCTACATTCAGGTTACTAGCTATTTATTTCCCCTCTTTATTTTCATTATTTTCTTTTTTGCATGTTTAAATTTTTAAATGTTTATTTCAGAGTTTGAATGCGCTGTTAGACGACAGGTTGGGTAAAGAATTCTACGAAAGATCATTTGAACAAAATGAAGAACTCGGTCTTAATGATATGAAGACCGAAAATTATGGCCAAATGGAAATTATAAGCGAGGAAAAAAATATTTAAAAATGGCAAGTTGACAGCAATATCAGTTGCAGTAATTGTTTAACTAATTATTTTTTAGATTCTTTTTATTCATTATATTTTGCTATTCAGCCTTTTGAAAGTGAAATTTGTCGTCACCATTATCAAAAAGTTATATATGGCTATTATTGTTCTTGAACTGAATAATAATCGAGAAAATGAAAATATATTCAGATGTCCTTTTTTCATCTTTAACCGTCTTTTTTAGATTCGGAACTAACAAACGTAATGAAAAATGGTACTTTCTGTTAATGATAATAATAATGTTGGCTGGAAATAATATTGGCGATGAACATCTTTATCATAATAGAATTGTAACAGAAAAAAGAGTTACACTCTTAGCACTACCAATATTCAATATTCCTTCCAATATTCTACCTTTACAAAAACTTTTTTTGGGAATCCGCTCCACTGTATTTTTTCTGTGTAGATTTAACTTTCCTGCCACGCGGGAGTTTTATTTCTTAACAATATTATACAATATTATAAACTCTGCGGCCGGCGTTCTCTTCTTAATTTTCTCGTTGCGAACCCTCAAACTTGGGAAACCTTCATTAGTGATGACGCAATATATATAAGAAAGCAAAACGAAACAATTGTCCTACCACAAAGAAATAATATAGTAAATAAAATCAAACATAATATATAAACGCCCAGCTCACCCATCGCTCCCCACTCTTTTCCTTAATAGAAGCATAAAATGACCAAAAATGATCTTTTGGGAGCTTATATTTAATTTTAGATAGGCAGGAAGATTTATGGTTTTTAATCTTCTAATAAAAGCTACATTTTACCTCTCACTTATGAGGTACTCTACTATTATTATGGGATATTTTCTAATATCCTCTCCAACTCTCCCTTTATTTCATTAATTCTTTTGCTGGGCATAGCAGGTGCGATCCGGATAACCTGCTCATATTTGCAATTTTTTTCGCCATTCGGCGACAAGAACCGAATTGTAAAATTTGTTTTGTCGTTCTGAGGACTATTGGTAGAAAATTATTTTAAGCACTTTATAAGCATTACTGTAAGGTAATCAGCTAAATGAAGTAATCCATATAAAAAAGAAGGTTTATTTCTCAGAGTCAAAGTTTAGTTATAGTTATACAGATTTTTTCTATTCTGGCTAATTCAACGACAAGACAAGGTTTTCTTTTCAGGTGATAATGTAAGAGCTCACCATTTTATGTTGAAATTTCACATTTATGTGATAGATCAATAGAATAATGTGATAGAATAATTTTTAAGCTTCTGTGAAAGAAAGTGTTCAAATGATCGAAACATGAGGAAATATTTTTAGAATGTTTTCTTCCTTGGTTAATAGTGATGATAATTAATGTTAAGGTTTGATCGTAAAGTTTAAGAATTTTTCACATCAGAAATAAATCCTTGAATACTTATTATTTGTTTAAAATAATTATTGACGCAAGATATTTCCGGATTTAGATCCAGTGTACTTGCAGTTATCTTGATCTCAAGGTAAACAGCTTCTAACGAGCATAGCTGTTCTTATTTGTATTAATGAAATATTTCTTTGGTACACGTTGGAGTTAGCGAAATGTTATGCTGTTTTTTGCTTTGGCTATAGAAAAATTGAAATGAAACAGACTATTGGAATGGAAAGATTTTTTTAATTACCGAGAAGTTCCAAAAAAACATTGGCACGTTCAATTGAAAAAACAAGTAAGAGGAAGGATATAATGAGCATGGTTGGATTGTTTAATGCGTATTACTTAAATTTTCATTTCAAGCACGAAAAGGTCAACTTTTGCATCTAGTAGGAATTCAACCGTCACTGAAAAATTTTGCGGTATTCGTTGGTCGAACAGCAATTTTTTATCCTCAATTGATTGTTTCACCATACTAATGGCCAGTTGAACGAGCATTGGTAAGCGCTAACAACCACAACACTATGAGTGTCACCGGTTCCAAGCTTTACGAAAATCGTCAGGTTCTACTAATCAATTTACGAAAAATGGAAGATATTTTGTGGAATAAGAAAAATTTTTAATAATAAATGGAAAATGGAAAACATAGAAGTGGAACCATATTATCTGCAATAATAAATATTTTAATCTTTTGTTTAAATCCGCAGTCGCTTTTATATTTTCATAAATTCGATTTTTGCTCGACTCCTTAGTTTAATGTGCATCATTTATTGAAGGAAAGTTAAACCTTTGTGGATACCGCCACATTTAAAAACTTTCCTTGTGTTATTTTTATCTTAAGAAATGATACCATTTATCTTCTATTTATATTTATTATATCTTAAGAAAGGACTTTTAGACGACAAAATTTTATTTTTACGCCAAGTCTGTGCAGAAATTTCTCGAATTGTATTTTTTAAGTAAGATTAATGCTTTGAAATCATTTGTTATCTTTATTTGAATATCTTTGTTTGATGGATATCCATCAATTTTACATTATTAATTATCTATATTAATGAAGTCAAAACTCATTAATCATTTACAAGTTGTTTTTTACTATTTTCTTCCATTTTTTGTTGAAGCAGTAACGGATAGTGGAGAAATTCGTGAATTTCTTCACATGGGCAATATTTTTTATAATAAAATCTCATTTGGCAATCTCATTTGTAGCACAAATACAAATATAAAAGTATGAAAGTGGCAATTGAAAGTCAGATAAGCGTCTGAAGTTCACAACCGGTTCCCGTATATACTCGTCGTTTATCTAAGCAGAAATAAATTTATGAACTTCAGCAATAAATAAATTTATTTAAGCAGAAATAAATTCGATATTGCCTCGCTTTATTGCAAATGAATTCCTTATCTAATATTCCATTTTTAAAATAAACAGCTGTATGCAAACATAATAGGTCCGGCTAATCGACCGCAATTTTATTCAGCATATTTAATTATTTCATTTAAATAAATTATAATCTGTACAAAAAATTATAGACATCATCAGGAAATTTTCTGCAAGTTTTCTAGAGTTTTCTACACTATGCACTTTACCGTCATTTTAAACCTTTTTCGCTACACGTATATACTGTGATAAAAAGCACATTATGAATATTATTGTTGTTAAAAGTCCGGAAAATTCGCATTACGCCTAGGCCTAGCGGTATTTCTGAACTCAAATGTGCTCGTGATCGTCTAAAATCATTTTTATCTTTTGATTATTTCTGAAATCATTAATTGAGAACCATTCTTCATTTCACTTTCATTTCCTCCAAGGTTTTGTAGCAGGAGGGGAGGGGAAGGAGATGGGATTGCTACAGATTGTACAACTTTTGTTTTATAAAGTTCGCATAAATTATTTCAGAAATTAGGGACAATTATAATTTATTATTCATGTCTATTAAGCATGAAAAAAATTTTTTTTCTTTAAAATAGTTCAAATTTTAATTTTTAAGTATTTAGGTACATTTATAAGCATTTAAATGCTGGGAAAAAAATAGAAACTTCATTGTTGCATTAATCAGCGTAGAATAGGTAGTGCTGTTGACTCACCTATATTTCTGTCGTTAAATGTCCTTCTGGTGAGAATTTCTCAGTCTTCCTGATAGGCACCGAAGCTGACCAAATGCTAACTACTATTAGAAGAAAAGAAGGGAATAAAGGATGAAGCGATGGAAATACGTCACTCAGTGAACTTCATGTGTAATGCAAATAATTGATCTATTCAGTTTTTACTTTAAGCCCTCACTATTACTGGTAAGACTCGCTCCGCTGGCTTGTCGCACTGGACAAATATACCGGAGAATCCCTTGACGATAGAAATACAGATGAGTCGCCCTCACCACTCAGATTTTTAGGCACGTTCACTCCTAACATCGACGCTTCGAATTGAGCAGCAACAAACTGAACCTACTCTTATTCATTATAGATTAGTTAGTTGGCGGCCAACAAAAATTCTAGGTAATTCTTCATTTGAACATAGGGTTTATGCAGACATTTCCGCTTCTACCCACGTGATTAATTTCGCAGTTAAAACATCAAACGATGTTAGTTTTTGAATATTATTGTATATATTTATTAATATTTATTAATTAATATTTATCAATAATATATTTTGAATAATAAAAATTTCTTAAAAAAAAATAACGCACTGAATATTATAGTTAATAAGGGATTAGCATTCACCATGCCATGGTTAAGCTTATTCCACTGGCTGTTGGTAATTTTCTCCAAGGTCTCACTTAGCAGGAGTGCAGATAGATCGTCAACACTAGCTAGATTACTTGATAGCAGGTTTACTCTTTTCGAAGTCAGGACCCGAACCCTGACATACAAGATAATAATTTTAGCAACAACCACTCTGCTATCCCGTCTGTACTGAATATGAAATATAAAATATAATTGTAAAACATTTTCTCGTGAATTCTATCAATTTTTACTTCCAAAATTGTTTCAAAAAAAAAAACATTGACCTGTTTAGACTTCCAATGATTTTAAGGTTTACAAATATATGGTAATAACATTTTTAAGCTTTTGAATTAGAATGAGAATAGAAGAAAAGTCGAAGTCTTGATTATATTGGTTTTAATTTTGATCCACAACATCATCCGGATTTCATTTTTAATGAATGGCAGTTTTGCAGTCATGAACGGGCATAAAATCGGATCTGTGATGGCCAAACCGTATGACGAAGAAACATTTAAAAATTTCATTAATTTTAAATTAAAAAAAATTTTAGGAAATAAATTGATTTTGAAATTGACTAACAGAAAGTTTTGTTATATTAGAAAAACAAAATGAACAGCGAAGATTCTTCGATGATGAAAAACACTATTTTTAAACTGCAAAAGTGGAGTGTCCGAAAATTAAGAAGATTAATGAATCAATTTTTTGTCAAGAATTATATCACTTTTTATCACTTTGAAATGTTAAAATTTCGGTATTCGGTATGAAAAATGCTTTGCGTATAAACAACCAATTATACATATATAAATCATGCCGAATGCGAGACTAACAAATTATTAATCGCCCTCAATGTCCCAAAAAAACTGAATTTTTTCAGCTCATGCTAATCATTCAGCTTATGCACAGTTCTTTATCTAGAAGATCTTTTTTTCTTTCTAATTGCACTTTTATGATTAGACTTATTCCACTTATTGTTAGAAAAGCGTCCTTCACTTAGGGATAAATGTGGGTTTCCAACACTACTGGAATGTACAGTTGGGCTATAACTGGGCTATAATATCAACAAAAGTATATAAATTTATAACTACATCTACTGACATAATTTTTTCTTTGACCAGGCTTTCGTTGGATTTCCGGATTATGTATCAATTCTCTATCAATTTGATGAAAAATTATAAGAATCAAAAAGATTGCCAATGAAATTTTTTATAATTTTCTATTCCTAAAGCAAACGAATTTTTGGATTCACGATACTGGTAAATATTTTATTCCTTGAAGAAACGCCTTTTTTAATCATTTTTATCTTAAAGGGAACCAATGGTTTTCCATATTTCTTATATATTTTCTATTGACAAACCTCCCCTAAATGTCCCTGAATATTTCATGTAAAACTGATAGTTCAGTTTTGCAGTTCAACTTACGGAAGTTTAGCTCACTGTGGATTACTGTTCAGTAAGTTTGAATAAAACCATCGGTTTGATTATTACTGCATTAGTTCGTTTAATTACTAAAACCGGCTTTTCTTTTAAATTTATTTTTTACGCTTTAAACAAATTAAAGAGATATTGTTTATTTAATCTGGAAATCATCAATTTCTTAATTTTCATTGCCAACTCAACGAAAAATTGTTTCTGGGTAATTTACTGCAAGATTCATGTTTTTTAGGCTTTACTTAGTCTGGATTAAGATCAGTTTTTATTTGTACAAACAGTGACATATTCCTTGTTTCTTACTGCTAACGGACTTCAACAAAATAGTAGACATGTTACGGATATTTACCTGTTTGCTTTCTTCATTCTCCAAAATATTCCTATGAGAAATAAATGAACTCTAATAAATGAACTTTCGCTTGCTTTTTTCTTTACTTTTTCAGAGAATAGCTGATTTTTGTGAAGATATTTTGATAACTGTTGGTTGAATAATGGCATTACATGATTTTCATTTTTATTGATGAATATGTATTATTTTTACGATATTTTATGCATGAGCCATATGATGCTCCTTGTTTCAAATTAAATTTTACTTTAATGATGAGTGGATTAATTGGAATGTCTAGATCCATGTGTACTTCTATCTCCATGTGACTCTGATGAAGACGAATTATCTCAGTGGCGTCAGTTAAGCTAAAAATTATTTAAGTTACATAAGTTACAGGATTTTGTCCATCAAATATAAATATGTCTGTCTTTCTAAATAATGTTATGATATATTCATTTCATTTTAATAATGGATGAATATTATTCATTCATGAATTTAAAATTGTCCATGAGATCATTTGGATATTTTTTATAATTTTGAGATGTTTAAATTAATGGAGTTTCAGTTTCTCTTCATTATATTTCCTAACAGTGAAATTTCGTTTTAGAGCCTCTTATTTCATAGTTAAGATTTTTATATCTAAAATTTTAAAATGGAACAGTTCAGTATATCTGCGACAATATTGCCTTAGAACTTGAAAGATTGCGTTGGCCTCTTAACTTAGGAATCCTTTTTTTCAGTGAATCAAACTTAACCGCTATGCGAAATATGCAGTATCGCAATTTTCGCTTCGGTTTTTTGTAAACCAGTGGTTCTCAAAGCAAGATATGTGGACCCCTGGCGCTCTCAGAGGCCTTTTCAAGGGCTTCATGAGGTCCCAGTACCACCATGATTTCGGTTTTCTCATTTCGAAATAATTTTTTTGATAATTATTTTATACGGCATTTAAATTGAAAAAATTCCACTCCATTTTTAACGCGACATATGTCGGAAGGTAACACATATAATCAAATGCTTTTTAAGAGTATAAAAAGATTATAAAGATTATAAGATTATAAGATTATCTTCAATAATTTTTTAGCGTTTTAAAGGGATCCTCAAAGCGAAAAATTTGTGAAGAACTATTATAAACAAAATATTAGAAAACAAAGTTAAGACATTTCGGAATTACACAGTGAATTTTTTGTTGGGCGATAAGAAAATTGTCTTCATTATAATTATAATTTCGCTTGCATCATTTCGAAATAATTTTTCTAGTAATAGGAAAAGGTTTAACAAATGCTTTAACAAAATTGGTTGAAATAATTATTGCATTCTTTTAGCAATCTATGATCTAGTTCAAAGAGGTTCAACTAATGACCTATTGGTCTTCGAGAATCACATAAAATAAATTATTTAAAATCAGAATCTTTCATAAGATTTATTGAAAGCATTTTATTTTAATGGTGTTTCTATTTACTATCTATTTTTGTTTGAATACGAGATTTGTTCATTTTTAGTGGATTCATTTCTTAGACTTGTTTCATCCCAGCCAACCTAAGTTTTCATCACGAAGTTGTTCAGCATTAAAGATTTATTTTTTATTGTATGCGCATTATGCAACATTATACGGTCTATGTTAATCAAATCTTTAAATTCTTGTATATTACCATTATTATCATATTATTATTTTAGTCATTAGCCATAGATTAGCGGAGTGATTTTTGATTATCGTCTCGAGCAATTGAATATACAAACAGGAAGTAAACTTATTCTCAAAAAAAAAACTCTGGGCTATGGATATATATGTACTTAACAAAAATGTCTTAAAATACTAATATTTAGCAGAGCGAGCCTAACAGGAGTGGTGAGCGCTATTCGCTTTGGCTAACTTTTTGGCTGCAAATTTTCGAAGAGGATACCTTTCTTTGAGTGAAATCATCGAAAATGCAGGATTAATTTCAACTTTCTTTTTGATCTTCTGGAGCAGTTTTTAATTTTGAAACTATATAAAATATCTATAATCTTCATACTTTCTACGACAGCGCTTTTATCAAGAGTTTGCAAAGAAAAACAAATCAAATCTTAAGATTTAATGAATTTGAGAAGACTTAATATGAAGCCATTTTAATTTAAGTTTAATTTAAGTGTTTTTCGATGGTGCCTCAATTTCGTTCAATAATGAATCACCTCTCACTGAAACAGCTGTTATAATTCATTTACTTTATTTCATGTGTTTCATGATCGAAACAAAGAAAATCTAGGAATGAAGAAACAAAAAAGAATAGAAATAAAGATTACACACAAATTGAGGCGAAGTTGGCACATTGATACTAAAATTAGTAATTTGTAATAATGACCCAGAATAAAATCCATGGAAGGGCCATCGGAACTTATTTCAGTCGGAGCTTTCTTTGAGTGAAATCAGTTATTCGATATTTTTTTTGAAAATCTATTTTTATTTAAGGGAAACAATCAACGAGAATTGAAGTGAAATGAAAATGAGCATTGTTTGAGTACTTTTTAGATTTAAATTTAAATCATAATATGAACCACGAATATATGACCTAATTTAAGGCAGTATTGATATATATATATATATATATATATACCGTTCGGATTATTATCCGTGATTCTCTTTCAAATTCTTGTTTTGAGTCAAACACAAGTTTGAGCTTAGATTTTGAAGTAAGATTTGCAAGAATAAGTTTGATTATCTTTTATAAAAGTTCATTGTGATAGTGATAAGTGTTATTCGCGCTTTGGAAGAAAATGTTCATTTATTGACAGACCTTAACATCGGTGGCGGCTGTTCAGCTAAAATAGTTCTTTAAGTATGTTTCAATTTCTCGATACGCTGCCTTTTCTCTATTTTCTCGTGTTAAATCTATTTAATATGTCATAAAAGATGTTGCTAGGTCTATAAGATAAGACAAGAGCGTAAAGTATATGGATAAAAAAAAATGAGGCGATTGCCTACAAAAATTTCCCTTAATCTAAGCATTTACTTGCCTTTTTTGGGAGCTACTTTCGATTTTTATATGTTCTAGTCTCTATAGTTGATAATTTTGACAATAATTTTTTTCAAATGAATTGTCCTTTCATGTTTTTAAATCTTTATTTATTCTTTTTGTAATCATATTTTTTATTCATTTATTTGTTCTACGTGTCATGAAATTCCTACTTTCTGAGCGAAGTCCTCAAAGCATACTTGATGACAGTACTTTTTCTTTGTTTAATTAAAATTTATTGATATGAGCTGATATTCTTATCGAAGTGATTGACATAAAAATTTCTTTCTTTGACAATTCTAGATTTGTGTTTTTTCGATCTCTCTTAGTAAAAAAATTATGTTTTTATTATATTAGTTTCATGGAATTATCATTCTTAAGCATATTCCATAGTTCTGGTCGTCTTGGATCTGTGCAATTTCAAAATTCGAAATATGAAAGAACAATTACAAAATTAAATTAAAATAGAAATAAAACGAAAAGCGTGGAAAATATGGGATTAATATTTTTAATATTTTTAAAAATCCTTTGCCAGTATTTAAAATTCTTGTTATGTTCATAATTCTTTGATTTAGCATTACTTTCAAATACAAGGTTGGTCAGAAACCACTTTATTACCTTCAGTTATCCTTCATCAATTTATTTGCCTTTAGTTTCTTATCGAAAAATTTTCACGCTTGATTAATTTATATATACTTTTTAGCTTAAAGTAACTTTGGTTGATAAATTAATTTTACGTCAGTAGCTTAAAAATGAATTTTTTCTAATGGACCAAACGCTAAGTTTGACCATATTCTTTTGTTTGCCTACAAATTGTGCATTTTAGTCACCAGTTGTTCAACGTATTTCATTTCAGATACTAAATCATGATTAGATTATTTCGCTCTTTAGCATCTGATTCTTCCTTGACCACAATTATTTTTGCAATTTAATGATTAAATTTAATTTAATTTTATTCATACGTTAAATGATTAAAAAATTAATTACCAAAAGAATGAAATATTGTTTTAATTTCCGAAAAAATTTTGTGTGCAATTATTTCATCAAAAAAAAGGGCTAATTATAAGAGAAAAAGGTATAAAATTTATTACTTTCAGATATTATTTTATTCAGTTGTATTTGATAAATGTGCATTAATGCGACAAGCAAAGTTTCAATACGTTAGTTTGAACAGTCTTGCTATGAATTTATTTTTTTTTTAGGTTTTTAACTTCATAATTTGATTTTAGAAAGTTTAAGCTATAAATATATCTTCAGTGAACTAATGAGTATGTAAGCGTATATTATTACTACTTCTAGTCTTATTGTTGATTAAAATAATATTTCTTCTCTGCTACAATTCCACTTTTTACAAATATAATTTCTGGAGATTCTGTTTTTTTATTGAATTTTTGTGGTAAATTATCGTCGCCAAAATTTTTCATTATAAACGAAAGGGCGAATTATAATTTATATGGTACTTCATATGGGACAAATCACAAGTGATAAGAGAATTTTATAATTTCATGGGTATTTATTTTCTCAAACTTAAGTAAATAGATCTTTTACCTGTTTATTTAAAAGAATTACTGTACTCTGTATTATTATATTAGTATTACCATTAAATAAGAAAAACTGAAAAAACAATAAAAGTTATATTTGAAGTAGCGAATGATTTGTGATTCAGAGGATCATTCTAACCTATTATCCTTTTGAAGTAACAGGTTTATTAAAATTTTAACTTCAAATATTTATATGTGAATTTATATCAGAATTTATATTAGAATTTTAGAGTATTTATATTAGAATTTAACATATAGTAAATATAGTGAAGTTGGAGAAATTCATTTTTTATAAAGGATCTGTAGTACATTAATACTACACGCATGAAATAGGTTTCGACTCGATTCAGCTGAATAAACACAGTGGTGTCTCGGATAACTCGAGGCGAAATAGCGTAGTAATTGTCATGTCTGAAAAGGCTCGATCCGCTCTGATTGAATGGAAGCCAGTAAATGTATGGCCTATGCGTGTTTCAAGGGAAAGTTTAGCAATATTTAGGTCATCAGTATATATGCTACAACTATGCGCAGATGACCGCGATAAAGGTAAGTTCTATACGGAATTTTAACTGTTAACAACATCCCTACCGAGAGGTGACATGGTCATAATCCAAGGAGACTGAAATGCACACGTAGGTCATGATGCCGTTACGATGAACTCGGTAATTGACAAATATCGCATCGGGGTCCAGTGCGCCAATGGAGAACGCCTTCTTCGTTTTGCTGAAGAACATGAACTCTTTGTTACCAATACATGCTTTCGGCTTCGGAAGAAACATCTAGTCACGTGGAACTCTCTCGACAACCAATATTCCAATTAGATTGACTATATATTAATCAGTCATCGCTGGAAGAGTTCTGTACTGTATAGTCGTTCTTATCAGGGCGATGAAACTGGTAATCGCCATGGATCAGATCACGTTATGGTTCGAGCAAAGATTCGTATAAAACTGACAAGTCATTAGAAACAATATCTCAAGATCTTTCAACTATTTTCAAATTAAAAAATCCAGGAACGATAAGCACATTTCAGACCACATTATTAAACATTTTAGCGAAATAAACGTCAATGACATCTCTGGAAAGTCGAATGAATACTGGTTCCAACTAAAGACATGCCTACAAAAGTCAGCCACTTCCACATTAGGGTATACTAGTAGGAAGTGCGCTAACTGGGTGTCGGAAGTAACTGTCCAACCGTCTGCCAAAGCCTAAATATCAGGAGATCCTGACTATGGGGTGCTTCGAAGAATTACAACGACAGCAGCACGGCGGGACAGAAATCACTATTGGAGTGACATGGCCTTGAGAATGGAGACGGATGCTCGATAGGCGATAACAGAGAATTATTCCGCCTTTTTTTATAAAGCAACCATAATTCGAGAAAGGGTCAGTGAAATGATACGGGATATTAATGGGGTGCCTATTAAGGCTATTAAGAATTTTCCGGCCGAACTCTTCAAATGTTGTCCTTCATAGCTCATAACTCATCTTCAACAAATGTATTCTCTGGTGTGGCAAAGAAAGTAATACCAGAAGACTGCAGCAAAGCAATTCTGTTTCCAATTTCTAAGAAAAGTGACAGAGGCAATTACCGAGGAATCAGCCTACTCAACATCTCCGGAAAATTTTTCGCTTCCCTTCTGCTAAATAGACTCATGATTTAGGGATTGAATGGCTCAGTGATTTGTTGCTCAATTGGGGCGCTGGTGCTGAGGTTCGATTTTCCGCAGGAATAAACGTGTACAAAAATCTGAGTGATGCTGGCGACTCATCTGTATATCGCCAAGGGACTCTCTGGCATATTGCCTAATGCGATAAGCCAGTGGAGCAAGTTTAACCAGCAATGATGAGGACTCTTTAAAAAAAATAGACTCATGACAACACGAGATAGCAGAATGCATCCTAACCAAACTGGATTCAAACCGAGACGCAGTTATGCTGACCAGATAGTTACGCTAAGAACGATGCTGGGACATCGCTTCAAATACCAGCAACCCACCGTATCGATTATACTTATTTTATCGATTTTGCAGCTGCCTTTGATTCGATTGATAGAGCAGCGCTCTGGAAAGTGATGGAATAACGGTTTTCCACAGAAGATCATTCGACTCATAAATGTGTTTTATGAGGATAGACGGCGCAGGTCTGTGTATATGGAGAACTTACGTACTCTTTCGAAATAAAAAGTGGTATCCGCCTGGGCTGCGCCCTTTCCCTCACAATATTCAACAATGCGATAATCTGGATAATGGTAATGGGGACCTGTCGGCATTCGAGAGGTGTGCGAATCAGTCTAGATAACAGTTATGAGGAAATGCAAATAATTTTAATGTATCAACAACTGCAGCAAGAATCGGACTCAAAATCAATGTAAATATAACGAAAGTGTTTTCGCTTTATGTACAAGATGCTGACAAAATACCTATTTTTGTCAATTCATTGCGGGTTGAGAAAGTGCTGGAACTTTAAATATCTGCTCGACTCTAATCCCAAATGACCAGGCAAAGGATGAAATTATAGCCCGGATAACGACAGCTAGAAATGTATTTTTCCGGTTGATGAAATCTTTATGGCACCATCGAGAAATCGCCATTAAAATGAAAATCCGCGTCCATATTCACTCGATTCAATTCGCTCGATCTTGCTGGCTACGAAACGACCAATGAGAGTGGACGATATTAAGAAGCTATCTGCCTTTGACCATTCTTGTCTAAGGTACATATTATGGATCCGTCGAGCGGATAAGATATCACAAGATCACATCCACCTTCGTTCAGACTTGCATAAATAATATTAAATAAATAATATTATCACAGTGTGTCGCCTTCGCTGGTTAGGGCACTGTCATCCACCACAGGAGTTGACACATATATCGTTACTTGCTAAACCCTGTGATGGTTGGTGTCAGAAGCGAGGTGGTCCTAATCAATATCTGGACTGATACAGTCAGGAAAGATTTTGAACGTATAGGGAGATCAGCGATATATGGAATTAGACGATGGAAAAAGGAATGGCTTCTATTTTTAGTAGCGATGGCGTGGGATCGAGCTTGGAGATTTTTACCCTTACCTTTGTAGTTTTACCCTTGTAGCCAGTGGTGCCAGCCTAGTCAGTAATGGTGAGAAATGCTAGAAGAAGAGGCTGAATGAACATCCACTGTAAAATGTCTAAAAAAAAGAAAGTCGCTTGCTCTATCATACAAAGATATTCTAACAAATTAGGCTTTATAAAGGCAACAAATCAATGCCAACATAAATAAGATCCTTCGATTTCGAAACAACTTGCTTTACTGCTTCAGCAAATTTATTTATTATATAATTCGAGACCAAAATTACGTTAGCCAAATCTGAAATCTATTTACCTGTAGATGTAAGCTTTTTCGAAATGAATAAACAAGCTTTATGTAGAGATAATCAATTGAAGAATGGCTAGCTTATAATTTTTTGTATGATCTTTTTATATTTTTCTTAAAAGTTTTAAAATAGGGAGTTTAAGAATCCTCAAACGATAATCTTTCGGACAAAGCTATATTTTGCTGAACAAAACTTTTAAATCGAGCTACTCAAAAAATGAAATCTAAAATCATAACTAACCTTAACTTCAGCAATACAAGTCATATTTATAACATAATTTAACTTGTTAAATGTGGTTTAATAATAATAAATAATAATCGCAATTTATTTAATGCAGATTTAAGTAATTCATTAAGAAGTTCTCAAGATTGATAATATTGCCAGGTTAATAACTTTATATGAGAAATTTAAAAAGATTTTTCAAGGAAGCCTTCAACTCATAGGTTTAAAGGATTACTTGCTCTTGGCATTTCCCTAAGTTGATTTGGTTTGATCGAGGAAGAGTGTATTTTCATGCCGAACTCAACTAAGCCACCCTTCTGCGGTTTAACTATTTCTTCAATCTTTTTTCATTTTTTAACATCTTGGTTATGGCTATGGTGCTACTTTTGTGATTCTTTATTTAATTTCAGTTGCCTTTGAAAGACTCAAAAAGGTAAGCATAGTGGATAGAGGCGCTCGGCACTATATAATAACTTGAATTAACAGTGGATTTCAAAGGGATTTTGACTGCTTAACTACCTGTATATACCTCCTTCTAGTTCAATATATAAACATAAATAAAAATAAAATTACACGTCTGCTTTCGCTAGTAAAAATGGTTGCTAATATTTTTTTTAGAAGCTATACAGAGTTAGATCGAGGCTGATGGTGAGCTGGCGGAAATCGAAGCATGAAGTTTTCGGAATAATATTCCGGAAATATCAGGTATTGTTACCTATATTACTTCAAATTTTTTACTAAATTTTTTGCTTTGTTTCAAGTGCTTGTTTGCTGTCGATTTCTTAGACCATGTTTGGACAAAGTAAAATAAATTAAATAAAGCAAAAGAAGGATAAAACAGAGGATAAAATATCCGTTTATCCTTCTTGATCTGCTATAACTCTGCAGTGATCCATAAGTTATAGCCTCATATCTTGATTTATATGTAAAGAGAAAGAGTTTGTGAATGAATTTAAGAAGGAAAAAAATTGCAGTTTAATTTTTTCCATCTAAAGAACTATTTTTACTCTAACATTTTTTAGAAGTGGTTGTTAGGTTTGAAAAAATGTATAATGAGATCCTCAAGAATTCCGACGGATACGAGGAAATTTCGGAGAAAATTGCATCCTATTCCAGGTTAATCATGTAAATTTAACTATTCTGTTTTGAATATGCATTTTTAGTATTGTAAAGAGTACTACAATAAAAACAATAAAAATTATGTTTATAATTTTATAGCCAAATTTGCTGTTGGTGTTTCAGATCGACCAGTTAGGCGAGTTACTTCCAAGTTAGTTCGCCGATCAACAAGTGAATTACAAAGAATGCTTCGAAAAGTCAGTTTTACTGAAAAGCTAAACACTCGTCGGATACTATGTCGTATTTTAAATTTTTTAGTTATTTTTGTTGTTCTGCGATAATTAACTAAAAAGGCGTTGAAAGGCTCAGTAAGTTGTTGTTCATTCGGAGCAGCAATGCAGAGATTTTACTCCTTAAGATTCTTTCAAAAATCCGGCTAATGATGGCGACTTGCACCTTTATCCGCCAAATGATTGATTCCTTGGTAAAACTTTATCTGGTCCGATAAGCCAGTGGAAAGAGCCTAACGTTATTACCTCCTTAGTTATCGTTTTACCATAATATCGCTTCGCAATTAAATGCAGTGGGGCATGCCAAGCGTGGATTATCCAACTAAAATGAATAAATTTTTCTTTAAAAGAAAAGCTCAACCAGTGGAGCTTAATTAATGATTTAGGTCAGATTCATATCACACACTAAATATCACAGCTGATAATCTGCTACTTTACCGAAAAGTTAATAAAGTGATAAGAAATCCGGAAATAGTGAGCGCTCTTAGAGAAAAATTAGCGAAAAAAAAACAAAATGATCCAAAAAGAGCAATCATGTAGAGTAAAGCATTTATAAATTTACGAATAACAAACATTTTATTAGATATATTCTATGAGCAATGTCACAAGAAAAAATTTGTCGTGAAACCTTAGTCCAAAATTCAATGATTATACTATTTATTTTCATTATCATCACTATTGTTTATGGGCTGTTATTATCGGCAAAAACATTTTAAAGAATCAGGTATTTTTAAAACTTTAATTAAATTGATAAATTGGCAATTAGATCGATTCTATAGGGTGATCACTGGAGTGCCAACGATTTGTTCCGATTTCAATGCAGCAATCAGGACGCTTATGTTACTGGAGAATACAAAGCTATATGTGAGGAATGGTTGCGTCGCTTGAATTCTATTCCCAAGAAATATTGCTATCTTTCTTGGTAAATTTTAAAGGATATTTAAAATTTTTTTCACTGTTTCTGACCTCATTGAATCCACTGTTCAGTTCAATGATATCAACTTACTGATAAATTTTCTTTATCAAAAATTCTAGGTATGCAGCTGCAATTTATTCTTGCTACTACCGATTAGCGCCGCTGGTAACAAATGCAATTCAAAAACGAGAACTATGGAATGAAGCGAAGAGAGAATATGCGGAGATTTATTTAATGGGAAGAAGAATCTGGCGAAGGCCAACTCATCCAAGTCGGCTTCGCGTTATTTATGATCTTGGAATGTTATGTGTAAAATTCAACGATATACAGGTTTATTCTGCTTTGTTTACATATCTAGATTTGTTTAAAAAACATTCGAGGCAGTACTATAGGATTAATTTAAAAAAGTAGGTTAATTTGCCATTATAATCTCAGTAATTCGTGTACTAATCAAATGAATTATCAAAAACTATGGAAAAAAACTTTAGTTTTCTTTTGGCTTGAAATGTGAAACAAGGGTAGATTTCTTTTTCTAATAACATTACTGAATGGCTCCGCTGGCTATAAACGCCTCCAAGTTGTTCGATCTAATGCCATCGGTGACAATGATAGAAAGCCATTTCTTTTCCATCGTAAATCCATATATCGCTGGTCTCCCTATACATTTAAAATCTTTCTTAATTGTATCAGTCCAGGTTCTGATTGGTCCTCCTTGCTTTTGGCGCCATCCATCACAGGGTCCAGCTAGCAGCGAAATACTTGTCAACCTGTGGTGAACGACGAAAAACGTGTCCTAACCAGAGAAGGCAACGCTTTTTGACGGTTAATGCAAGTGGTGTTCGAGCAAAGATGAATGCAATCACGTGAGGTTTTATCCGCTCGGTAAATCTATAAAATGTATCTTAGAATGAGTGGATAAAGGAAGAGTACTTCTTAATAGCCTCCACTCTCATCGGTCATGTCTCGAAGCTATAAAATCAAGCGATTTTGAATTTATATAGACGTGGACTTTCGTTTTTATAGTAATTCCGCGACGTCTCCATAAAGATTTCGGAAGAACGCATTTCTAGCTATCGTTATTCTGGTTGTAATTTCGTCTTTCGCTTTACAATTTAGGACTAGAGTGGATCCAATACTTCTGAAGTCTGGCACTTCCTCAATCGGCGACGAATTGATAAAAACAGGTATTTTAGCCTCTTGTATATAGCAATATTCCATCAATCTCCAAAGCGTTGCTCTATCAAATCTCGTACTGACATAAGCCTTAGTAGGAGGAAACGAAAATTTCCACGAAGATGTCTAGTAGGCTGATTCCTTGATAATTATCACATTATGCCCTGCCACCTTCTTTAGGAATTGAGAGCGAAATTGCTTTGCTTCAGACATCTGGTAATATTCCTTTTTCTATACTAGAGAGTGTGATATAGAGGACAATAGACATTTGAAAAGTTCGAATCGAAGACCATCTTTTTGCAGAGGTTTTGTTGACCTTAAGCCTCTGAATGACGAGATTATTTCCTATTCTGATAGCTATTCGCAGTTGTAAGCATATGATTCGACACGGGTCAACTATATTAGATGGCGCATCGTGGTTAAGTTTGGCCTCAAAGGACTTTCCACCTAATGAAGTGGTCCTTAGTAGTCTTAACAGGCAAACCATTGCCATTCCTTACCATTTCACTTCGTTCTCCGAGTTACTTTTATGAAGAAGGCGAAATAGTCTTCTTTTTATCGCCCAGTCGAGCCGCCATCTCCATACTCAAGGCTATATCAGTACAATAGCGATTTCTGTCCTGCCGTGCAGTTCATCGAAGTATCCAATAGACAGAATCTCCTGACATTCGTGCTTTGGCAACCTTCAGATAGCTGGACAGTTATTTCTGACATCTAACTAGCGAATTTCTTACTAGTATGGAAATGGCTGACTATCGTAAGCATGCCTTTAATTGGGATCAGTATTCATCCGCAGTTCCAGAGATGTCAATGATGTTCATTTCGCTGAGATGCTTCAGTGATTCGATTTGAAATGTCCTTAGTCCCCGAATTTTTTAATTTGAGATAGTTGAAAGATCTCGGGGAATTTTCTGCGAGTAGTCAGTTTTATGTGGATCTTGGTTCAAGCCATAATATGATTAGACCCATGAAGGTTACCGTTAAGAACGCTAAAACTGGCAATTTTCATTTTCATGAATCAGGCCATGCTTTGGTTCGAGTGAAGATCTATATAAAACTGACAATTCACAGGAGTCAGTGATTTCTAAATCTTTTATCTATCTCAAGTAAAAAGATTTTGTGGATAACAAACGCATTCGAGCTGAATTATCAAAATACCTCATTAATGTAAACATCAATGACACCTATAGAACGTGCGATGAATACTGGTCTCAGCTAAAGGAATGTTTCCGAAAGTTGTCGGTTACTAACAAATATGAAATTCTGTCAACGAAATATAATGAGTTTGGTTAGAATGTTGATTATCGGAAGGATTCCATATGATTAGATGTCTTCATTGCCAGAAGTATGCAGTGGCAGCAAAAAGTCAATGATTTTCGACGAAGGCGCTCTCCATTCGCACTGGACCACGACACTACATTTGCCAACCATGAAATCTACAGTGGCAGCACCATCATGAACTAGATGCGCATTCTAGTCTTCTCCAATTATGCCGTGTCACCTTTCGATAGAAATTGAAGCTCAGCATAGAACTTATCCTTGTCGCCGTCATCTGCGTATAAAGTTGAAACACTGTTGACCGAAATATTGCAAAATTCGAGCATGTTTACCGACTTCCACACAGGCTGGGCAAAGCTTTTTCAGTCATTGCAACCGCGATGCCGTTTCGCCTCGAGTTATCTAAAACATCACAATCATAAAGCAAGCACCTCTGCTCAAAGCAAGATTTTACTAAATG
Source organism: Dracunculus medinensis (assembly GCA_900625125.1). Taxonomy (NCBI): domain Eukaryota; kingdom Metazoa; phylum Nematoda; class Chromadorea; order Rhabditida; family Dracunculidae; genus Dracunculus; species Dracunculus medinensis. The sequence goes on along the minus strand of UYYG01000134.1, from coordinate 24,810 downwards.
CTCAAGACTCAAAATAAAGAAGATGCACCTCCGATAAGCAAGCGACATCCATATAATATTTAGAAAGAGTGTAGACAATGATCGCTTGGCTTGCAACATCCATAAGCGTTCTGACACCCTATTCTTGTGGTCGTTTTACTTCTCAGATTGCGAACTTATCGGATGTATCCCCGTGCTGGGAGTATCATGCACATCGGAGGATGCAGACACCGTGCCAAAAAAAGTCTTTCAACACAGCAGCTACCTGGACTTTTGATACCATGGCAGGGGTTTCTCTTGTCGAAGAGATGAATCAATGAGGTGGAAAATAAAATAGAGAACAAAAGAAAAATAAACTTTAAAAAAAAAAAAGAAATATATTACACAACAATGGTGAGTATTTATTCATTGATAGGAGATAGAACAGTTAGTTGGCACAACGGCTCACAACTAATTAATTCGTTTATTAACTTTTTCATCATCATTCACTGCCATTTTTCAGGATGATGGTACAATAACGTTATTTCATGATTTGCTTCAAGATTATGATAATTTCAACTTTGAAGTCCTTGATGAAGTTGAATACGCTGAATCTATTGATAAGGTGATTTCTATTTTTGTCACTGCAATATTTGTTCATCATTTAGCCGAGGTGAAGAATTGAACAAGCAGAGTTTTTCATAAATGGTGTGATTGTAGAGAATGGTGGTAAATCGTCTCTAGAAAAAGCATTTCATCTGAAGTAGCTCACGTTGCATTGGATTGTTATCACATCTTATAAATTCAATTCTTGATGGTGATATTTCAGTAAATTTCTTAAAACTTGAAATCATACGAAAAATATTGTCGTTTTTTCAGGTTGTTCAGCTAGAAAATCACGTGATTGACTTATATTTTGTTCGCAGAAAATCAACAAATTTTTTACGTTCCAGTGCCAGATCTCGCCAAGATTCTGAGACACTTCGCAATAGCTTTGGGATCAAAAATTCGTTTAAGGACGACAAGGCTGTAATTTTGAAGAATACTACGGCAGATTTTGACATTTCTTTATTGACCCGCATGTTACTTATGTGCTAGATTTATCTCTATAGGAAGAAACTGTTGCTTGCTTAAGTTTTCTAAGATCCACAATTAACCTCATCAGATTTTTCACAACATTTGCGATCTATAAAAGTTGCTGAAATTGATACATAGAAAAAAACTTCGCTGAAAGTTTGTTTTTTTCCTACTTGAGAAAACTGAAGTTTGAAAATGTCCATTATTATTCATTTCAGAGGAGAACACAGTCGTTTAATTGTGGTTCTTTGCATTCCTCGAAAAAGATGGAGAAAGTGGGGAAAAGCAAAACAACATTACAAGTGAAATCTGAGGAGCATGCCATCTCTACTGGAGCTTCAACATCTCGTCGAAGATCGTTTAAATTTGGTGTACGATTTGTTTCTAAGGATTTAAAAGAGAAAAATGAAGTTGAAAATGGCGAGTGTTTAGTAGAAGGGTTCGTATCTGAAAAAGAAACTTCCGTCAATAATGAAGAAATAACACAAAATGAAAATCATTCATATAATTTATCAAATAATTTTCCTTCTAAAATTCAAGATATATCACTTATAAAATTGCCAGATATTTCTTCAGTTCAAAAAAGTCTCTATTCAGCTATCAGAATGGAATGTAATTGGAGTGGACAAGTCTTAAAAATTTAATTTAAGCTCTTTGTGCTTCGAATACATATCACGCATTTTCCCAATTTTTTTGTTGTTTCTTAATTAATTTTCTTCAAAAAATGATAAAAATTTTCAAATTCATGCGAAGAAATGGACGGGGTCAATATCAAAAAAAAGCTTAGAACTAAATACTAATCTAAGCAGTTACCATTTGCCCATCATTTCTTCAGTATGATATATTTGGCTATACTTGGCTATCTTTCTCCAATATGTGGATTACTGTATTGTCAGCTGATCTATTTTTTATTTCATTATTTTTTCTCTCATAATGCTATCGTTCGTTTCGTGATCAACATTGAAATCTTCATTTATTTTTAGGTGGTTGGAAGTGAGCGCATTCATTTTTTCGATATTTTATTAAAATGGTTCGATAGTTTAGTTAATTGAGTTGAACTGTTTCCTTATTTTTTTTTTATAGTATAGAAAGAAGATCGATTGTATAAAAAAGCTGCTCAATTTGCACATTTTTCATAAAGACTAATTCTACGAAAAACCATGGCTTTCTTCTACTCTTAGAGACTTTTCGAATTTGGTTCTTATTTCTTCAAGAGAATTCATTAGAAGTTTCATTCATTGATTATTTTTTATATTAAGATGCTGTATATATTGATATTCATTTGCTACCTTTTCTTTTCTTTAAAGAAATAAATAAGTTTATTAAGAAAAACTTATCATCAGTATTCGACATGGAAAAAGTAACGTAAAACAACGTACGAGAGAATATACCTCACTTTTTCACTTTTTTTTCGCGAATGTTAAATATTAGCAAACCAAAAAATTTCACCTATTAGTTGGAACAAAGAGATAGAGACATAAGTAAATTTAATCTGATATCTGATCTCGGTATATTATAGTATGACTGGTAATCAGCGTTTCTAGAGGAATGAAGGAATGGATAGCCTGATACACATTTCCATTTTTGCCTTTGATGGAGGCTCATTATCTTGTTATATGATCATCTCTTCAATTTCTTCTCTGAAAATATCTTTGAAAATTTGTTAATGTTCTGATTTTTATCAACTATAGTTTTCGTGATTAATTTCGAGTTTTGACGAATGATGACGAGAACCGTTTAGTGTTCTATCGTCTAAATTCTGATTATAGCAAAAAAAAAGATGAACAAGTCTAATTAAGACTGGCAAACATTTTACATAAAGAATTCTCATAATAATCTAATTGCAGGCGCCAACTATCATATAACAACTATCAAACCTATTAATTTAACAATGAGAAGATTGAATCAGGGAGGGATTTATCCTGAAGAAATTATTGATAACTGTCAATATCGCCGTTGCAAAATTCACGTGCAGGTAGTTTTTGGTCAAAGTTAGAAGAGTTAGGAGGAGGGAGATCATTGTTCTTAGTTTCCCTTCACAATTTCCATTAAATAATTTCTAAGATCGCTGTTCGCAACAGTAAATCTGCCATCAAAAATGAAATCACGGTAATGCCTGCATTCATTTATTTTGAAAGAGCATTTTCCTAATCAATTGGCATTTTATGGCTTTCGTTTTCGTGAATTAGTTGTTTATTGCTCCTAAAGCAATAAAAAAGAATTAAAATAATTTGATTCTTACATTTTATGCCACAAAATTTAGGGTTTAAAGGATTCCTCGAAAAGATACCTTTAAAAAGCCATTGTATAGTGATCATTATCCATATTAATCCTCTCAAAGAAGTTTCATTTAAGACTGGCAAACATTATACATAAAGAATTCTCATAATAATCTAATTGCAGGCGCCAACTTTTGTTTCAATTTATTTTTGCGATTATCTTCATTAGTGAAATTAATTAAGCATCACATATCTTCTTTCTTTTTGGTTTTTATTATATCGTAATTAAAAAATTCATTGGTCAAAAAAATATTACACGTTTAAAAATTATAAAATTACACGTTTCATATAGAACACGGTAAATTATGTTTCCAGTGACCCAAGGATTATTTAAACGAAAATTTTGTTAAAATCTTTTTATTGATAGAAATCGCAGTGGATGACATTTGCTTAATGAAACAAACCACGGCTCAACAATAAGTTTATATAGAAAGAATAGTACGTAATTCATGTTAGAACCCTTTCAGTTGGTAACTACTGGTAACTACACTATTGGCTTTCACTAATTTTGGTTTATTTTTTTAGACAATTCTATTGTCCTATTCTGTAATAACATTATTGATGTCCATAATTGCAATAATTGTGGGATCACTGCTGGTTTTGTATCCAAATTTCCACCGCGGACTACCTGTTTATAAAGAAATTTTTCAGGTATCATTTACGATACTTTTTTATCGGTTTCAGTTGAACAACACCATTATTATTATTTCAGACCTTTTCTTCTTCTTCTAACAGTTCTCACTATTACTAGTTAGGCTGGCTCCAGCGGCTGCAAGGGTAAGACGCTTCGAAGAGACGCGGTCTGATGCCATCATCGACAGTTATAGAAGCTATTTCTTTTTCCATCGTCTAAGTCCATATATTGCTGGTCCACCTATACGTTCAAGATCTTTCCTGACCGCATTAGGCCAGGTCTTAATTGACTTATCTCACTTTTGACGCCATCCATCAAATGGCTTAGAAATTAACGAAATATGTGTCAATTCTTGTGGTGATTGATGAAGAAAGTGTCCTAACTAACGAAGGTGATGGTACTGTTATTGCAAGTGATATTTGAATGAAGGTGGATGCGATCATGTGAGATTTTATCCACTTGGTAAACCCGTAAAATGTATTTTAGACATGTGATAAAAGGCAGATAGCTTCTTAATATTCCTCCACTTTCAATGGGCGTGTCGCTTAGCAAGATCGAATGAATCTCGCCAATATAGATGCGAAGTTTTGTTTTTATGGTGATTTCACGACAGCTCCAGAAAGGTCACATCAACTGGAAGAACGCATTTCTAGCTGCCGTAATCGGGGGTGTAATATCGTTTTTTGTTTTGGCCATTCAGTATTAGAGTGGATCCAAAGTATTTAATATTGGGCATTTCCTCAACTGGTAATGAATTTATAAAAAGAGGCATTTTGCCACCTTCTTGTTTATAAGACGAAAATGATTTTATCTTATTTACACCAACCCTGAGTATAATTCTCGCTGCAGTTGCTGATTTCTTGATTTCACATTATTTAGCATTACCTGCATTTCGTCCTAACTGAATCAACAAAAAAGACTACATCATCAAGATTTCTAATCCAATGCTCTTGACTGATTTGTACAACTTTTGAGTGCCGACAAGCGGTGCTCATTATCCAGTCTATCGCATAGGGGAAAAGACATAACTTTGACGGACGACAGTTCTTATTTTGAAGGATTCTGTCAATTCCTCATATACACAGACCTGTGCCTACGTACGCTCATAAAACGCGTTTATGAGTCGAATGATTTTTTCTGGAACATCGTCGAGTTCCATCACCCTTCAAAGCGCGGCTCTATCAAATGAATCGAAGGCAGCCGCAAAGTCGATGAAACACGTGACGGTGTATCACAAATATGTGAAGGGATGTTCCAAAACCCTTCTTAACCTGAAAATCTGATCAGCACAACCAGGCCCAGTATAAATCTAGCTTGATTAGGGGCATCCTGCTGTCCCATACTTCCATGAATCTACTGAGTAAAAAGGAAGCAAAAATTTTCGCTGAGACGTCCAGTAAGTTGATTCCTCGATAATTGTCTCAGTATGTTCTGTATCTTTCTTAAAAATTGAGAGCAGAATTAATATTTCTTTTTTCCATACCAGAGAGTACATTTGTTGAAGGTGCGTTATGAAGGGTGATGGATAGCATTTGAAGAGTTCAGCCCGAAGACCATCTTCTCCCGGAGTCTTATTGGCCTTATGGATAACGGAAATTGTTTCTTCTATTGGAGGCTCGCAATTGCAAGCGTATAGTTCGGCGAACGTATCAGCTATATCAAAGGCAACAGATGACGCTTCATGGTCAAGTTTGTATTCTCAAAGAATTCTTTCCATCTTATGAGTCGGTCCTTAATATTCTTAACACGCCATTGCTGTACCTTATCATTTCACTGATCGTTTTCCGAATTACAATTGCTTTATGAAGACGGCGGAATAGCTTCCTCTTATCGCCTTATCGAGCCGCCGTCTCCATTCTCGAGGCCATATCACTCCAATAGTGATTTCTATCCCGCTGTGCTTTCCCTTTCATTTCAAATCTTCGAAACGCCGGGTAGTCAGGATCACCTGACATTCGTGCTTTGGCAGCTTTTTCAGACAATTGGACAGTTACTTCCGATACCCAACTAGCGCACTTCCCACTAGTTTGGCCTAGCGTGGAAGTGGCTGATTTTCGGAGACATTCCTTTAGTTTGGACCAGTATTCATTTGCCGTTCCAAAAAAGTTATTGATATTTGTATCATAGAGATACTTCAATAATTCGATTTGAAATGCGCTCATTGTTCCCAAATTTTTCAGTTTGAGATAGTTGAAGGATCTTGGGGGATGCTGTTTTCTGCGAGTTGCCAATTTTATGCGGATCTTGGCTGTAATCATAACATGGTCAGATACATAAAAGATTGCCCATTTGTCAGATTTTCTACGATGTTGGAAGCAAGTAATTGTTCATGCTCTTCGGCATAACAAAAAAGGCGTTCCCATTTAGCGCACAGGTCGCCATACATGTCAATTTTCGAGGCCACCGCAGCGGCATTATAACCTACGGGCACATTTCAATCTAACCCGATTATGATCATGTCACGTTTCGATACAGACTTTATTAGCAGTTGAAGCTCCAAACAAAACTTATCTTTATCACAGTCATCTACCGTCAGAGTTGGAGCATAGACACTGATGACCGAGATATTGCTGAACTCACCTTTAAAACTTACCTTTATTTGGATAGGCCATGCGTTCACTTACCGGTTTCCACTTCAATCGAAGCGCAATGGGCTTTCTCAGATATGACAATCGCTACGCCATTTCTCCCCGAGTTATCCGTAGCACCACAGTATAGCCAGTACTTCTGCTCCGAACAAGGATTAGTAATTACTCGAGACCCGAAGTGAGGATTACGGACCTGCGGCAAGCAAACGATATCCACACGATATTTGGAAAGGGTGTGGACAATGATCGCTTGACTTGCAACGTCCATAAGCGTTTTGACGTTCCACGCTGATACGGCTAACCTATCCGCACGAGCAGAAAGCTGTTCCCCTTGATAGGTTTCGAGCAAATATCCTGGCTTGCGAGCACGTTTTATTTATGAACCTTGGGATCGTTTTACGCCCAGATTGTACTTATCGCATGTACCACCGGACTGGTAGTATCGTGCGCTTCGGAAGACGCAGACGCCGTATATCTGATCCTTACACCAAATAGGCTCACTTAGGGATAGAGTTAAAGATGGGTCTCCAGCAACCACTCCGTTTTTCGACATAGCAGGTTTACTTGTCAAAGACAGACATAAATATTTTATAATATTATTTATTTTATAATATTATTATAAATTTTATGTATATATTTATTTTTTATTTCAATTCTTTGTTTTTAAATTTAGAAAAAATAAAAAAAAACTTAACTCGTAGTTTTATATAGTTTTCTAAAAATATTCGGAAAAGAATTTACAGCGGAATAGCAATACAACCGCTCAAAATCAAACCAGATCGACCACCTCTGATTGCTCATACTTGCGTATTTAATCCAAAAAACCTCTAGTCCTCTACTTTGAACCTATATTGAAATTTTGACTTTTATTCGATAAATTTTTCACAGCCAATAAAGACTGTTGCTGCTGTAAAATTAATTGTTTCGCATGGGAATCGTATAAAGAAATAATATTTATTTTATTCGCAGCTAATGCTGTTCGAAAATTTTTGTGTAAAATTGCAAATAAAAGACTAATGTCCTGAAAGAATGGCTGTCAAAAAATAGAGATAACTGTGAGCTAATTTATTTTATTTTGTTATCTGGAAGTCCATCAAATTCTAAGACTTGGGTATGAAATTTTCCGCGGTTTATGATTTATCGATGATACAGTGAATGCATTGTAGCACTATGCGCGAAATAGATCAGCTCTCTATCTACTGTTTTATAATATTGCCATATACATTTGGATCGCTACTCATGGAATTCATGTTACTACGCTCATTACGACTTTTCTTGGTATCCGAGTGAGTCATTCTAAATTTATAGACATTTTTAATTGGCTGTTCCTTAGATTTAATTCATTTTCTAGCAATAAATTGTTGAAGTAAGTTAAATATTTTAAGATTTCGATTTTTATTGGTGATCTGGTAAACCAGACTTTAGAGATTGCTTAAAATGTTCAGCGCGACGCCATATAATTCACTTCTTGACATCTGTCGTTTGTAGAGTTTTGAGTTTGTTTACTTGCAATATATGATGCTTTTCTTTTTTGTCCCTGTTTATTTGATTTATTAATTCTTTTGCAGTTAATTATGCCTCATCTCCTTTTGCCGCAACTGATTGTTTTAAACTTTTTTATGGGTTGCTTTATAATATGTATTTTGTCATTAATAACATTCAATTTTATCGGGTCTCATTTTCTGTGGTTATCCACTTTAATTATCATCTTATACAGTTGTTCTACAGCGTAAGTTTTGTTATCTCATTTTGTTTCTTTTAAATAACAAATCTTAACTTATTTCGTCTAATGAATGGTTATAAAATGCCTTGCTAGCGTGAGGTCGTTTCGGCAAAATTTTCTTGCTGTATTGAATTATTTGTCGCTTTCTGCATTTATCCCTAATTTAGTAGGAATTGTTCTTCTATTCTCTCTTTATATCTATTTACTCTTTTATCTGTTAATTTTCTAATCTTCGTGATTATGAAATTGGCTTCTTTTCGCTTGTATCTTTGGCTTGTATCTTTTCTTGATAGGGGCTAAGCCGTCAGAAAACTATGAGGTGGCTGCGTGGGCTCACCTGTATTTATATTCCCAAGTTAATGTATGATGGGTCCGATTATGTGGATAAAGTCCGCGCATTTCAACGCGCATGTTGTCCCTAGCCTGGTAGTATATATGACAAGCATATAGGCCGAGTTTAATAAAATGATTCCTAAGTTTGACTATAAAATGAAAGATGTGCCCTTGAGCCAAGAACTGCTCGAGACCTGTTAATGGAGACTATTCGACTCTATATAGACGCGGCAAGATCACAGCACGGAACGTCAGAATCATCATGGGCGTCGGGAATCAGATGACAATCATCCAAATTTTGTCCAGTGAACATCTGTGGACATGTTGTGAACATCATCTGTTTGTTGGGAAGTTCGTCTTCCTACTTCGGGTCTCGTGCAATTATTATATCTTACATGGTGCAGAGGTGCTAACTGTATTATCGTGGTGCTTCATATAATTTGGGACGAAACGGCGTAGCGATTGCGAAAGAGCTGTGATTACGTGGAAACTGGTAAACGACCATGCGGCCTATACTCGCTTCAAACGAAAGCTCTGCAATATTTCGGTCATCATTGCTCCAACCTTATGCGCAGATGACTGCGACAAAGATAAGTTCCATGCGAAACTTAGATTTTTTCGTAAAGAAAGTAAATATAATCATATTTATGTATAAAATTCGAAGCTCGCCACATTATTGAATCGACTTTTCCTATGAACTTTATTTTGAACGGTGAAATTTGTTTTACAACATCTCTACCGAAAGATGACATGGCATAACGAAGGCTAGAATGCGTGTCTAGTTCATGATGCTGCCACTGTAGATTTCATGGTTGGCAAATGTAGTGTCGTGGTCCAGTGTGAATGGAGAGCGCCTTCGTCGAAAATCATTGACTTTTTGCTGCCACTGCATACTTCTGGCAGTGAAGACATCTAATCATATGGAATCCTTCCGATAATCAACATTCTAACCAAACTTATTATATTTCATTGAAAGAATTTTATATTTGGTAGCCATTTCTTAACTCTAAAATTGGTTTTCATGAATCATTTTGGTTCAAGGCAAGATTTATATAAAACTGACAATTCATAAAAAACAGCGATTCCTAAATCTTCCAACTATCTGAAGTAGAAAGATTTAGGGACAATAAACGCATTAAAGCCGAATTATCGAAATATCTCATTGATGTAAACATCTAGTGACATCTCTGGATCTTGCAGTGAATGCTGGCCTCAGCTAAAGGCATGTCTCCGAAAGTCATCGGTCAAATCCACGCTAGGATATGCGACTCGGAAATGCAGCAGTTGTATATTGCAGCAGTAGCCCAACTATCCGAAAAGGATGCTAGAGAACATCAGGAGATCCTAGTTATCCGACCTTTCGAAGATATACAACAACAGGAATATGGCAAGACAGCAAAAAATTATTGCTGGAGTAGTAGATGACAGTAGGAAATTATTAAGCTTTTTCCATAAAGCAGTTCGGGAAACGGCCAGTAAAATGACCCGGGATGATAATGATATGTCTGTTAAGACCATCAAAGACTTTGTTTGATTAAGGGAATTCTTTGGGAGTGAGCTTAACCGTAATGTTATCTGCCATCCACATAGCTGAAATTCTCGCAGTACCAATATATTTGCAAGTGCTACCCGACAGAGCGAAAAATAATTTCCGTCATTTAGAAGCTTAAGACTAATAAAACTCCTGGAGGAAATATTCTTCAAGTTGAAGTTGCCGCCTTAAAGTGTTGCTTAACAACTGTCCTTCAGCGAATGTACGCTATGGAAGAAAGAATATAAATCAGATAGTAAAACAGTCTTGCTCCCAATCCCCAAGAAGATGACACCGTTGAATAATTAGCTTGTTAGACGTCTCTGAAAAAATTTTCGCCTTCATTCTGCTGAAATATTTATAGCAGTAACAGACGGTAGATTTTATCCTAACTATCTAGACGGGAGAGCGGGTTTGCTGAACAAATATTCATGCTAAAAGGGCATTGTTTCAAATGTCAGCAACACATCTTTATTGACCCTGCAGCTGCTTTCAGTTCAGTTGATAAAGCAGCGCTGGACAACGTGATGAAATGCGACGGTGTTCGAGATCATCCGACTCGTAGAGGCTAGCATACATCTGTGTATAGGTCTGTATATATGAGAAATTGACAGAAATAAGAACTGGTGCCTTTCAGTGCAATGCACTCTCCCCTATATTTACAATATTCAACTATGTGATAGATCGAAATGGTCATTGCTTGCGGGCACTTAAGAAGTGTACAGATCAGTTCAGAGCATAACGTCTCAAATGCTGGTGATGCAGTCCTTTTTATGAAGACATGCAAATGATGCTAAACAATCGACAGTAGCAAAAATCTAGCTCAGGATCATAAATAAATAAGACAGAGGTTTTACATAGCAGATGTTGATAAAATATTTTAATAAGCTCATCAGAGGAAGTGTTAAATTTCAAAACATATTGAATTCATTCTAATCGCAGGATTTGATGCATATTTCACTACTCCGTAAACTTTCTGATAGATAAGGTTAAAAGCGAGGAGGGCTAGTTAAAAGCTGAACTGCTAGCAACTCAGTGATATATAGGCTCAGAAGGTGGAGCTCAGGCATGGCATCAGATCATGAAGCTTGGAGGCTTCTTATTGTTATAGCAAACGGAGCCAGCCTAACCAGTTATAGGAGCTGTTAGAAAAATGAACCTGGACTGGAATGAGAGTGTGGCTCTAAATTGAACTGGCTGAAAGTGTGGCTGCCAAATTCGATAAGTTCAATTTTTATTACAAACATTTGCGATAAATTGGCTTGATATAACTTTGAAATTTTCAAAAATTTTCAATGTACTCAATACTTCAATATTCAATCTTTAAAATGATCTTATGTTTATAGATTTCTTTCAGGATAAATTTGTACTTTCTAGTGTTATCCTACCGCTATGTGGCTGAACGACGAGAGGCTATTCGGCGGATACTGGCAAGCACCAAAACGGTCAAGTTTAAACGGTCTCAGATGAAATAAACGCTAGCTTTTCCCAAATTTTCGCCACCGAGCACTATAAGTTACAGCGTATTTACAGAACACTTGAATTTGTGGTTATTTGGTTTTAAAAACAAACAAACTGTTTGTTTCCCAAGCGTTGATACAAAATCAAATCATAAACATATAAATTTATATACAAAGCTTATTCGCTTGAGTATAATGCAATTATAAAAGTAAAGTAAACATCCAATCACATTTTCGATAAAAAAAAACAAAAACAAGACCGTTTTCTTGGCCTTTAAATTGCATATTCTCTTGATATTAGATCAAATCCTCATGTGAGGTATAGCATCAAATCTCTTCTTTCATTTTGTTTTTATTACAGCATAATATGAAAACATAATATGAAAATGCTGCCTCAAGTAAATAGACTGTGGTACTGAAAAATGTAGATATAAATAAAGTTTTACGAAGTTCCACAATTTGGGAGGCTGCCCACTGATAATAATCAACTGGTACTTGTGGGTATTGGTGCTTTTTGGATAATATATTAAATTTATAAGTAGCAACTTCAGAAGTTCAAGTATTATGTCCTCAAATCACATCATATAATTGCTTACAAAAATTCATTGTCCAATAAATGTATTGCCTAATGCGATTTTTCTCATTGCTTCTTATAAGAAATATTTTATCGTTAATCAGTCGACTTGAAGCAATTCCAGTGATCGTTTGGCTTAAATTGGCTTCATTTTAGGCCCATTACAGGTCATATGAACTGACTTATTCGAAATCAGCGTGCGGATAATCGATTTTATATTAAAATTGAATTTAAATGTAAGAGGAAGTGAATTCGTTAAAACAAAATTTGTTTGAAATTTTTCGAAGTGATTAGTGATTTTTTAAATTTTATTTCGAGCTGCTAAGCAAAAATTCATGAAATACCATTTGAGAGATCATTTCACTTAACAATCACTTAACAATGTTAACGCATCTTTTTTTGCTAAAATGTTTTGATACACCACTCGACCAACCTATCCCGTCACGACTTGGACCCGAGTGCTCTTAAGAATTTATGATTTAGAAAAGTGTGCAGTTTTCAGTCTAAGTAAGATTAAGCGAATAAACTTGTGGGAGTTCGAAAATTACAGTCTTCGCAAATCATTCTTCGTTTACGATCTTTTCCCACAAGTTTATTCGTTTAATCTTACTTAAACTGAAAACTGCACACTTTTCTAAATCATAAATTCTCTCTGCTGGCTGTAAAATAAATAATTCCGCTCCATAAGATGTATAAGCGTGTTGCCTGCAGCAAGTATTTTGGATTTTCGTCATTTGGTTGTTAATTCTTTCGGTTTGAAAATAATGTAACTCACAGAATATAGTTCATAAGAGCACTCGGGTCCAAGTCGTGACGGGATAGGTTGGTCGAGTGGTGTATTGCATCGACACATTGTAGCATAATTTAGATGTCGCATCCTTATAGTCAGCAGAGCTAGAAATGTTGAGTGTTCTTAGAAATAGAAGATTTAATTATGAGGTATAAGAAATTATCAAACATAAATTATTTGATTTGAGATAATATTATGAAATGTTTCGAAAAAATAATTTTTCTGCTAATTTTGTAGAAGTTTTTTCTCAGTTGAAGTTTCCATAGAAATATTTTGAACAATTTTTCAAAAAATTTTACAATTTTTTATTGTCGAAGTTCGTCAAGTTTGTCATAAAATACAAAGCCATTCTCAAACACTATAAAAAATCATGTCAAATTCTATTTCATCGAATTTTCGAGCTTTCTCCATGCGTTGATTAAATTCGTTTTTTTCTGAGGTGCTAATGAATAGTTCGTAATTAAATCTTATAGAATTCCAACTGTACCTTTCATTTTTCACAGAAGTAACTGCTCGTGTGTTATTGATTTTTTCCATTTGTCATCTGATGAAAAAATAAAATTTTTTTCTTTTCTGTCTGAAAGTAATATTCGATTAAAAAAAATATTATTTATATTATATATATATATATATATATTTAAAAATGGACTTTTATATTATATATATATGCATCAATACATAAGTGTTAGGGGTATTTTTGCGGAGCCTTCTGTACTTCTATCTCCGAATGACTCTCTGGTGAAACAATCTCATCCTAATAACCAATTGATCTTTGAATGGTAAATATGCTGCTCATAATCACATAACACTTTTTCCAAGCTAATATTATGAAAAATTAATTTTGGTCGATATGTAAATATTTGGCATTTTCATAAGTTTGATTTATATATGATTTTCATCAATAAAACTTCATGCTAGCAAAGCGAAGCCTTACAGCTATTGTTTTCAAAAGGTTATTTTCAAATGCTTAAGGCAATAGAATCGATAAGTGAAGAGCGATGAAGCTAGTTATGCAATAAATTTTGTCGCTCATTGCCGGCAAAAATTACTTCTCATGCTGCCTCAAGCGTGTTTCTATTACATTTTCGCGCATTTCTGTCGCTAATTTTTAAAACAACCTTAGTTTAAATAAATATTTGAAATATAAAATAGTTTATCGTTATCACTGGATTTATTATTGCACGTTGAAATGTTGTTCTCGAAATTTGTTGATTAACCCAGCACAATTTTTTTCTGTTTTCTTTTTTCTTGTTTTTTTGTTTCACCACTTCCAGTTAAGTTCGCTTCCTTTCAACTTGATGAGGTTGAGATCGTTTCGTAAATGAATCATTTGTTGAAATAGAAATTCACTTGGATCTGCAACACCTGTTTTATTTGACTTTTTTAACAGGCTTACCGTCAACGAACGGAGCGACCGAAATAACTAAGCAACAATCTCGCTGTATTAAATTATAATACTAACAAGTTTTCATGAACGATTAACGCATTTTATTATGGTTTTCACATATTTCAACATATGAATATAGAAAAAATCGCGTAGAGACTACGATTTTTAACCGTTTACACTTATTCATTTTGTAGTCCATATGTTCATATATCGACATTCCTTTTTTTCTATTTAATAAAGCAGTATTTGCTAACATTTTCGTTTTGATCGTCTGTTAAAAGCATTAATCATATTTGTATTTTTGCAGAACTTTAACGTTAGATATTTTCGGGGTTTTATTGTGAATCGTAGTAGTAGAAAGAAGGAGGAGTATCCTAAATTTTTACCTTAAGGGAGAACGAGGAGCGCGTAACGTTTTTTTGAAGCATTTTTTTATCAGAAAATATAAAAGATGCAATTCTTATGAATGTGGTTAAAAATTAGTACTTCGCATTACGAATTTAATTCTCATGGAGAACTTTCAATGATTATAATTATGATAACTATAACAATAAAATTATATTATTAATATTCGTGTCTCAGTGAAAAGTTAATTACCACCGAGAATTGATAGCGCATTTCGTCGGACACCAATGTCTCGGAGAAGGTAAAAGAGAGTAGAATGGCTGAATTGTTGCTCCTTTCGGGCACCGATGCTGAGGTTCTGATCATGGCGAGCGTTCTTCAAAAATCCGCGTGATGCTGGCAACCTGTATTTCTATCGCCAAAGGATTCCTAGGCATTTGTCTAACTCGACAAGCTAGCGAGTGAGCTTAACTAGCAATGGTGATGACTTTTTAAAAAAAAAGATAATAAAACCGCTGTCTCTGATGTTTAAACTCTGGAACTTCTTTCGAAATTTATTATTTTCAGTTTAATCAAACTTTCGAAAACATCGACATTACCTCATCGCTATTGATTCTTTCATTTCGTAAACATTGGTGCTCACGTAGTAAGGAGGTCTTCCAGAAAATTGGCTCGCTTCTCATCCATCGTTTTGTATTTACATTTCTTATCCATCCATCTACTCATCCATCAGTCATTCCATCACTTCAGTATTTAGCAGTAAAATTTAAATTCGTTATACTCCAGCTTTTGTATTTTCTTTTATTGTTTGCATTGTTCATTTACATTCATGTTTCAGTTAGCAAGTTTCGTAAAATTTTAAAACCTTTTCTTTCCCTCAATTTTCAGTTTTCTTTGTAGTTCTTCTTACAATTTTATTTTTTTATAGGAAACCAAAAAATTCATTTTTTATGATTTTTTCTTTTTATCAAAAAAATACGATATCTAAATAACTGAACTAAATTTTTTAAGGGAATTCATGAATAAATTGAGCGGAAATGGAACTGCTCGTTTTTTCTTTGCGGTCGGTTTTTTGCCAAGTCTCATGTCCTTTATTTTTCTCTGTTTTTTCATAAGTCATCTATCATATATTAGGCTTGCTGTGAGAAGCATTAACTTTTTAAAAAAATTTTAGCCCTGCAAATTCAGCAAGTTTTATGAAGTGCATTGTGCACTGTTCAGTTATTTTAACTTTTTATCATCCCACAATACCGTTTATACTGGTTCGACTTGTGCCCTTTGACCTTTACTTCCTTCGTGATTTCCGTTCATTTAAATTAAAATAACTGAAC
The DNA here is from genome assembly GCA_900625125.1 of Dracunculus medinensis. Lineage (NCBI taxonomy): Eukaryota > Metazoa > Nematoda > Chromadorea > Rhabditida > Dracunculidae > Dracunculus > Dracunculus medinensis. The sequence goes on along the minus strand of UYYG01000134.1, from coordinate 8,800 downwards.
AGTGCATAATGATGACCTTCATTTCATAATATTTCACGCGTTGGTTTTTTTATAGATGAAAAGATTTATTTATTTATTTTAGACATTTATTTATTTATTTATTTATTTTAGATATGGATGCAAGAAAACTAAAGGAGGGCACAATTATGCGTTATAAAACAGTTCTTTTAGGCAAAAAATGGAAAGAATGTCATGCTGTATTGTTCAGCGATTCATCTTTTTGCTGGTACGATAAAAAGGTATGAAAATTTAGAGTATATATAGTATAGAATACTTCCATATAAGTTAGAACTTTCTATGGCATTTTATCGATAAAAATATTTTAGTAAAATACATAAATTCGAAACGTTTCCATATTTCTGAGTCTCCAAGAGAAAATTTTCCTTGTGGCTCGGACATTCCCTGCATTCAGTTTAAGTTATATTTGTCGATGGCTGAGTGGTATAATTCTTAATTTCCATGTTTCCTCTACAAGTGGATGAGTTTCGAAAGGATTATTTTTTACTATTTGATATTTCATTTTTTTTGAATCATTTAGGGAGATTCACGTCCTGCTGGCAAAGTTCTTCTAAAAGATTATATACCGTACATCTGTGTTGGATTGCTATGCGACAGAATGCCAAGTAGGCCTTATTCTTTGTTATTGTTCTTTACTATTACTATTATTTGCATTGTTCAGCATGGGCTGATTTCGGATAGATAGAAGTAAATCATAATTAAAGCTTCATTGTAAATATATACACCATAGGTTTGATTCCTGTCGTTTGATAGAAATAATTCTATCATTAGAAGTGAAATGCCGTAACCGACTTATATCTTCAATAGTCTCTATGGAGAAAGAGTTTTTATAGTTTTTATTTGTTTTCTAATGCTAATCAGTATTAATCTCTAATAATGAACGGACAATTTTCAGTACAAAGGCCGAAATTGCCTGACAATTACTCAGTGCACCATTTGGTTGGAATTGGAATGGATCCACAAGCCAACAAAGTTTTCTGGTTTTTGTTTTCGTCGGATTCAGATCTTGAGTAGGTCTAAAGTTATTGCAAATTTTATCCACAAAATATTTATTGGCATTTTTTTTTCATTATATACTGGCGATCATTGGCGATGAAATGAAAAAGAAAAGGAAAGTTTATTAGTTTTATCTTCTCCAGGTCTTGGTTTAATGAAATTACGAAGACGTTACCTAAGCCAGTACAACCTGCTTCTCAATTGCCCCCAAATGTACCAACTTCAGTTCCGCATTATAGTAAATTTTCATTTTAAATCAAATTACTGGAGATTTTTTTATTCTTGCTTTGATTGAATTTTGCAGTTTTGCAAAATTGGATTGCTTATGGCATTTCAGATCCTCCTGCAGTTTATCCAGCAAGTGCTCCTCTCCCTCCAGTACAGCAATATTCAGGTGGGCAACCATCACTGGTGGGATATAGTTCGCCACCATATAGCAGCTATCGACCAGTGCAAGGTATAGGAGGTAATACGGGATACGGTCCTGCGAGTTATGGCAGCGGTGCTCCTCAAACAACTGTCGTTATCCAAGTATTTTATGATATATTGTTTATTTTATATTCACCATTTTCGAAACACAATTTATTTTGACATATTGTTGCAGACAATATAATGGAAATTGCGAAGATTTAAATGCAAGAGATGTTAGTAAAAATAATTATTATTAAAATAAGTTAAGTATTTGATCTGCACACTATTACCGCAAATCTTATTTTTGTCAGGATCGAGGATATTCGAGTGGAAGTAGTAGCGGACCAGCGTTTGGAACTGGTCTTGGCGCTGGCATTTTGATGGGATCGCTTCTCGGCTACGGTGTAGGTAGCTTTTGGGGTGGAGGATTTTATCCAAGCTGTGGATTTGGTGGGCATGGAATGGCTTATGGTATGGGTGGCGGATATGTCCAGGTATGTTCCATTTTATTTTTTGTTGCACCAGTTATCATCTATTCGTCCGGCTCAGACTGTATTTAAAAAAAAAAAAATTATATGGTTCCACTTCATTACTCAGTGATTTAGATCCTTAGATCTTATCCTAGAACATGTTAATGGATTCAGCTCTTAGAATATTCTTTGAAGGATAATGACACGTATATAACGAATAATTACTATGGTGGGGCGGGTCCAGAAACTGATGCTGCTCAAAACACACTGGACGATAATACGATGGTTGGCAATGATGTCGATAATATAATTAACCATGATGGTGATACTGGCGCAGTTGATGGTAATAATGATCATGGCGCAGATTATGATTATCGTAATGGGGATTATGATGACTATGGTGGTGTTGATTTCGGCGGAGATGATTTTGGCGGCGGTGAATTTGGTGGCGATAATTTTGATGGAGGTGACTTTGGTGATTTCGGTGGTGGAGACTTTTGAGTAATATGATTGTGCCGTGTATCTATCTTTCGTTCTTAATAAAAATTTTTCTCAAAAAAGTTTAAATTTTAATATTGTTGTCAAACTTGGTTACTTTTCAACTTCTTAAACTATGTTTATCCTACTTTAATCAAATTCCTTTTTTTTGTTTTTATAATCTTTGTCGTTTAATCATTTTGAGCTAAACATTTTGAGAATCCTGTGTTTCCTGTTAATATATTTTATGATTGTATATTTAGAAGATTGATCTCGTAAAACTAAACTGGTTATCTTTTCCTATACCATCTTCACACTTTTTATGCTTTCGCATGTCTCTACCGAATTGTTTTTCTTGTTGCTTTGAAGAAAATTAGTAGTACTTTGTCAGCAACAACTAACTGAAAATGGCTTAATAAGTTATTACAATTTCCACTAATGATATTAAAAACCAATTGAATTTTTTGTACAAAATTTGGCATATCAGGGAAATATAAGAGATAACATAAGAAATATATATAAGAAAATATAAGTGCATCAAATTAACGAATTATGCACTAGTTAATAATATAAAGGGCCATATATGACAGCACTCAATTGTTTCATAAACAAAATAAAACATAAACAAATAAAATTAAATAAAGAGAATTAAAACAAAAATCCAAAGGCAGTCCATGAGAGTTCAGAGTGAGCAAAGGAAACTTGGACAATTTAAATTGAAGATGAGGCACAAGTTTTGCAACAGAATTTTCTGTATCTGGTGGTGTGGCACAGACCTATTTTAAATATCAGTTTGCACGTCATCTCATTACCGCTGTTGATACATTTTTCTGTAGTTCTAGTTGCTGAAATAATTGTAACTCAAAAGTGGCGTATTCAAGATGAAAAGAATATCGACAAAATAATAAATAAAAATAGTTTTGTTTTACCTTATCATTCTTTGGACAATGGTAAAATATTCATAAATTACAAAATAATTGTATTTCGATTTAACAGATGATTTAACAGATGAGTTCGGTGATAGGTGAAAGACATAAAAATTTAAGCATTCTGTAATAGTAACGCAACAAAGTGAAAGTTGGCATTCTAATCAAATGAAATTCAATATCGAAAAAAATTAATAAAAGTTATTTATATAGTGGAAAATGATTGGTTTCTACTACTTTTTTGTATGGATAAGGGTCCGGAAATGCCACACGCTGTAAGCAGTGCAGCCAGCCCAATAATGATGTATACCTATCGTTAAAAGAAGATTTACTGAAGAAGAAAAGACTTAATAGTAAATAACGTAGTATAAACTATTTCAAACACTGAAATCAATAAAACGCATACCTGTAACATTAACAGCCAGAGATTTAGATAAAATCGCGGTTGGTCCTGCAGCACATGAATATAAGCCAGAATCTGATTCAAGGACATCACTAATTGTTAGAAGTCTACCGTTTCCATAAATCTTTGTTTAAATAAATATCTTTTTAAATTCAATAAATTGAAAAGAAAAAATCAAATTTTTTGATAAGATTAATGTTTTTTACTTTCGTTTCCTAAATTCTTGTAAAATTTTCTTAAATCTTCATTTTTTCATCGGAATAGGGAAATTACCTCTGCTATAAACAATGTAGATAAATTTACTTTCATTCTTGAATTATTCTCAATATCATAATCAAGTATGAAGCCATTTTTGAACCAGCGAACGGGTTGTTGTCCTTGATTTTCGCATGTGAAGATGATGTTTGAACCAGTGTTAAACGGATTATGGCCTAGCATTGAAATCGTTGCTTGTTTCTCCTTTATCCGATGTTTCATAGCAAATGCAAAACTAAACGAAAAAATAAACATCTAAAATATAAAGAATATAAAGACATAGCTAACCCATCGTTAAAAATTATTTGAATAATCACTATATCACCGAAATAATTGAAAATTATTAAAGTTACCAGCTTTGCATGCATTCAACTTCTTCATCGAATCGATTGTCATTACCACCACAACCACTATATATAAATGTGCGACAATGACCAGATGACTGGTCGAAAAACCATTTTCGATGTAACTCACCACATGGACCAGATTCGAAGGGCAGGTGACATAATTCTGAATCAGATGTTGCATTATATAATATAATGAAATTTCAGCTTGGAAACTGCTTGGAAGCTAGTTGTGCTTACTTTTGTCTAGCGAAATTATATTAGGAAATCACTGTGAAATCAGCATTAAAACCCATTTCCATCTCATCAGTTTTGGGATACTGCTACGAATACCGAGGAGGATATTTTATCTTTGACCGTGCCCTAAGGTAAATTCTTATGTTATCACATGTGTGAACTTTTATGAACAGAATTTCACGTGATTGTACCTACCACTCCTATCGTTATAAGCTAATTGAGCCATGCTGTTCATCGCCCATGACAAATGGCTATATGCCAAATTATCTGATGGATGGCGTCAAAAAATGAAGAGGTCCAATTAAGATCTGCACTTATATGGGCACAGAAGGCTTTAAACAGCCAGCCAGCGAAACATAAACTTAAGTGGTGGAAAAAAGAATAACTTCTGTTAACTAAATTTGGCACTTGATAGAGATGAGATTATTTTTGTAGTGATCACTGCAAACCTACATTCCGTTAGTTAGTAATAGTACACTTCGTTAGAAATTTTAATTTTAATTAATTAAGAAGTTGTGAAATACTCGTATAAAAAGGTTTAGTTCGCTAAATGAAAAGAATAAGAAATTAATTCAAGAAAAGTAAATGAAATAACAGGTGCTTATTTAAATTTTCACCGCAGAAACCAATTTGAAATATTTTCCTGGAATGAGCAAATTAAAACGATGATGCACAAACTTTTACATAAAAAGGGCCAAGTAAATAAGTATTTCAAAATTTCGCTAAGCATTGCTGAAAAAACATCTAATAAATTAAAGCATAATATAAAACGAATGATAAAATAATAAAAACACACTAAAGAAATTTAAAAAAATTTAGCTAAAAATGATATAAATTCTCTAGAACTGCCTATTTAATTTTAATTTTAAAATTCCAAAATATGAGAATCTTAAAGTAATTTTGTGATTGAACACAAGACAAAACCAAATTTATTAAATTATTTGACTGATACCAAATATTTAACTCGTGCATTCTCAATGAACGAATTTTAGCAGCTTTCATACAGAATAACTATTTATTTTAAGAATAAATCAGTTAAAACGATGAATTTGAACACTTGATAACAAATTACTTATATTCTCAATGTGTTCAACCGTAAAATTGCGCTAAGGTTCTCATTTGGTTGACTATTTCCGTGAGTAGCTCAATTTCATTAGTGAAAAAACTGCTCAGAAATAAAAAAAATCCCTTCTTATAATTGTTTAGAGTCATCCTTAACCTCGAGTTTACAACTAGAGTCCTGGGAGGGTCTAGGGTTCTACACAGGATCTTATGTGCTCCTAGCATGCATTCTTCTGGACAGAGATTACTGATGTTGTTCCTAGAATCTATTAGAATCACTTTTCCAATTTGGAGGCCAGTCCCAGTGCTTCTATTACCACTAGAACCATTTTGGCCTTCTTTTTCCACATTCTCCTCCAGTTCCACTTCCAGCCCCTTGGCATTTCTCTAATATTTTTTCTTCCTAACGTTCCTGTCACTTGCTATATCTGTCATTAATTATGATTTTGCTACCATGATATGTGGTTGATTGGCCAGCACTTACTTGTCTGTCTGGATGAAGTCGAATAGGTTAAGTATATACATATATATATATATGGCGCGGTCTGGTGCCATCGTCGACAGTAATAGAAGCCATTCCTTTTTCCATCGTCTAAATCCATATATTGCTGGTCCCTATACGTTCTCACCGTACTAGGTCAGGTCTTAATTGATTTATCTCAATTTTGATGCCACCCATCAAATAGCTTAGAAATTAACGAAATATATGTCAATTTTTGTGGTGAGTGACGAAGAACGTGTCCTAATTAGCGAAGGTGATGGTACTGTTATTGCAAGTGATATTTGAATGAAGGTGGATGCGATCATGTGAGATTTTATCCACTTGGTAAACCCGTAAAATGTATTTTAGACATGTGATAAAAGGCAGATAGCTTCTTAATATTCCTCCACTTTCAATGGGCGTGTCGCTTAGCAAGATCGAATGAATCTCGCCAATATAGATGCGAAGTTTTGTTTTTATGGTGATTTCACGACAGCTCCAGAAAGGTCACATCAACTGGAAGAACGCATTTCTAGCTGCCGTAATCGGGGGTGTAATATCGTTTTTTGTTTTGGCCATTCAGTATTAGAGTGGATCCAAAGTATTTAATATTGGGCATTTCCTCAACTGGTAATGAATTTATAAAAAGAGGCATTTTGCCACCTTCTTGTTTATAAGACGAAAATGATTTTATCTTATTTACACCAACCCTGAGTATAATTCTCGCTGCAGTTGCTGATTTCTTGATTTCACATTATTTAGCATTACCTGCATTTCGTCCTAACTGAATCAACAAAAAAGACTACATCATCAAGATTTCTAATCCAATGCTCTTGACTGATTTGTACAACTTTTGAGTGCCGACAAGCGGTGCTCATTATCCAGTCTATCGCATAGGGGAAAAGACATAACTTTGACGGACGACAGTTCTTATTTTGAAGGATTCTGTCAATTCCTCATATACACAGACCTGTGCCTACGTACGCTCATAAAACGCGTTTATGAGTCGAATGATTTTTTCTGGAACATCGTCGAGTTCCATCACCCTTCAAAGCGCGGCTCTATCAAATGAATCGAAGGCAGCCGCAAAGTCGATGAAACACGTGACGGTGTATCACAAATATGTGAAGGGATGTTCCAAAACCCTTCTTAACCTGAAAATCTGATCAGCACAACCAGGCCCAGTATAAATCTAGCTTGATTAGGGGCATCCTGCTGTCCCATACTTCCATGAATCTACTGAGTAAAAAGGAAGCAAAAATTTTCGCTGAGACGTCCAGTAAGTTGATTCCTCGATAATTGTCTCAGTATGTTCTGTATCTTTCTTAAAAATTGAGAGCAGAATTAATATTTCTTTTTTCCATACCAGAGAGTACATTTGTTGAAGGTGCGTTATGAAGGGTGATGGATAGCATTTGAAGAGTTCAGCCCGAAGACCATCTTCTCCCGGAGTCTTATTGGCCTTATGGATAACGGAAATTGTTTCTTCTATTGGAGGCTCGCAATTGCAAGCGTATAGTTCGGCGAACGTATCAGCTATATCAAAGGCAACAGATGACGCTTCATGGTCAAGTTTGTATTCTCAAAGAATTCTTTCCATCTTATGAGTCGGTCCTTAATATTCTTAACACGCCATTGCTGTACCTTATCATTTCACTGATCGTTTTCCGAATTACAATTGCTTTATGAAGACGGCGGAATAGCTTCCTCTTATCGCCTTATCGAGCCGCCGTCTCCATTCTCGAGGCCATATCACTCCAATAGTGATTTCTATCCCGCTGTGCTTTCCCTTTCATTTCAAATCTTCGAAACGCCGGGTAGTCAGGATCACCTGACATTCGTGCTTTGGCAGCTTTTTCAGACAATTGGACAGTTACTTCCGATACCCAACTAGCGCACTTCCCACTAGTTTGGCCTAGCGTGGAAGTGGCTGATTTTCGGAGACATTCCTTTAGTTTGGACCAGTATTCATTTGCCGTTCCAAAAAAGTTATTGATATTTGTATCATAGAGATACTTCAATAATTCGATTTGAAATGCGCTCATTGTTCCCAAATTTTTCAGTTTGAGATAGTTGAAGGATCTTGGGGGATGCTGTTTTCTGCGAGTTGCCAATTTTATGCGGATCTTGGCTGTAATCATAACATGGTCAGATACATAAAAGATTGCCCATTTGTCAGATTTTCTACGATGTTGGAAGCAAGTAATTGTTCATGCTCTTCGGCATAACAAAAAAGGCGTTCCCATTTAGCGCACAGGTCGCCATACATGTCAATTTTCGAGGCCACCGCAGCGGCATTATAACCTACGGGCACATTTCAATCTAACCCGATTATGATCATGTCACGTTTCGATACAGACTTTATTAGCAGTTGAAGCTCCAAACAAAACTTATCTTTATCACAGTCATCTACCGTCAGAGTTGGAGCATAGACACTGATGACCGAGATATTGCTGAACTCACCTTTAAAACTTACCTTTATTTGGATAGGCCATGCGTTCACTTACCGGTTTCCACTTCAATCGAAGCGCAATGGGCTTTCTCAGATATGACAATCGCTACGCCATTTCTCCCCGAGTTATCCGTAGCACCACAGTATAGCCAGTACTTCTGCTCCGAACAAGGATTAGTAATTACTCGAGACCCGAAGTGAGGATTACGGACCTGCGGCAAGCAAACGATATCCACACGATATTTGGAAAGGGTGTGGACAATGATCG
>UYYG01000332.1:0-11227 GCA_900625125.1 Dracunculus medinensis | reverse complement strand
TAACTAAATCTTTAACCTCATTTTTTAAAATGAATATTAGAGCGTAGAAACAGAACAGCGATAAAAACAATCATAGATTTGCGAATCTTGCAGAAAGAATTCATCTAATTCATCTAAACATTTTGAAGCAGCGATTCCTTAACATTCAGATACACTAAAGTACACTAAAGTCAACAGCTCACCAGGTTTAAACATAGTAAACTTCGTAGGTTCCATAAGCACCAAAAAGATTATAAAAGATCTCTCATCGATTTGCGCAAACCTATTTGCACAATAAGTCGCATGAAACTGGCTTTTCCCTAGATATTTTGTAAATTAAGTTCTTATTTTGAAAAAGTTTGGCTGAGCGCCTTGCAGTACTTCGAGCTTATTAAAATAAGGTCGATGAGATTTTGAACAATAGTAAAGGCATTTGAAGCAAAATCCTTCTAATAATTTCATATTATTAAAAGTAGAGGAAGCATTGTGGTATCACTTCATGCGATCTAAATAACATGCAAATATCTTTCCACAATAATCTGCGCGTATTCAAAAAATGATTTCAACTGCCGACGAAAACATATCTATGTTGAATAAGCCCAAGTCGCCTAAATCCTAATGTGTTCATGGCACTGAATTTTATTTTTGCTTTATGAGCATAAAGCAGGATAACGACTAGGAAACTGCAAATTGCCGGCAATTAATTCGATCGATTCATAGACGGTGCGAAAAAAACTTTGATATATTTTGCAAATCCTTAATATCTTAAAATTTACACTCGCGCACGAAAAAACTTGTCAAAAATTAAAAAAGGCTTACCGTCACTAGTTCAGTAGTCGTAATAGGCTTTTGGCATCTATATTCTCTCATTTCCAAACCCTCGGCGCATTTACAGGTATAGAAGCACCAGTGAGAAATTCTTTTCTTCACTTTTTGCACCATACCTATGGGGCAGTCAGTTCTATCACATAGGCTAAGAATATAGGTAATTGGTGCTTCTGTGGGCTGAAATTCATAATTCACAAATTTTTGCCAATTAATAATCAAATGCGAAAGAAGATAGGAAAATTCGATGAGAATGGACAGTAAGCAGTGAGAGAAGCAATTAAAATTCTAATTCATTGGCTCCCGAAAGTTCTTCTTTTTTGGATACTATAAAAGGCCAGAAATTTTTCATTCATTCTTTTTCCGAATGTTTAATGTTTTCAGATTTCAGACTTATCAAATCTTATTGGAATATATAAATTTGAAGAATTTTAATTTTTAATTTTTAAAGGAAACGCATGATTTCTGTTCGAATTCTCAGTTCTAAAAGATAACCTTTGTCGATTCAATGGTTGAAGAATTATTGGCTGTATTCGTTGAAATAGATGACGGCGTAGTTGTTATGGAATATTGTTCGTTATAATTTAGTGTCGTTGTTGATCCGACGACGGCGATTGATGGTCGCGCAAACTAAAATCAATAGTTTCACTGATGGTACTGATGGTATCAATAGTTCCACTGATGGTGTTCGAAGGTGAAAATAGATTCTCTAAATTCTTAGAGGACAAAGTTAGGTGGAATTGAAAATTGATAAGGATGGAGTCGATGAAATAAGTCACTTAATTTATTTCGAATTTTTTATGTATTTATTTATTTATTTTTGTGTTTATTTATTTTTTATGAATTTTTTAATTTTATTAACAAATTAAAATAGCCTTAGAATAACTCGCGCGATTATTACCGAATCGCCATTTATTCACTAAAATTTTTTTAGGAACGAAAAAAACTTACTAATGCGAATGTCAGAAAAACGAACACCACCAGCATGTTGTAGATTAGCGAAGTCGCGAACGATGATCACCGACCTGTTTAAGTAGACGAATTGGATTATTGTTATTGGCACAACGTCAACCGAGAATGGATTTCATGCCATGTAAAATCCGCTTAGTGAAAAATTATTTCATCGCTCGAAATAAATTTGCATGGAAGTTTCGTTTTCCCAACGAATTATTATTTTTTTGGCTCGGAAAAGCTTTCAATGAATTTTTGAATGCCATTAATTTTCATCCAAATTTTATCAGTAAAAAGTTTACATCTCAAATTATATGAAAATAAATGCAATTCAAAATTATTTGTAAGAAAATTAATAAAATCTTGCGGACTATAATTTTTGGATTGGAAACGATTTTTAGTGGTACATTGGTTTCACTTAATTTCAATCTATTCGCACAACTTCCATACTGGGAAGTTTTTTTAATGGTATTGTTGATTAATAGAAAAAAATTAGTGGAATAAAAATTTGGCATATGGTGCATACTTTCCGAAGAAAATTCGCTTTCCGCAGTGGATTATTCGCTTTGAGTATTGCAGTACTAAATTCTTTGTAAATATTTTGATTGTCGCAAGCATTGCTGAATTCGCTGAGGAAATTTTATTTAATAATGATTGGATATTAAATAAAAATATTATAAAAAAGCAAAAGCATATCGTTAATATTTTTAAATGCCAAAGAAATTTGCTGTTTCAACCATTCAATTATGAAATTTCATACGCTAATTCAAGGATTTCAAGGATTTTTCGGTTTTCATGGAATCCTTGGTTGCCATCGCTGTATCATAACACAAACCATTTTTGAAGTATGCAACCACATTCCGATAAATTTCGATGTTTCGTTTCGATATAAAAAAATTTTTCCAATAATGTTATAATTGAAGACCATATTTTCACCGCATAATGAAGTAGTTTACATTCGTTTATGAGTAGAAATCTGGGAGTGCCGTTGCGTGTGCCCTTTTTTATGGAATTTAGAGTGTTTTCGCAATGATTTAATGCTCTTTGGCTCGGAGAAGCTTCTAATAAATTTTTTAGTGCTCATAAAAAATCTTCAAATCTTCAACATTCAAATATTAATTGGTACTACGTTAGACAAAAGTGAATTTCTATGCCACATTAAACTGCTCAGTGAAATATTAATTGACCACTTGGAATTAGTGTGAATATGTGCTATAGCAAATGAGTATTCTTTGGATCTTTTGGATCTTTTCGTATAACTTTTGGTGATTTTTTGAATTCTTTATTATTTATTTTTTAATGATAATTATACTAAATATATGACAAATTGCATGAAATTAAATGAATATAACTTAAAATTGTTTCATTAAAATGTCCCGAAATTCTTTTTGGGAATATAATTTATAATTAATTTTTTATAATTTTTATATAATATAATTTTATATAGTATATAATTTATATAATTTTATACAATTTTATATAGTATATAATTTTTCGCCACAAAGGATTAAAAAAAAGGATTTAAAAAGATTTTTGTAAAAAATGAATTAGAATTAATATTCATTTTTATTCATTTCATGCAATTTTTATTTCATAATTTCTAATTTATTGAAATAGTTTATTTTTAATATTTATTTCGTTATAGTTTTTCATTCATTTTTAGTTGACTTTAATTTTACATATATTTTATTTTTAATGAATTTTAAGCTTTGAGGAATTCATTTTTAATGAAAGATTTACCAGAAACGTGTTGACGTAAGAATCGAATCCATCCATCCACGATTCTCGGCTTTAATTTTAGCAAAATTCCGCTCATGCGAAATGCTTTATGTATTATGCAATCAATAATAAATAAATTTATTTATGTAATTGTTAAATTTATGTAATTTATGTAATTGTTAAAAATTCAAATGAAAATTTTATAAAATAAAATATAAAATTTTATAAAATTCCACAATTATCAAACAAATAACAATCGCGAGATGTATTTAGATAATTTAAACGAATCGCTTGCAAATTGCTTAAGTTGGTGGATTAATAATTTTAAATTACATACACCTCTTGAATACTGGCAAGCGATTGAATATTGTAGGAGAAAGGACGCAGCCTTGATGGTCAAAAAGTTTCTATCGAAGGAGTTCCCTATAACTTGCACCGATTAAAGTGATGAAATGGAAAAAATTTGAAAAATTAAAATTAAAAAAAAATTAAATTAAAAATTAAATTAAATAAATAAATAACAATTAAATAAATATAAAAGTTAAAAAAATTAAAAGTAGATGAAATAGAAATTTTTAAAGTTCTCAAAATATTTTAATTTTGGAGTTAACGAACTCGGTTAAAACGATTTTTTCATTTATTCATTTTATAGTATAAAACCGCTCGGTTTCATTGTGACATATTTTAAATTTTGCGAAATTCCAATTTTCCTTTAAAAATTTATGGTTTTTACAAAATTACTGAAACAAATCGATTAAACAAATATTTTAAATTTGATATTGCGAAAACTTCAATAATTCATAACAGAAAACTGACAATTCAATGGAGATTTTAAATTTGAATTTGAAGACAGAAATATTCAAAATTTAGTATTTATCTGCTATTCCCTATAGTTTGCACTATGGTTTAGGATTAAATGAATTTTTTGTTTCGATATGTTCGAAGAAATTATCAACAGCTAAAACGGGCACCACAGTATCGGCGCTCCGAATTTTGCAACAACCGGTCAGCCATTATTTTCTTTTATTTTTTTCGTTAAGTGGTACCACTGCCAGGCGATGCGTAGTGCGTTGACCATATTCGAGCCTAAGTCTCGATTATTAGTGGAAGAATTAGCAAATCGAAAGAACTTAATTTCAAGTGGTAGGTACTTATTTTTTTATCGTTTCTAGTTTCGTTGATCGTATTTTCTGTTAGGAATCTTCGCAAGGAAATCAATGAGAATAAAAATGGAAATTGCACCACTATGATTTTATTTTTGATTAGAAGTTTAACAGAGGAGTATGAATGGAACTTGCAATGTTTGGCCTAGGTCGAAAGTCGAAACAGAGCATCTTTTTCCTCAGTTACCTATTTTTTTTTGTTTGAAACTCTTTGCCGCCAAATACTCTATATCTAAGGTGAATAAATTCATTGAGACGAGTAAGTTGATGAATTTGACTTAATAAAAATGATTCATCATATTCGTCAAGTTTCATCAGCTAACACCACTTTTTTCCCTTTATTTTATCTTTCAAAGAAATATTTTTCGTAAAGAACTTTAGTTAAATATTTAGGTTTGATAATTGATAGTGATAAGTTTGATAATGAAGTTTTAATATTTGTTCGATACTTTTTCTTATAGTATTGCATTTTTTATTTTAAAATTATTTTTGGAACTAAAATTAAAATTTATAAAGGTCTTTTATAAAGATTTTCGTAAATTTTTAGAAAAACATTTTAATATTTTATAAAATTTTAGATTGGTTGGTTTCTTCATCGATTCAGCAAAGTATTTCGACCGCTTCTTCTTCTTCTAATAGCTCCCACCATTACTGGCTCCAACGACTATAAAGGTATGATGCTTCCAAGCGAAGCGGTCTGATGCCATCCTTTTTTCCATCGTCTAAGTCCATATATTGCTGATCCATCTATACGTTCAAAATCTTTTCTCTCTTTTCTCACCGTATCAGCCCAGGTCTTGATTGGCCCATCTCGCTTTTGATACCACCCATCACACGGTTTAGCAAGTAACGAAATATGCGACAACTCTTGTGGTGTACGACGCAGTATGTGCCCTATCCAGCGAATTTATTAATGCAAGTGGTATTTGAACGAAGATGGATTTATTTCAAAGATAAATAAATTCTTTTATCCAAATTGGTGAAATATATGCTTGAATATTATTTCTTAGTGCTATTTTTAAGATGCTTGGTGAGGCCGTCATGAAATGTAATACGGTATGTCCTCCATGTGTGGGAATTCCATTAGGTTTTGCTGAAAGACTTCAGACACTTCCCAAATAGAATAGATTGAAGTTTCATAAGTTGGCTAAATTTGGTTTACAATATATTCGAATTATTATACAAAAAATTTCAAAGAATTTTTTTGCTGAGGAGTCGTTTCAAAAAATATTCTCGATTTCTGTGAATTTATTTTTCATTTCTGATAACAATTCAGCTAAGACTTCTCAAACCTTTAATTTTTTTTTACCAAACAACGATTAAAATAAAATAAATTAAAATTAAATCAATTAAATCAATCAATTAAATTGTATAAATAATATGTATATATATATATTATATATATATATATATATAATATGTATTTTATGTATATATTTTTTAAATTTAATTGCCTTTTTATTTTTTCATTATTTTATTTTTTCTAAAATTTCATTATTTTATTATTATCTTCAAATTTAATTTTTTTTTGTCTTTGGCAGGATTAAACCTGCCATTATGTCAAAAATCTGGGCGGCTGCTGGGGATCCACCTGTAACTCTATCCCCAAGTAAATCTATGGTGAAAGAGTCAGATACGGGTCCGCGTCTTCCGACGAGTATGATGCTCCAAGACCGGTGGTATATGCGATAAGTATACAATTAGGGCTTAAAGCGATCCCAAGGCTGATAAGTAAAAATGCTAGAAAGCCAGGGTAATTGCTCGAAACCTATCAAGGAGAAAAGCACGCGCGGCGGGGTATTAGCCGTATCAGCGTGGATAGTCAGAAGGTTTATGGACTTTGCAAGCCAAGCGATCACTGTCCACACCCTGTCTAAGTATCGTGTGGATATCGTTTGCTTGTCGGAAGTCCGTCTTTTTCACTGGGTCTCAAGCAATTACTAATCCTGGCTCAGACCAGAGATACTAGCTATACTGTGGTGCTTTGAATAACTCGGGTCGAAATGGCGTAGCGATTGACAATATCTGACAAGGCCCATTCCGCTTTGATTGAGTGGAAACCAGTAAACGACCGTAAGTCCTATGTCCGTTTTAAGGGTAAGATCTGCAATATCATCAGTGTCTATGCTCCAACTCTGTTGGCAGATGACCGCGGCAAATAAGTTCTATGCGAAACTTCAACTGCTAAAAAGTGTCTACCGAAACATGACATGATCATAATCGGTGGGGACTGGAATGCTCGCGTAGGTCATAATGCAGCTGCGATGACCTCAACAATTGGCAACTATGGCATCGGAGACCGGTGTGCCAATGGGGAACGTCTTCTTCGTTATGCCGAAGAGCATGAACTTTTTGTTGCTAATACTTGCTTCCGGCATCATAAAAAGCATCTAATCACGTGGAATTCCCCAGACAACCAACACTTCAACCAGATTGATTATATCTTAATCAGTCGCCATTGGAAGAGTTCCGCACTAAATAGTCGTTTCTATCGCAGAGCTGAAACGGGCAATTTTCATGGATCTGACCATTTTATGGTTCGAGCCAAGATCGGCACAAAATTGACAACTCGCAGAAAACAGTATCCCTCAAGATCCTCCAACTATCTCAAACTAAAAAATTCGGGGATAGTGAGCGCATTTCAAATCGAATTATTGAAGCAACTCAATGATACAAATATCAATGATTTTTCTGGAACGGTAAATGAATACTGGTCCAAACTAAAAGAATGTCTCCAAAAATCAGCCACTTCCATGCTAGGGCATAGTAGTAAGAAGTGCACTAGTTGGGTATCGAAAGCAACTGTCCAATTATCTGAAAAAGCTGCCAAAGCACGAATGTCAGGTGATCCTGACTACTGGGTGCTTCGAAGATTTGTAACGAAAATAACAAGGCGGGATAGAAATCACTACTGGAGTGACATGGGCTCAAGAATGGAGGCGGCTGCTCGATTAGGCGACAATAAGAAACTATTCTGCCTCTTTTATAAAGCAAGTATGACTCAGGGAACGATCAATAAAATGGTAAGGGACAGCAATGGCGTACTGTTCAAAAGTACTAAAGATCGCCTGATAAGATGGAAAGAATTCTTTGAGGCCACATTTAACCATAAAGCGCCAATTGCCCCTGTTGCCCCTGATATAGTTGGTAGTTTGCCGAAGCATATGCAATTGCAAACCTCCAACAGAAGAAGAAATAATTTCAGTTATCCATAGGCTTAAGGTCAATAAAATTCCAGAAGAAGATGGTCTTCGAACTGAGCTTTTCAAATGCTGTCCATTGTCTTTCATAACGCATTTTCAACAAATGTACTCTTTAGTATGGAAAAAAGAAATATTACCAGATGATTGGAGCAATTCTGCTCCCAATTCTCAAGAAAGGTGATAGAACATACTGCGACAATTATCGAGGAATCAGCCTACTAGACGTCTCAGCAAAAATTTTGCTTCTTCCCTTTTACTCAACAGATTTATGGAAATACGGGACAGCAGGATGCACCCTAATCAAGCAGGTTTCAGACCAGGGCGCGGTTGTGCTGACCAGATATTCACATTAAGAAGGGTGTTGGAACATCGCTTCAGATATATGCAACTCACCGTCAAATGTTTCATTTGATTTTGAGGCGACCTTTGATTCAATTGATAGAGCGGCGCTTTGGAGGATGATGGAACGTAATGGTGTTCCAGAGAAAATCATTAGACTCATAAAGGCATTTTATGAGCGCACGTTAGCGCAGGTCTGTGTATATGGGGAGATTTCTTCGAAATAAGAACAGGTGTCCGTTTAAGGCTGTATCCTTTCCGTCACAATATTCAACTATGCGATTGGCTGGATAATGGACACCGCTTGTTGGCACTCAAAAGGTGTCCAAATTAGTCCAGAGCATCGTATCACATGCGTCGCTGATAATAGTCCTTTTTGCTGACAGTTATAACGAAATGCAAGTAATACTAAATAATGTGTCAGAAAGAATCGGACTCAATGTAAATAAAACGAAAGCCTTTTCGAATTATGTACAAGAAGCTGATAAAATGTCTCTTTTTTAAAATTCATTGCCGGTTGAGGAAATGAGGAAAAAAAGGATTTCAAATAACTTGGGTCCACTCTAATACCAAATGGACAGGCAAAAGGTGATATTACAACTCGGAACGGCAGCTAGAAATGCATTCTTCCGGTTTACGAAACCTTTATGGAGTCGTCGTGAAATCACCATGAAAACGAAAGCCTGCATCCATATAGCCGTGATCCGTTCGATTTTGCTATATGGTTCTGAGACATGTCCAATGAGAGTGGAGGATATTAAAAAGTTATCTGCCTTTGACCACTCTTGTCTAAGGTACATATTACAGATCCGTCGAGCGGATATGATATCACATGATCGCATCCATCTTCGTTCAAATACCACTTGCATAAATAATGTCGCAGAGCGCCGCCTTCGCTGGTTAGGGCCCATTCTCCATTCACTTCCCCACAGGGAGTTGACGCATATTTCATTATTTGCTGGACCATGTATGGTTGACGTCAAAAGCGAGTAGGGCCAATCAAGACCTGGATTGATAAGTTGAGAAAAGTTTTTGAACGTATAAATGGACCAGCTATACATGGACTTAGAAGATAGAAAAAGGAATTGCTTCCATTACCGTCGACGACAATATAAATAATAAAAAAATAATAATTTAAAAAAGCAGATAAATTCTTTGATTGGGTCGGTGAGAAGCAAATTGAAAATACTTAATTTCAGCAATCCAAATTTTTATATATCCAATTCTACTTGCATTCCCTTCTCTTTCCCTTTCCCTTTTTTTTAGTATTCCCTTTTTTCATATGGATCCGTGCTTTTCGAAATATTATCTTTTTTCTTATCGTAGTAGCAAAATATCAGTTCATGGTACCCTCTCCTGTGATTTTAGTGTAAATAAATATCATTCAATCGTCAACTCTTCATAGCAGCTGTTACAATTTACAACTCTTCATGCTTTCAGTGTCCTCTTTTTTCTAAATCTCCCCACTGTATCCTATGATGACTCGAGAATTACATTATCTTAATTTTCCTTAAATCATCTTCTATGTTTCCCTTCCATCTTCTTATTCTTATTCTTCATTTTTAGTATTTTAGTATTAAACGTCCTAGAAGTAAGGAAATATTACGTTTTACATTTTTCTTCAATTTATCATTCTCAAAGCATAATTTACTAGCGATAATTTGAAAATAACTGATAAAATTGATTAAATTTTAGTTCCTTTAATTTTTTTATTTTTTAGGCTTAGATTGATTGACGAGGGTTAATTATGAACTGCGAGGATTTATTCATTGAAATTATAGATGAATTTGTTATTCTTCTAAAATATGCACCTTCTGAGTTAATTTGCCTCCATTTACTATTAAGATGAGCTTTCATAGCCACAAACGCGAATGGGCCTCTCGCACCAATTATATTTGACTTTTAATATTATCGTTTATAATCCTCAAGAAATAAACACGAATCCTGCATTAGTCTTCTAAACAATGTGATACAATATAATATGAACAATATGATATGATATCACTTATTATAGCCTTTACCATTTATCATTTTTTTGGCCAATTCAATTCGTAGCAATTTGTAATAATTGGTGCCATTCAACAAAAAGTAATTTTCATTTTACTTCACTTTTATCATTTAAAAAATTAGTAAAAAAAATGTAATGCGTCGGGCGCAATGCTCGATATCGCATTTTTTACTGATGAGGCGATATATACTTAAAAGACACAATAAAGACAAAACAAAATTGCTATTTTGCAGAATTTTTTGAACCTTTTTATGTTCGTTTATGCATTTTCGAAGAATTTACAATAAAGGTGGATACAAACAATAAATCATTTAACATTTTTCTATGACCTATGAATGTCTAATATTACCATAAAATACGAAAAATTTTGCGATTTCATTCGCTATAATATTCGTACTGCCATTTTTGCTTCCTTCGCAAGTTGTGTTAGACTTATGGTCGTCGTCGGCATTTTTAAACATAAGCCATCACTGGCAAAATAGTGTTGAACGTCACAAACGCAATTGGATATTTTTTGGCACTTTCTTATATGACCAAAAATAGGATGAAAATCACACCGTTCAATGTAGATCATATTTGCACCGCAAGATCGTTGGACGTAAACTATTATCTTTGGAACAGTCTAGAATATGTCATTAAATTTTATTCCAGTTTATTAAAAAATTATTAAAAAATTATTAAAAAATTTGGTCAGCTTACAAGAGGAATTTTAAATTTAAATGATTGACAACAGCTCTTTTCGTCTTTAATAAATATTCATATTTATATTTATGTGTAGAAAACTTTTACCTTTTAAATTTATTCCACTTTTTAAATGATCCATAATATTTAACAAACCATAACTAATGAACAATATAAATGTGCAGTAGAAATTCAGTTAAATATATTTTAGCAAAATATGGCAACATTTCTTAATGTTGCGACAGTTTCTATGGAATAAATCATTTCAATGATTATTTTATAGTCACAAATGCGAGAGGTGCGTTAATATGGCAATTCGAGTTTTATATTTTTTATTCATCGCGTAAGTGAATTTTCTT
>UYYG01000196.1:0-39337 GCA_900625125.1 Dracunculus medinensis | reverse complement strand
AAAAAAAAATTTTCCTTATACCCCCCCCCCCCCCCCCCCCCCCCCCCCCTCTTATTGTGGTCACTTTGTCCAGCGTGCTATATCGCCATTCGACAACAATAATATTAATTCGCAAACAAATTTTTGCAATTCATTTTCCTCCTCTTCATTGTATGTGAAGAATTTTTCTTTATTTAAAAACAAATTCCCTTTATTTCTTTCACCATTTGAATACCACAAGCAAATCGCTTGCGTAGAAAATGAAGATATTTGTTGAAATCGAGAAATAAAAATGCCTTAAAAATACGATAAAAGCATAAGAGCTGCGACTTCCAAACGAATGCCCAATAATAAATATTTTAATATATAGTAATAATAATATATATGTATATATTTAATAGTAGTTTAATAGTACATATTATATATGTCAGTTAATTTTTTATACTTTTCCTTCGCCGAATTTTGTCGGATATTTATCGAACTTATCGAGCGCTATTATATAAAGAAATTATCTTCTGGTCTTTCTTAAATAAATATTTATTTAAATAAATTATTAAATTATTAAATTACTAAAAAAAAAGATTTATTAAATTATTAAAAAAATGATTTTTTAGGCAATAAAATGATTTTTTACGCAGAAATTTCATTTTTTTTTCCTATTCATCATATTTCAGTGGAATTCTTGTAAAATTTTGTTGGGTAAAACGAGTTAAAAATACGCCGAATTTTTTTTATTTTATTAAAAAAACAAAAAAAATGTATATTAAACTACTATTAAATATATATATATATATATATATTATTACTACTATATATTAAAATATTAAAATATATATATATTAAAATATTTATTAAACTTTTTTTTGCGCAATTACGGGATTGTTTATGGAAATAAACCTCATATTTTTGACTGATAAAACTATCTTGACATATTTTATTAGTAAAATTGTTTCAAATTTTCAACAACATATTTTCCTTAACGATACGAGCATCATTTATATTACATGAATTTATTTCGATCAATAAAAAGGCTATAAGGAAATTACGAGAAAATAAAAATGAAATAATTTAATATGCATATTGATTAATAAATTAAAAAAATTTTTTATTCACTAATATGATAAGTGATAAATGATAAGCAATAATAAACTATGATATTGATATTCATTCTACAGTAATAGATTCTTGATTAATTTCGTTTTTTTTTATTGATTCTTTTTTCCTAAATTTTTTTTAGGTATTTATATGATATATTTAATTTAGTATTTTAGTAATTATTCTACAAGTTTAGCATCTAGAGCCATAGAATAAAATATTGATGAATGATCGGAAAGAAGAACTTGTGGCGCATCAAATTCTTTAATTCGACCTTCTTCTAGTACCATTACTCTATAAAAAAAACAGCTAAATTTTTATGATTATAAAATTTATTCTTCAATTTATCAACTTTTTTAATCTTAAATTTTTTAATATAAAAGTAATTTATAGTTCTAAAATGAAATCATCGTGCGAAAGTAAATACCTATCATAATCCATAATTGTATTAAGTCGATGTGCTATAGTTAGAATTGTTGATGATTTGAATTCTCGACGAATGGCATCCTGAATAAGATTATCAGTAACTAAATCCACAGCCGCCGTGGCTTCATCTAAGATCAAAACTTTGCTCTTTCGAAGTAAGGCTCGAGCTAAGCAAACAAGTTGACGTTGTCCAACACTCATATTTTCACCTCCTTCAATAAGCATGAAATTTAAACCATTTGTTAATTCGTCAGTAAAACTTTTAAGATGCGATAAGTGCAATGCTTGCCAAATTTGATTATCATCATATTCTTCGAAAGGATCTAAGTTGAATCGAAGGGTTCCAGAAAAAAGGACGGGTTCCTATAAAAGAGTACCATTAGTTATGAGTTATTTTGCTTATAATTATAAGAATGAAATTTATTTCTTTTATTTTAACTTAAATATTAAGTTTCATGCTTTGTTGGATTTCTGCTTATATTTTTTAGCTTATTGCGATTTTTTATGCATAAAAACATAAGCATAAAAGTAGATGTGATTCCTACCTGTGGTATTATAGTAAGGTTGGAACGTAAATCATGCAATCCAAGGTCAGCAATATCCAACTGATCAATCAGGATTTGCCCTTCGGTAGGTTCAATCATTCGAAAAAGAGCTAAGGTAAGAGAAGACTTTCCTAAAAATATTTGAGTTTTGATCAAAAATTTAATTTGATCAAAAACCTATTTTCTCTAAGAGGAAAGAGTAATTCTTACCTGCACCCGTCCTCCCAACGATTCCAACTTTTTCTGCTGGATGAATTTTTATATTCATTTTTTCAATCACTAAGTCCAGATCAGGTCGATAACGAGTTGAATAGTTGCGAAATTCAATACAGCCATGATTCGGCCAACCTTTTTCTTTTATACAATTAGGAATTCGCCATTCAGCCTAGAAAATCAATATACTTAATTTTTATTAAATTATATTTTTTTCAATTTATTTATTTTTTAATTAATAAATATTTTAATAAATTAATAAATAAATAATAAATTCTAAAAATTAAACATTAAATTTTTTAGATTTGAACTCAGTAAAAATGTATTACCTCAGTAGAAGTTTCGGTATATTCTTTTACTCGTTCAACAGCAACAATATTGGATTCTAATTCACTAATTTGCCGTACAGCAAAATTTAATGCTTCTGTCACCTAAATGAGAATTCACCAAAATTATTATTCTTATCACTCAAATTATTCTATTTTTTATCGTTTTTTTTTTTTTTTTAAATCGATTTGTTCAACAAACATAATAATAAAAATAGCCGTAGGCAATCCGTTTTTATTAAGCGAATTTAGAAAATTGACAAACATTAAGTGAACACGATATACTGAGACCAGCAGTACCGGCTGTTATTGCCACCCCCCAATCTTGAGCTATGACCGCAAAAAGGGAGGCGAAAAATATGACACAATTGCCAATTAATTCCAATCGTATAGCTAACCATGTAAATGATATCAAATTAAGATATCTAACGCGAATATATGTATCAACATAATCTTGAGATATTTCACAAAATCTATCGACCTGAATGATTACGTCATTACACGTTAAAATATACGTTGAAAAATTAGCATACGTGTTCCATATTTAAGCATTATTTTGAAATTCTCATTCCTTATATCAATCTACAATATATTTCAGTGCTTATTGCAATCACATTTACTTTATTTGCATAGAACCTCACAATTTCAAAAAATTTGTACCTGGTTGAAGGCTCGAATTGATGCAGAACCTTGAATAGTTTCACCGAAATGTGTATAAATTGGTGAACGATGAACACTTTCCAAACGTTTCAGTTGCCTTGATGTTGGAACGAAAATTCTCTTAAAAAATGATAAATGTTTTCATAAAGATTCAAATTGTTTAGATTTTAAATCTAAATTTTATTTTGTCCTTTATTTTCATTGGAAAAAGGAATGACTTCTAATATTTGCTAATAATAAAACAGTAATGCTAACTAACTAATAGCAGTGGCATTGGATCGAATACCTTAAAAACGACTTATTCTTGTAGCCAGCAGAGCTAAACTAACCAGCAATGATGAAAGATATTGGAAGAAGAAGAATAAAATTGTAAAATTTTATAAGAAACTAAAGTACCAAACATCCGTAATATATTGATGCGAGTGGTATGATAACAATGATAAAAAGTCGCGTGGAAATGATTATAAGGATGAATGTAGATAAAATATTCACTACGCACATCATTAAATAACGAAAATTTAATGGTAATAATAGATCAATTACATCGATATCCTGAAATGAAAATCACCATTATTTCCTATCTCTTTTCAAAATTCATATAAACATTTATAAGCCCCGAAGCATAATGCTATGAGCAACAAGCCACTCACACTGTAATCTCCTTTTGCTTTTCTCTCCGTTATTCGTTATCATAATGCCACTCGATGAAGAGTGGTGTCCTCTATCGCCAAATCACTCCCTAACATATTTGTCAAACCGAAAAGCTAGCGAAGCGAGTGGAACTAACTAATCCAGAAAATTATTGTAATTCAAGCAAGGTTTATAACTGGTTTATAATATATTGTTGAACTCGACATTTTTGAAATTTGGAAAAAAAAAACAAGGCAACTGATCTACTACAGTTCTCATAGATATTCTTCTCATAGATATTGAAATTATGATGAAATGATTGATGAAAATTGTCGCCTAATCGTTTAATCTATAGAACATAGAAAGACAGAAAAATTTTAAATCTATTTTAAGTAAATATTTTCACCTTTCCAAACCGATTCAAAATTCGACCTATTGGCGTTGTATCGAAAAATAACATCGGAGATCGCAGAATATTATGAAGAAGTGGTGAATGAAGATTGCGAGAGGCTCGAACTCCACTCAACATTAAAGCTATTATCGATAAAGAAAAGCAAATCACTGAAAACAAAGTCGATTTACTGATTGGATTTACTGAAAGAGAGGAAGATCGAAAATTAATATAATTAAAGATCTTCTAGGACTACTTATTATTTCTCGTTTGACTGTTGGAATGATAAGTTCAAAGTGTAATTATAATACTTAAATCAAAGCAATGTACCAATATATCACTTAACTATCGAGTTCTTAACAAATATCATCAATCATATATCATGTCATAATGAATCATGTTATCATGTTATAATAATAAATATCATGTTCCGTAACTGAAGTAAAATGGCTCAATGGGCCGATAGCTCAATGTGCTTAATTCGGAGCACCGAGGCTGAGGAATAGTTCACAGCAAAACCTGTCCGAAAATCCCGATAATGCTGGCTCACTTGTATTACTATCGCCAAGGAACTCACTCTCTGGCATATTAATTACAATCCAGCAGAGCGATTTCAACCAGTAATGGTGAGAACTCTTAAAAAAAAAACCTTCCATAAAGCCTAAACTTGCATAAATTCTAAGTCGAGCACGTAGAGACATGCTACTATTTTTGTTATAGTTGACCAAATCTTGATCATTTGCATCTGACCTGAAATTTAAAAACAAAAAAAAAAATGACGAGAAAATATTACTGAAATTTGTTTTATCAACTAAATAAAAAATGTAAAAATAGTAATAATAAATATTTCAACCATTCCGATAACCAAACACCACGAGCAAGTTGAAAAGATGCACAGAGAAGAAAGAACACTACGAATATCGTTGAAATTAGGAATGATGCCGCACGTATATAATCAAGATAGACCATAGTTTTAACCTAAAGAATTGCCATCCACTAAAATTATTTTTGAGATTATTGAAATTCGATTTTTTTTATCAAGGAATTTAAAAAATTATTTAAAAAATGCAACGATAAATTTAAAGAGAACTCGGCCGGTTTCTGCTTTTTCTGCTTGTATTAAATCAAATTTTTTGGAATTGTTATCATTTGACATGGTTCTCGTTTTCGCTAAAGAATGCCGAGTTGATAATAATTTAGTTGAACAGGAATTTGAATAATGCTCGGAGTTGCTTGCCAATGCTGATATCGTAGAGAGGCGTCTAAAAAGAAGATAATGTAATATATCAGGAAAAATTTCAGTTGTCAAAATTATTAGAAAATAGAACGAAAGACTTATTTTAAATTAAAGGGTTATAATTATAACTCATGATTCTTCTTCAAACATCTTTCACAATTACCGGTTAGATTGGCTATAAGATATTTTCAAACTATAAGATGTTCGGTCAGACGCAATCGCTGATAAAATAGAAACCATTCCTTTCTCCATCATCTAAATTTGTAATATATTGCTAATCCATCTATATACTCAAATCTTTCCTGACTGTATCAGTTCAAGTCTTGATTGATCAGCTCGCTTTTATCAGCTGATGCTATTCGTTCATGATTACATGAAAAGAATGATGTTATCATTAAAAAACACGAATAGGCAAACGTTCCACTTGTATTTCTATGGAAAGGTGAATTCCTTATCAAAAATTTCGCGCTACCAATGGTACAAGCCTAATCAGAAACTGCAATAAGTAATTTATTTTGCTGCATTTTATAATCAAATGATATTAGCGCTCATTGAGAAAAAAAATCCTATCTAATTTATTTGAATTATCTAAAAAATCTACCGAAGTTTAAGCTCTTGATTGTCGAAATTATCAGTATGTTCAATACCAGTCGAATCTAAAAAAAAAAATTGCATTGCTTTTTCAGTTTTTTTTTTAAAGTAATAAACAATGATTATCAGTTTAAATCAGTTTGCTTATTTAAAGAATTTCTAAGAAAATATTTGCTACCATTCAAAAATTCATCTACTTCCTCTCGATTGTCAATATAAGCAATAGTATTTGTCTGCAATTTTTTCTGATCCTCCTTGACTGATTCATTTTCTTTACATTCTTCTATGAATTCGGCGAATGCACCACCGTTTGTCACTAATTCATTATAGCTTCCGGTCTCACATATTCTTCCGCCTAAAAATTTAGGACCATTATTTAAAAAAATGACAAATGACAAATTTAACAAATAGGGGAAAAAATAACCAAAATCATCTTTCTCATCGAAATTTTTATTATAAATTTTTAAAATAATCATGACAGTCTATCTATTATATTTCTTATTTTTAACCAAATTAAAAATGTTGTCGCCTTCAATCCAGATTCGCCATGAATTATGTCAATACCATTAAGACGGACATAATTTGAGTTTAAAAATTATGATTATCAAAAGTTTGTATCATTAACTTATCATTAACTTTAGAATCGCAGAAAACTGATAAATTCAAATGAATTTAAAATTAAATACAAAAAGGACTTAAATCCTTATGCTTCGATCCACTCTTAAACTATGACTCTTAAACTTTAGCCCTAACAAAATCGGCTGAGACGGTCGAAAAGGCTGAATAGGTGAATTATGAATCACCAAAATAATTGTATAAGTTTGATAAAAATAATAATTGTTTGAACTGAGTAAAAAGAAATGCTTTTTAAAACCAAATCTTTTCAAAACCAAATCATTTATATCAGATCACTAATAACAAGGTATAGAATGGCTTAGGATAGAAAGATTATTGCTAGGCTCGAAACGCCGATGCTAATGTTCTGTAACCTGCAGGAGTAAACTTGTCCAAACAAATCCAGGTGATATTGGCAACCCATCTATCACCAATGGATTCCCTAGTATATTTATTCAATGAGAAGCCAGCGGAGCGAATTTAGCTAATAATATGAAGACTTCAAGAAAAAAAAAAACCACTAATAACAGCGATCACGTTTATTGTTTTCAAGTGTGTTAAATTATGTGTTACGAGAATACGAGTTTTGTTTCGTAGCAATCCGCTAGGGCCAATTACCTTCAATATTTTATACTTTATTAAATTTTAAATTTTATAAATATTTTGAAATTTTTGAAACAATTAACAAAATTTGATAAGGAATTTAGCAGCACTTTTCAGACGGTATACTTGATTAAGAGGATATTTTGCATTCGGCAGAATAATTCCATTGAAATTCCATTCTCTTAAAATTTTTTTCAAAAAATCCTTAAATTTTATTTTATTTCAATGGATTAGAGATGAAACCCTATCGTATATATGCTTTCCAACATGACTATCAACAGCTGATAATGGGTCATCTAACAGATATACATCACAGTTTTGATAGATAGCTCGAGCTAACGATACTCGAGCTTTTTGACCTCCTGATAAATTGACGCCCTTAAAATAAAATAATATTATATTAATATTAATATAAATAAATAACTAATTTTTTTCAAGACAATGCTTTTGAATTTTTATTATTATAAGAAATATTTTTGGCAAACTTTTTTCGGAAAATTTACTTTTTCACCAATTTCAGTAAAATCGCCATTTGGAAGCATCGCGATGTCCTTATTAAGAGCACATGCTTCAATCACCTCATCATACAAAATTTGATCAAATTTACGCCCAAATATGATATTTTCTCTTAGTGATAAATTTCGAATCCATGGCTGCTGTTGAACATAAGCAATTTTACCTTTTAAAATTGCACGACCACTAAGCTTATCCATTTCTCCTAAATATTGTGAATAACCAAGTATTCAATGTTTGACAATAAATATTTTTCAAATCTTTTTTATAGAAATCGCAAATAAGCTGTAAAAAAAATGGTATTAAAGGCTTTAATAGTGCACTAGAAATTAGTTTCGTATGAAAAAATTGCCTAAAAGGGAATACAAAAAGCTGCTTTTTCCTGATCCAACTCGACCAACAATAGCAATGATTTCTCCCACAGGAACAGCTAAATTAATTTCGACAGATTTTTTAATAGTGGTATCTCTTTTATCCCATGTGTATGCAGCGTTTTCAATTTCGATAGCATTGCCTTTTTCTGAATATTATCTGAATAATATTAATAATTCTGAATAATACATAAATATTAAATATTATCGTATTTGATAAATTTTTTATTTCATAACAATTTTATTTTATTTAAATTTAAATTTTATTTAAATAATAATAAATTTAAATCTGAGATCAGAATTATTTAGACTCAATGAATGAACCTTCCGCGGGAAGCCTCTCGATGCTTTTTGGATCAAGTTCGTCGGCTATAAGAAATTCTTTCAAGCGCTTATTCGCAACGACTGCCTGAAGGAAGGAAAATTTAAAGTAAAAAAAACTGAAGAACTAAAAGGAAAAAATGGTAATTGATTATAACAAATAATAAGAATTAATGATAAAAAATGATTAATTAATTTTAAGATGAAACAAAGAGGAAATTACAAAGCAATATAATATAGTACAATTCGAAATAACTATAATCGAATGGTAAAAATCGAGATTTCCCACTTCATGCATGATGTGAACTTAATAAGGCATCATAAATGATATTATCTAATCTTTTTTTAAATAGCTAGGGATGGCGCACAAGCTATATCGTTCGGTAGTTTATTCCACTAATTAATATTATGAATAAAGAAATCATGGGTCCTTAGTTTTACACATAGGTTTTAATAATTTTAGCCCATTAGTTCTTATTAGATTTAAATTTAAACCTAAAATTATAATTTTTTGAACAATCTAATTTGACATAACCATACAGAATCTTATAAGCATAAGTCTTTAAATCTTGTTTAATACGACGAACTGACAGAGAATTCAGGTGTATTGCAGAAGTTTTCTTTTATAGTTAAAATTGCAAGTTAGAGAGAGGCGCCATATAAAATTTTTAGAGTTCTTCAATTATTTTACTTGATTTAGGATATTTATGATATCTGGAGATTAATTGTAGCATTGTAATCAAGAAATGGCCGAATTCATGGTAGTTGATCGCAGACTTCTTACGCCTAATATTCAATGATGTTCCAATGCTTTTATATTAAATAGGAATTGAAATACATCGATATCTCAATGGCAAAATAATTGCCATTGAGAATTGACGCTTTCACGATGCACTATGCTTTGTCAGGCAGCTGCTGTCGCCTAAGGAAGAATGCAAAGGAAAGTAGAATGGCTCTACGGTTTGTTGCTCAGAGCGCCAACATTGCGATTTACTCAGGGTCAGAGTAAATCTATCACTGAAAGGTCAGCATGGTGATGAAGGTCCACCTTCACCTTCTATAGGCGGATAATTTTCTGGTATATTATTATTGTTATTATATTATTATCCATGTTCTTCAGCAAACTAGTGTGGCAAGCCAGAGGAGCGTACCTAATCAGTAATACATTTTAAAAAAAAAATTATAAAATAGTGCAAAAAAAATTGAGACCAAATGAATTCTAAGAAACTACCTGAACCATTTGCTGTATAAGTAAGCCAATCATAGTAATCGGAGAGCGTAACAGATTGAAAAGCGTTAAAGATACGAATGCAACTTGAGGTGTTAAAATATTTTTTTTGCTTGTTAAAGTAAACACTGCGAAAGCAAGTGCTGTAACCTTAAAAGCTATTTTTCATGGTATTTTGATAATTAAAATATTAGATTACTTATTTATATATAATAAATGTGAAGATTGAAACAAAAGAAAACCTAAAAATTTATCATATTTTTGAACAGTTTATCAAAATCCTACTGATAAGAAATGAAAAAATGATAAACCAAGAAAGATGAAGCAGAGTTAAAGGTATCGGCAATTGCTCTAGCAAAACCGAATTTCTGAACATATTTTAACTCATTTTTCCGAATATTTTCAATTTTTCTTGCCATTGGTGGCTCCCATGCAAAAAGTTTTATAATTTTGATTGCATTTAACACCTCACTACACATTTTTGCTCTTTGATCCTTCAAATCCATTTGTTTAACCTGAAATATTTAGAAAATTTGAGACGACTATGATTACTAATCGCGATACGATTTTATTGGATCATTTTTATCAAAATATCTTTGAAATGATAGTAGTCAGAAATCCAAATACGGTAAAAATGATTAATACAATAGAAATTTGATATAAAGCAAATTTTAGGCTTTAAAATTTGTTTATGGGATAGTTTAAAAACATTACTTGCCATCGTTTTACGATAATTGAACCGTATATATTGAGCGGAATGAATAAAATCATTATTACAACTACAGAAATTATCGATGATCCAAGAATATAAAATAAATAAAGTATTACCAATGTGATCTAAAATTGAAAATGCCCGATAAATTGTAAAAAATAAAATTAAAGTAAAATAAAAAAACAAATAAATAAGTTTTTTCAAAGAGTATAATTATTATCATTAAAATTTATCATTAAAATTTATTTTTATGAAAATGATACGTTGTATTTATCTTTTCACAAAATATTAATGAAACAAAAATTAAATCAAATCATAATATTACCAAAACTAAAGGAAAAATAATCGCCCAAACGATCGGTCGCACGGATTTCTCTCCTACTTTCGACAGAATTAGATTTGGCTAGCATTGGTGTATTTTTATATTACAAAAATTTCTAACTGCATTGAGCCAGCCGACGGAACAAGCTTAGCCAGAAATGGTAAGCGCTTATCACCCATTCGCTTATGTGAAAATTACCAAAAAGATTTATCGCTTGGGAAATTCTGATCTATTTCCTTAATATAATTTTTTCAAAAATTGGAATTAAACTCAAAATGATCCACATTTTCTTATTATCCCTTTGAATGTCAACTTTTTTCACACTCATGCTTTTTTAATATCATCGATTCTTATTCCTTTAATGGGTTCAATCAGAATGGCACAAGGAGAGAAAAAAATTGGCATTCAAAAGATTGTTGCAAGATTTAGTGCTTGAGCCAAAGGAAAATAGAGATTTTGTACATGAAGAAACATAATAGGCTCCGAAGAAGTTGTTAAGAAACTCTAATGTGGTCTATTTACTATGGTTAAGCTTGAGATAATATAAGGCTTGGTATGAATATCGTACTTCCCATTTTTTCCGAAAAGAACATAGTGACCACAGCCCTTTTATGGCTGGTCGAGTGGCATGTTATTTTAACTGCGGCCATTATCACTGCTTTTTGCAATTCTGCTGCTTTAATTTTGACGGAAAAAAACCAGCTATTAAAATTAAAATCTGGAAACTTTCTGTATTTCTTTAAATGAGATCTGATGAAAGGGTCTTGAAAGGAGTCCAGCTAAACCGAAAATGGTTGGTGCTCTTAGGAAAAGTGAGACGCCTGAAGGAATGTTGCCAATTAGCTGTGATAAGATAAAATAGAAAAAGTTTTAGAAAAAAAATATGGTTGAATGTTGGAAAGGAACTATAATAAGGCTTATTTTTTTGAAGCATTAAAGTTTCGGAGGATTGTAAAAGATTCTACTGCGATAGGTCGAAAGACTGCGATAGGAAATTACTGCATGGGTTCCAATAATTTTATATCGACTATATTTATAAAGTTGCAAATTTCAAAATAAAAGTGATTTACTGATACTGATAAAATACCTGAAATGGACACGACCATAACTGCTGAATATGAGGAATTATCATTTGAAAACGTTCAACATCGATAGCCATTAAATTTATAATCTCTCCGATTGTTCTATTCTTTTTTGCTGAATTCGATAATTTTAAAACCTGCAAAAAGAAAATTATTTATTCTATTTTTTATTGTATTTCAAATAAGAATAACTATTCAATGACCATTCTAATTAGAATAACTATTTTTTATTTAAAAAAAAATTTTTAAATTTTTCAAAAGTTTTTTCTCAAAATAAATGAAATTTATTATTATAATTCGAGACTATAAAATATGTATTTAAAATATGTATTTAAATAAATATATAATAAATCTTTTATAGAAAATAAAAAAAAATATAAACTTTTCTATAGATGGCAGTAGTAAGCGTACTCTGAACTTTAATACTAGTACGGAACATTAAATAAAAATAATAATTTAAGAGTAACGATCGAAGCTGTGAGCAAACGAATAAAGCCACTGCTAAGCCTACACCTTTCCAAATTGTGATATTTGAAATGGAAATGAATGTGAGTAATTCGCTGAAAAATATTGAAACGTTTAAAAATCATTGAAAAATTTTTTTCGAATGGCATTAAGCAAATGAAAAAAAACAATAAAAAATTTTATTTTATATGCCTTAAGGCTATTTGTATTATATATGAAAAAAAAGAATTGACCTCAATAAAAAAGGTCCAGCAAACTGCAGAATATCAGAAAATATTTTTACGCCAGTCGCTGTCAAGAGTTCATATTTGAACATTAAAAATAACAACCATATTATAGACGGCGGCTCAAGTTGATAATTTTTAGACGCTTTTTCATTTTGTTCTGAGTGTGTACGTAAAATATTTTTTATTCTAAAATATTTTCCAAATTTATCTAAATTTAACAAAAAAAAATAATTCTAAACATGTTGTTTTATAATTTTATATAATAAAATGACAATTGACAAATTTATTTTTGCCACGTGTTCTCAATAGCTATCTGAATAAAAATTTTCAATTTGACCTCAATAATAAAGCACTAATTTTGGACTGTTCTATCCTGGATTTTGGCTCGTCTGTCCTATTTAATGCTATTGCTGATTCCAATGAATGTTTTTTAGCCAAATGCTCTAAAAATTAATTTATTAATTTAATTCTAGAAAAATTTTTTATTAATATAAATATTAATATTATAACAATTTATTTTTTAATAATAAAATTCTATACAATAAATATTATTAAATATTTGTTGAATTGTTCCTAAGCTAATATTTACTTTCGAAAACAGGTAGCCATAGTTGTTCCCATTTTCTAGTTAAGTACACCGACTTCTTGCCTTCACTCAATTCGAATAAATTATTAATCTTGAGATCTTGGCGATAACCTAATAAAAATAATGGATTGAGCCACCATAATATGATGCGATTCAGGAAAGAACTGTCCAATTCAGGATTTTTTTTCTAAAATTTTTCAATTCTGTAAATTTTTTGGACAGTTATATTATTTTTTATAAATAAACAATAAATGAAAAAAAAATTTAGATTTAATTCATGTAATAGCAAAGAAACTAATACTTTTAAAAAATTAAAGTTTTCTATTTTTTCCTTAAATTTTTTAAAACTTCCATTTCCTGTTGCATCGGTCTTTTTTCGCCAAAATAAAGCTAAATCAAAAAGCAATTAACCTCATTTATTATGGCAGAATTAGGCCGAGGATCAGCGAAACTAAAAAGGAAAACTTGCAGAATGATAAAAAAATATTGGAAAAAATATAATATCGCTTGGGACTGATCTGTTTCTTTCGATTTCTAAAAATAATTAATGATTTGCTAACAATTGAATAATCGACATAAGAAATTGGTTTTTGATACTTCTTCCTTATCATTTTTTATAAACTGATATATAATAGAATAATTTAATACGGTAGCATTTGGGATTTAAGCTAAAATTTTGGTAATTAAACAAGCGGAAATTTTTTAAGACTTAATTTTACCAAATGAATTATGCTGGAATATAGTTCGGGAGCTCCGCATAGCAAGAATAAGATCCATGTGAGATAAAGTATGCCCGAACTTACCATACCACATAATTTCATTCTCAACATACAAAAGGCAATACATATCTATAATGTTAATAGATAATATGACTGTCTCTTAATTAAATATTTTCAGCTTTTAAAGAATAAGAAAAATAAGAAGATTAGGAGTGGTGGAAAATAGCAATGAAATGATGCCTACTGCAAATAAGTACCATTGTAATAATTTGAACTGGAAGATAAATGAATCTAATCGGCGATAAATCATTCTCTTCAGAATGTAGATCTTCAATACTTTTAATGAGCATTATTAGTGTTGTCACTGTTAAACCTATCAATACTGCCTAAAATAATATAATTTATTTAATTCAAAAAATAAGAAAAAATAAAGAGAGAAAAAATAATTCAAATCAAATTTACAAGTCTAAGAAATTATGCAAATCCTGAATAAATATCGATAAAATGAATGGAACTGGTCATTGGTCTAACAAAAAATGGTTGTGATTACTTGTGTTGATCATTATCAGTAAAGAGACTTACAAATTTAGTTCTTAATAGACTGGACCATTTCAAAGATTCAAATTGTTTAGTGATTTTTAAGCGATGAGTTTGAAACATAAAAAGTGGGAAAAGAATCCAGAAAAATGCACATGGTAAGAGAGTTAAAACGGTGTGTTGAAAACATACGCTTAAACCCAGAATTTCAGATTCACTACAATTGTTCGCCTAAAATTTTTTTATTCTTCATTTTTATTTTTTTTATTTTTGCAAAAAAAGTCAATTTTTAAAGTGCAAATGAAAAGAAGAGGAAATTCATGACGAAAAAAAATTCGAAATTGTTGTTTATTCAATAAGAAAAGAAGTGCAAAAGAGGTACCAACGGGATCGAAGAATATGAAGGAGCCAATTAGGATTAAATAATGCGCAAATACTGAAATCACCAGAATAAAATATATAGTAAAGGACTTTAAGTTAAAAATAAACGAACCCTGAATTCCCCGTTGCAAATTTTCGCAGTTCCTTTGTTCATTCCACTATTTTACACCGCTATTGACTGAAAAATCAAATAAACACATAAAATAATATCAATATCAATAAAAAATATAAACATTAAAACTATTTTAAGCGAATACTTTTAAATATCCATCATCAAACCACCTTTTGATAAAAGGTAGAGAATAGCAGAGTGATTAGTGGCTCAGACTATCGAATTACGAGGGAAGACTTGCAACCAGTGCAATCAGTTCAATGCAACCAGTCTGATCAGAAATGGTAAGTGGTAAATCAAATAAACACATAAAATATCAATAAAAACATTAAAATTATTTTAAGCGAATATTTTTAATTTTTAATTTCTTTTTTAATTAATTTCTAATTTTTTTTTTGATGATCATTGAATCGATGATCTTTCAATGTTTTCTCACTTATGACTATTTAGCGAATATTTACTTAAACTTTTTTTAACTTCACAACGATTTTTCATATAATTCTTCATTTTCCTTGAATGATTAATAGTTTTATATTTATATTTACCATCTGCAAAATGAAATTGTAGAATTATCAGCAATTGTTATTTGTTATTATATAATATTATATTATTACATATATTATTTTTATTATTTATTGAAAGAATTATATATCGTTAAATGTCTCCCTATAAGAATAATCTTTATGACCATAATCAGCTATTAAGACCTTTCTTTAAAATTCCTTGTCCTTTTAATTCTTTAATAGTTTTTTCGATAAATACTGGTGATATTCGGCTAAGATAAAGTCTACTAACCTATATTTATTGTTTGCCATATGTAAATTCTTATTCGAAGAAATTAATATGGAAAATGAAAGAAAATTTTTTCCGAGTCGAAGTCATCATTTCGAACATTTCAATGACAATTTTCCCTTTTTTTGTAAATTGTTTTTATTTTTTTTTATTTTAATGAAAATTCGTTGAAATTCGTTTTTTTCTTTCATCAATGAGAAATTGTTCTTTTGATAGCTCTCACCATTACTGTTAAGTTAGCTCCGCTGACTATAATGGTACGACGCCTTCAAGCTGTTCGGTCTGCCATTAACGACAGCAGTAAAAGCCAATCCTTCTGATCCAATTTTCAAAAACATTTCTGACTATATTAGTCCAGGTCTTGAATGGTTCACCTTGCTTTTGACGCCATCCGCCACAGGGTTTAACAAGTAACGAAATATGTATCGATTTCCTGTGGTAGGCAACGAAAAACAAGCCTTACGAAAGGCGTACTATGGGATGGTATGGGAATGCAAGTGGTGTTTAAACGAAAGTGGGATGCGATCATGAAAATTTATCCGTTCCACGAACCTTAAATGTGTCTTAAATGTAAATGTTAAACACATCATGAGTGGCCAAAGGAAATGAACTTCTTAATATCCTCCACTATCATCGGCCATGTTTCGAAGCCAAAGAGCAAGATTGAACGAATCGTTATATAGATGTGGATTTTCGTTTTTTTGGTAATTTTGTGACGGCTCCATAAAGATTTCGTCAACCAGAGGGACTGTCGTTATGTGGGTAATTTCGTCTTTTGCCTGGTCATTTTGGATTGGAAAAAATCCGAGATATTTAAAATCTGGTATTTCCTCAAATTGCGATGAATTAATAAAAGTTAAAATTTTTGATAGAAACTGAAAAATTTTTTGTTAGCTTCTGGTTGTGATTTATTTGTGAATTATTTCTTAATATCTGATAATTCAACTAAATTTTCTTAAATTTTTAAAAAATTTCTCAAACAAAAAATTAAATTACATAATAAATCAATTAAAATATATAAATTATAAAAAAATGTATATATTAAATATTTTTTTATTTTTTAGCTCATTTTTCATCCTTCTTTACATTTTTTCCTTTTTGTCTTCGTCAAGGGTAAACTTTTCATGACATCGAAAATTCGAGTTGCTGCTGGGGAACTACTTGTAATCATATCCTTAAGTGACTCTACAGTGGAAGGTTAAGTCATTTCTGAGAAATTTTTAGAACTCATTCGATATGTCTGCTAATATTTCTGTTTCGCTTCGCTTGCTCATATGGCTAGAAATTTTTACCAGGAAATCACCTGGTGATAAAGGTAAAAATGGATGGCATCATCATAAGATCTTTGACGATAGGTGGTGAGAATAGATGTCGAAAAGTTAGCGCTCAATATGATAATCTGGATCATTATCCACTCAGTGCTTTGTCCCTTTATGATACAATTAAATGAATTTGCTTGAAGCGGGAAAAAAGAATTGAAATAATGAAAATAAAATATTTGCGAAATTTATTGAATAATTAAAATAATAAATTGCAAAAGTAGATTTGAAATTAAATTAAATCGTAGGTAAATAGCAATGATATCGACAAATTAAGGTGATAATATGATGATAATTTCTGGTTTGCAGAAACACAACTGGTAAATGTTTTTGAAAAAAAGATCAACGAAAAATGAAACGAGGTTATCATATCATTCGATGTGCCTTTTTTTGGTTCATTCTTGATTTCTGTGATTCTTCATTAAAAAATTTATTTTGGCAAGTTTTTTTTGTCGTTTAGCTACTTATAGAATTCTTTCACAACCATCTACATAAAAAAATCAAATTGGGCAACCAGTCTATCACTTTCTTGTTCTTTTAACAATTATTGTTATAATTGCTGGTTAGTTGGTTCAATCCCAAACGCTCGATTTGATATCATACCTGACAGAAATAGAGATCATTCCTTTTTTATGATATTATACATAAGGCCACATATAGCTGGCTACCTATATGTGCAAAACGTCTTTCCGATTGTAAATGGCAGTCCAAATTTTGATCCTCTTCGCCTTTGACACCAGCTATCATAAGGCTTGAAGAGTTGTAAGGTATGGTTGCAAGAGTTTCTGCAACAAATGAAAAACATGGCTTAACCAGTATATGCGACTGTGACAATATTATTTATTAATAATAAAAATAATTTGTGTAATCTTGAGAGAGTTTTTATCCGCTCAGGGCAAAATGTTTTTAGACAAGAATGATCATTGCTTCGTGATATCCTCTTTTCTCATTGACTATGTTTTTTGCAGTTATATAAAAAGAATGTATGAAAGAATGCTTCAACCAGACAAATTTTTATAGTGATTTCGCGATAATCCCATAAAGACTTTGCTACGCAAAATAGCGTATAGTGTAATAGGTTATTTCGACTATCGCAATTCTATTATGCGTTTGGCGTTGGTACGAAAGTAGATCTAAGATGTTTAGTTCCTGGTAATTCCTCAACCAATGGTAAAAAAAAGATATTTTATTCGCGAATATAATTTCGAAATTATTAGATAATTTAAACTTTTGATCTGTTATCCTTACAAAAAATAAATCTTAGTTTGTTTCTTGAAATTTTTCTTTTTTATTTGCCAACATTAGTCAGCTTTTTAATTTTTCTATAAGCCTTTGTGATTTTTGAATAAAAATTTGATGTTTAAAATTCAAAATTTAATTTAGAATTTAAAAAAATATATAAATGAATAATTGAAATATGAATACTTATCTCAAAATATGAGAAAGGAAACAAACTTTTTCTAGAAAATTATTTTATAAATTATTATAAAATGAATTATTATAAATTCACCACTCTATTAATTGTATAAATTCAAAAATATAACTGTGAACCAAAAAAGAAAATTGAAATAAATAAATAGATAATACGAAAATTTCATATCAAAAATTTGAAAAATAAGGCAACCAATTCTTGTGGAATCAATTTGTATAATTGTCAATCTTGCGAACAGTTACAGCAAAATTATAAGAAAAACATCGTTTAAAACTTGCTTATATAAAATCAAAATCGCAAAAATTTTTTATTTTTATTTTTTTAAGAGCGCTCACCATTTCTAGCTTCATTTACTTCGCTGGTTTGTTGAACCAAATGTTTGAAAAACATTTATTCATACCATGAGTAGAACAACAATATCTATATTATCCTTTATGATTGAAATAAAACCGCTTCAGAGAAAATCGTATTCCAGAGATCAACAATATTTGATATATGTTGGATCAATGATATACAATTTTTTTAATATAAAGAGAACCAAGTAAAAGCTGCCAAAGATTTCGAAACGATGGGCTGCAATGGAAAAAAAGCAAAAATATTCACCAAATTATTATTATTACTATTGAAAATATATTTTAAAAAAACCAATAATGCGAAATTATCATCATCCAAATTATCACTGATTATCATCCATTAACAATATAATAGATATAATGTTTGCTAAATAATTATAAAAATTTGGTTATTAAAGAATAAAACAAAAAATTAGCAAAAAAATATGCCATTCTATAAAAATGCAACTTAAAGCACTTAAGAAGTAAATAGAATTAAAAGTCAAGTCAAATGCTTTATAATCAGTAGAAATTTCCTGAAGATTTCAAAAGCAGTAAAGTTCTGGCTAACTGTATAGATTTTTGGAATGGGTCGCGCATTAACGC
Source organism: Dracunculus medinensis (assembly GCA_900625125.1). NCBI lineage: Eukaryota > Metazoa > Nematoda > Chromadorea > Rhabditida > Dracunculidae > Dracunculus > Dracunculus medinensis. Next base: position 19,969 of record UYYG01000196.1, on the reverse strand, counting down.
TTTAGATCAATGGAAATAGCTAAACAAAAAATTAAAACTATTAGCAAAAGCAAATGAAGGAATCATATAATCAAGAAATGTAACATCAACAATTATACCTGAAATCAAAGGATTAAATTATTTATATATGAATATGAATTTAAAGTAAAGTAATATTAGAGTAAAAAAAAATTTTTACTTTTCATCAAATACCGCGGATGAAATATACATTGGCTGGTTGAAACTGAAAGAAAAAATCAGGGTCAATGTAAATAAAACAAAGATTTTTATAAAGCCTCCTTTTTATTGCCGATTGAGGAAATGCCTGATTTTAAATACCTTGGATCCATTCTAATACTGACTGGCCAAGCAAAAAACGATATTAAAAGGAGGCATATTAAAAGGAGGAGAAGGAGGTCAGATAACGGTAGCTAGAAATGCGTTCTTCCGGTTAACGAAACCTTTATGGAGCCAACGCGAAATCACCATAAAAACGAAGGGCCGCATCTATATAGCTGAGAATCGCTCGATCTTGGCTGGGGGAAATAGCCAATGAAAATGCAGGATATTAAGTTATTAAGTTATCTGCCTTTGATCACTCATTTCTAAGGTATGTTTTACAAGTTCGCCGAGTGGATAAAATCTCATCTCACATGATCGCATCCACCTTCATTAAAATATCACTTGCATTAATAGCATCATCACAGAGCGTCGCCTTTGCTAGTTAGAATATGTTCTTCGTCGCCCACCACAGGAATTGACACAAATGTCGTTACTTGTTAAACTCTGTGATCGGTGGAATCAAAAGCTAGGTGGATCAATCAATATCTGGACTGATCAGGAGAGATAATTAATGTATAGGTGGATCAGCGATATATAGACTTAAATGATGGAAAAAAGAATGGCTTCTATTGTTGTGGATCATACTCTCAAGCTTTGAGGTTATTTAAATACGTCCGGAATGCTTCTCGCATGGCATCAGGTCGCAGTTTGGGAATATTTTATCCTAGCCAGTGGAGCCAGCCTAATCAGTAATAGTGAAAGCTTTAGAAGGAGTAAAGAAAAAAAATAACTGCCAGACGAATGAACCGAAAATATGAAGACAAGTACCGATGAAATTTATTTAAAAAATGGAATAATTTTTTAAATAATTCTAAACCTAAGCCTCGACTGTGAAGGGAGCAGAATAGGAAAGCCAACACCATTTTGATCGTCGAATGGAAGATATGATAGTCAAATTATCAATATCATATTCAAATTATTGTAGAGTGAATGCAAACACCTAGGATATTTAACTGCAATACGTTTATAGTTACTCAATATGAGAAATATTTATTTCCGAAGAATGCATTGTGGACAGCAGACATGTATGTAACTGGTATTCTGATCATACTTATGCTCTAGTCTATCGACATCTACTAATATTCTAAATAAGTCAATACTGATATAACAATCACAGAAATATTGTAATCAAGTGTGATCACTTGGCTTGCAACGTCCATATGCGTTCTAACGTTCCACGCAGGTGTGATTAATATCTCACACTCGAAGAATCTTTCCTTGATAGGTTTCGATTAGTATCGAGTGGCTCGCGAGCAGATCTTATTCTCCATCGATGCGCACCAAGACTAGGTTCTCACCAAAGCTATTTTGGGACAGAATCGAAGCTGACTCTCAAATAGTCACTTGGCTCTTTGATCTCAGGATCATTAAAAACAAGGAGATAAAATTAGGGGTGAAAAAATATTTATAAAAATCTTTTCATACTGCAGAGTTGAGACCAGACAAAATCCTGAGAAGTTTCGAATTTAGATAGTAAATTAACAAAGCGACAGAATCGAACCATATGGAAGAGGAGGTGAACCATGCTATATCTCGATTCATTCTACAATAATTTGAAAATGATATTGACAATTTGACCACCACAAATGCCATTCGACGACAGAGACAGAGAGATATTCAATCGCAAATTCATACGCAATTACTACCAAGGATGACCGTAAAGATTAAAGAGAGATCACAGCCTATAATTTAAACAGTGGATACTCTAAAAATAAAGAAAAGCTGGAATGCCTACTAAAATACAAATAGTAAATAAGTATGAATCTAAGCTCAAACTGAATAAAATTTGAGAATTTTCGCGATATAACTACTATGAAACACAACTAATTGAAGATTGAACTAGTACTGATTGAACTGTTTGGAGGAATATGGGTTTGGAGGAATATGGATGAAGCTTTCTACATCTTACTAATAGATTATTTAATAGCAGTTGAACTTTAAAGAATATTTAATGTGGTTATGAACAATAATAATTTTATTTACAATTTCAATTGCAAATTTCGATAATTAAACCAATTATATCTTTAAAAAACTATTAAAAATTACAAAATTACAAATTAATTATTGTAATTTACAGTATATCATGTGGTTAGGAACAATAATACAGAGTAAAGGAACAATTGTATCCGAGAAATTTAAATTTTTGGAACCGACTGCCCAGAGCCAATATAGTCAAAATAATATTTTAAAAGATTAATGAAGGTCAAATAGATGGAATTAACGTGATTTCAAATTTTTCAAAAAATGGTACAGTAATTCATTCATATAATATTGAAACAAATATAACGATACACACTTAGAACACGATCTCCCATCAGCTACAATATTAGAATTCCATTGGAGAAATTTGTCAACAATTATCGAAATTCAGCCGATGCAATATAACAACATATTAAAAATGATCATGTAAAAAAAATAAAAGTGGAAAAAATGTTTTTTATTATATGTTTCATTTGTTTTATCATATGTTTTATTTTTTCAAAAGAAAAGGAAGGATTATAAGAAAATCTTTTAAAAAAACCTATTTATATTTATAAATAACTCGATTATAACAAAATTTGAAGAATCTAAGGATCTTTCTCCAGAAAATGTTTCATAAACTTGAGTAATCTAATCGACAACAAAATTTAAATAAAATTAGAGTATATAATACGATACAGATGAAATCAAGATCAATCAAATCAATCAAAATCAAGCCAATCAAAATCTCCCCCATGAACTAAACTCCATTATTTAGAAATGATTAATGCAAATTAAAGCAGATATGTTGTTATAGGTGTATTATTAGCAAAATTCTCTACCGCATCACTTAAATTCCGATATATGATTATGATATTTACCGTTTTTTATTATAAACGGATATTGTGGAGATAGTTGAGTGAGAATGTTTAGTATAAGAGGTTGGACAGATGAAAATTAACGGGAAGGATGTGCTTTTTCAGTTGTTGATCTAATGGTTTATTGTCGTACCCAAGCAGATTAAGAAATTCTGATTTTTATTATAACATTATAATTGATAAAAGTTCAAGATAAAAATTAAAGGATAAGAAAAATAAATAATAAGAATGGAGTGGATGGCTTCAGCCTCTTTAACTTAAACAAAACCCTATTTTATACGCTTATATATAGCATTTTCATTTGCAAAAAAAAATTTTAGTGGGAATGGCATGCAACTAATAATTAACAAATATGTATAGTTATCTGATTATAGCCGTAATTATTTTACACTTTAAATTAGTTTACAAAGAAAGAAATCCTGCTAAATCAAAATAAAAAAAAAATATATGAAAAAATTATTGTGAAAATTTGAAATTGAAATAGTAAGCTGACTCACAACAATTATTTGTGGATTTATTTGTATTTTTTTTTTCGCGATTTGCAATAATGGATGTAGAAAAAAACCTCGGCCTAGCTGCTCAGGATGGTAATAGAAATAGAAACATAATCACCGTGAGTACTAATAAAAATTTTACTCTTCACTTCACATCTCAAACTTAGATAATTAAACCTCAGTAATATACGAATAATAAAAACAATATTCGATACAATTTAAATTTAAGAGTAAAAAGACTAAAAATTAATCATAATGCACCAAAAAACAAGTAGTTTACATTGTGAAATTCCCTATCAAGTGAGATTTCGCAATATTTTAAGCAATGCCTCTGAAATAACGGCGGTATAACAATATAGCTATATTTCACGCTTTGAAATATATTGCAATCGTTATATCCCAAGTATAACGTGGAATCTTTGTATTCGTTAAAAATGGGGTATTTGAATTTTAACACCGCTTCAACAACTATTTCGAAATATTTTACGTAAGACCTCGAAAATTCTCGAAACAATTTAATTTCGAAATATTGTAGCAATATTTTATTTGAGTCTCAACTTCGCCGCACCAACCTCCCTTAATAATAGGAAACCACTCACCAAAATGTGCAAACTTCACTATTAGAAAGAATTTAAAATATTTTCCCAGTATATTCCCACTACCCCTGTACGCTAATATGAGATATATCTTGAGTATAATACATTTGTAATCAAGGAATGCTGGATAACCATTTCGAAATAGCGCGAAATTCCAAATTAAATTCTATTTCGTAATATTTTAAACTCGAAAATGAAAGTCATTGTAACAAAACAGGGATCTGTTTAAATTTCGAAGTCTTTTTCCGTTAAAAAAGGTATCGTAATCGTAACTCGATCATTTGTCGCTTATCTACGATTCGAACAAAAAATTTTGTCCCAAAAAGGGAGAAGAATTGATATAAATGAACTAATAAAAATTGCGGCCGCAGCCACGCTTTTATTAGTCCTCAACCGATTCTGCTCATTTTTGACCACATTCGCGGAGGGGCCTAAATTCGTATCGTTCCTCGTTGTCGAAGTCATCAGTTATTTCTAATGGAGCTATTGAGTTGATTGGTCGAATCGTTGTCCGGTTTAACCAATATCAATGAAACTGATCGTATTTTGCCATGGGAATTTCCGATCAATTCGGTAATTCTTCTTAGTCATCATTGAGCACAGGGTATAGCGTCGATTAAGACAACTTCCCCCTCTTAACGTTGACGAAGTACCATCGCTCTCATTCGTGTATTTATGTTGCGTCGCTCTAAACTTTGCAGATATCGTCTCCGCCATAATTTCCAAAATAACCCAAACAATTTTTGTTGATTGCCCAGTTAAAAAGAGGCCTCATTTCCTTTGATTTCAGTGAAGGTTTAGCCAAAAAATCGGGTTTGTACAAGTTTTTGGAAAATGTAAGGTACAAAGCAAATTCGGTTGTTGCTCTCCACATTATCCTTAATAATTAATTCAAACTCTGAAACGATGGTCGAATGGCTTAGTGGTTTTTACTATGTTTGGAGCACCCATGCCGTGGTTCTATTCCCCATTGAGAAAAACTTGTTGAAAAATTCGATGATGCTGGCTATTCACACAAACTTCCATCCTTAATGGACTACTTGGAATATTCGTTCTATGTAGCTAGCCTGCGAAGCAAGCTTAACTATAAATGGTGTGGATTCATGAAAAAGAGAATATTATAGAGATATGGGAAAAATTGGGGTTCTTGCATTCTTGCAAGGTGTTCTAATCGTCCGTGAAAGTTACTATGGTATAATCGAAACTATTGCTTTATCATATTTAATCTTAATAAGAATAGTATTATTAATGCAATTCTCAAATATTAAAGAGAGCATCGAAAGGCTTAGTGGTTGTTGCCCAGATGGAACGCCCATGCTGAGGTTCCATTCTTTGTTGGGATAAACTTGTTGGAAAAATTCGAGTGATGCTGGCGACACACTGTTGTGACCTTTTCGTTTAAACTGAACGGAGTTTGTAAGGCTGTCACACCACGACAATATAATAATAATTTATTTTTATTGAAAATGGGAACAGTAATTTAGGTAAAACGTAAATTAAAAAACTGTTTATACTGCCAAAAAAGAAGAAAAGGCCCACTCCTACACAACGTTCTCAAAGAAAAAAAAGAAGCGCAAAATTTTGGTATCGAGCGCGCTATGAGAATTTTTATTTTTATAAGCAATGATTCATAGTTTCGACACACATATCTACCACTATCGGTAATCAATGTATTACGTGGAATATTCGTTCAACGTAGTGCCAGCCAGCGAAACGGACTTAGCTAATAATGGTGATGACCCTTCAAAAAGAAAGTATAATAGAGATATGAAAAAATTTGGGCTTCATCCATTTTCCTTAGAATGTACTAATGTTTAGTGAAAACTATTAACCTATATGCGAAACCATTGCTTTCGAATTTCTCGGATATTTCCTATAATCGATCACATTGTATTGATTCATTTTATCAATCATATTTATTTTATGAAAAACCTTGCCAAGACTCGCATTCCCACCGATCAATCCTCTATTCTGATAAATTTTGCACAAACCGTCTAAGCCTAAGATTATGACTTGCCCTAAGCCTTGACCCTAGCCAAATCCTTGGCCAAGCATCGGACTAAGCGTTGGCTTTAGCCTAAGGCCAACGGACTAAGCCTAAACATAACATAAACACGTGTTTCATGGATTTCTTTGGATAATATGCCAAAAATAAACTTTAAGAATAATGTTATTGAAAAAAGTCGTCGTCAATATCATTTTTTTATGTTCCAATAAATATGCTGATGTTTTAGAGATTGGTATCTATTCGACTCACAAAATTTTCTTTCTATGTAATTCACATTAACTAATATTTTTCTAATTTAGTTTAGAATTTTTTTAAAATCTGACTTAAATAAATTTGAGATAATTTTAATTTTTTCTACAAATTTAATTGCAAGAAAATTTGGATGTTTGACATATTTATTAAATTCGCCAATTATTGCAAAAAAATAAGTAAATCCTTTAAAATAGAAAAGTTTAGAGAATGCGATGTCTTTTGAAAAAAAAAAGTCAAATTAAAAAATAGAATATAAAACACTATAAAATATATTAAACATGACGAAAGTAATGAATGGAAGAGCAAAAAATGTATTGTCACTTGAAGAGAGTGCCATAGAAGCTGTCGTAAAAATTAGACAGTCCTTGGCCAAAGGCTTGGCCGAGCGAAATCCTTGGCTAAGCTTCGGACTGGGCGTAGGCCTTCGCCTAAGTTTCGGTCTAAACATTGGGCTAACGCCAAACCTAAACTGAAGCGAAAGCCTAAACACGAGCCTAATGGCAAGCTCCTGCCAAGGCCTAAAATTTTGAAATTTTACATGAAAACAAAAAATAAATTAGCGTGGATTTCTTTAGATAATATGCCAAAAAATAAGCTTCCAGAATAATGCTATTGAAGAAAGTCCTCGTCATTATCATTTTTTTTATGTTCCAATAAATATGCTCATGTTTTAGAGATTGGTATCTTTTCGACTCATAAAAACGGTGTGATTCATATTTACTAATATTCTTCTAATTTAATTTTTTTTTAAATTTCATTTAATTAAATTTCAAACAAATAATTTGAAATTTTTTTCGGCAAATTTTATTGCAAGAAATTTTTTTTATTAATCCTATTTATTAAATTCGACAACTGTTGCAAAAAATAACTGAAACCTTTATACAAGAAAAGTCTACAAGAAAGCGCTATCTTTTCAAAAAAAAGAAGTCATATTAAAAATTAGACAGTATAAAGAAATGACGAGACTAATGAATGCGAGAGCAAAAAAAATATGTTGTCATATGAAGAGAGTGTCAAAGAAGCTGTCGTAAAAATTAGATAGCATTAAAAAGTCAAAAACTTTGACAGGGGGTAAGAGTGAATCATGACTATATATGTATAGTCACAAGACCACAAATGAAGCTTGCGAAAAAAATTCATTAAAACTAAAATTTTTCGCATAAATTTCAGTTCCTAAATTGTGAATTCGATTCTCAGATGTCAATTGCAAGCGATTAGTGTATATCAATTTGGTGGACAATGTATCGCGAATATTCGCCATCTAAAATATGTTGCAGTATGAAGCTAAGGTTTACAAATAGAAATCATTCACGCAATTTATTGCGTATATTCATTCGCAAATGGAATTATTCAATAGAATAATTTTTCATAAACATTCTAGAATTTTATAATTTTAAATATTAAAGAGATACGGAAAAATTTAGGGTTCATCCATTTTCGTTAGAATATACTAATATTCCCTAAAAACTACTGTCCTTTATGCGAAACCATCCGAAATTCTCGGATATTTGCTATAATCAATCATATTGCATTGATTTATTTTATTAATCATATTTATTTTATGAAAAACCTTGCCAAGACTCACGTCCCCACCAACCATTGTCCTCTATTTCAATGATTCTGCACAAACCATCTAAGGCTAAGACTATGACTTGCCCTAAGCCTTGGCCAAGCTTCAGAGCCTCGGACTAAGCTTAAACATGACGAGAGTAATGAATGGGAGAGCGAAAAATGTACTGTCACGAATAAGTCCAATTTTTTCTTCTCGACTTCAATAATATCCCAGTTGTCAAGCCAAGTCGATTCGTCTTCTCTGATACACTGTGGTATTTGGGAAATGTAACGATCTTCCAAATTAATGACACACTCGTTGATTTTCTTCAGGGTCAATTTAATTTGCGCTTTTATCACACTGATTTCGGCAGTATTCGCTTTTTCGTAATCGATAAAAGTGAAATGATAAAAAAAAATATATGATTAATCAAATGTAAATCGTTTCGGTTTAATTGGTACTTCCACTTCGTTTCAAATTTTGTTCACCGGCTGAGCCCCAATGTAAGCAAAAAAGAATCTGTAGGACACTATGAAGCATTCAAATTTTGAAATCGTTATCCTTTTCCGTTAAAAAAGTAATCGTAACTCGATCGTTTGTCTAGTACTTAGGACTACGGTTTGAACAATAAATTACAAAAAGGGAGAAGAATCGATACAAAATTGTGGCCGCTTTTGTTGGTCTTGAATCAATTCTGCTCATTTTTGAGTATAGTGGTATAGCAATATATTTCAAGCCATAAAATATATTGCAATCCTTATACTCCAAAAATAATGAGTACAAAACGTTTTGTTTACTAAATATGAGCCATTTGAATTTCAACATCGTTGCACCATCCTCCCCTGATAATAGAAAATAATGATTTCGTGATTTTTAGAGCAATACTTCCAAAATTATAGTGGTATAACAATATAGCTATATATGAAAGATATTTTAAACCTTTATTTAGATAGTCATAAAATAACTAAAACAAAATTAGATAACGATACATTACAAGATATTACAAAATGACCTAAATAAAAAGAATAAAAACTTAAGAAATTATAAATAAATCAATAAAATTGCTAAACTACTCCCAGCCAACCACTCAGTCTATTACATAAAAATCGAATTAAATTCTGCCCAAAAGGGAGAAAAATCGAAAATAAAACCGCGACCACAGCCACACTTTGATTGGCCCTCAATCGATTCATCGAGTTCGATAACAAATAAGAAATGAATAAGTAAGGATCTTAAATAATAAAATATAAAAAAATAAAATAATTGGAAACATTGGAACCCAACTGCTTGGCTCCCTTGATGACTTTACAATAAGAACGAGAAAACCACTTTTGAAAAGCGTATATGTCAATTGACTTTTGGTGGATCAGACTGCCAACAATTTGAAATAAATTTAGAAAAAAGCAACGCATTATCCACACTTTCTAACAGCTCTCACCATTACTGGTTAGGCTGACTAGGCTGGCTACAAGGATAAGATGTCTCCAAGCTGCTCGGTGTGGCGCCACTGCTAGTGGTAATAGAAGCCAGTCCTTTTTCCATCGTCTAAGTCCATATATTGCTGGTCCACCTATACCTTCAAAATCTTTCCTAACTGTATCAGTCCAAATTTTGACTGGCTCACCTCCCTTTTGACACCACTCCACCACAGAATTCAGCAAATAACGAAATATGTGTCAATTCTCGTGGTGGAAGGCGTAGAATGTGCCCTAAAAGAGAAGGCGACTCTCTGTAATAAAACGATTAATGCAGATGGTATTTAAGCCAAAATGGATACAATCATATGCGATTTTATCTGCTCGACGGATCTGTAAAATGTAACTTAGACATGTGTGGTCAAAGGCTGAATATCTTCCACTCTCATTGGCAACCATATAGCAAGTTCAAACGAATTGCAGCTGTTTGGACTCGGATTTTTGTCTTTATGGTTAAGTTCGTGACAATTCCATAAAGGCTCCATCAACTGGAAAAATATATTTCTAGCTGTCGAGTACAATCATCGGCCTGGCCTTTTGGGGATTAGAGTGGATCCAAGATATTTAAAGTCAAGCACTTCCTCAACCTGCAATGAATTGATAAAAATAGGTATTTCATCAGCATCTTGTATATAAGACGAAAACACTTTCGTTTTATTTGCATTGATCCTGAGTCCGATTCTCGTTGCAGTTGTTGACACGTTATTTAGCACTATTTGCATTTTATCATAATTGTCAGCAAAAAGGACTACAAGGATTATCAACGTATTTAAGATCTATAATACGAAGCTCTGGACTGATTTGGATATCTCTTGAGTGTCGACAAGCAATGCCCATTATCCAGTCCTATCGCATTGTTGAACAGTTGGGGGAAAGGAGAGGGGGGAAGACGCAGCCATGACGTACATCAGTTTTTATTTCAAAAGAGTTTGTCAGTTCCCCATATAAACGGACTTGCGCCAGAGTATGCTGATAAAACGCCTTTATGATCTTCTCTGGGACACATCCACATTCCATCACTTTCCAGATATTTATCGCATATACTACTGTGGAGAGATTTGAGGGAGAATAAATTGATCCCTAGTATAAGAGATTGGACAGATGAAAATTAACTCGGGAGGGATGTGGTTCTTCAATTGGTGATCTAATGGTTCGTCGTCGTACCCAAGCAGGGCTAAGAAATTCTGATTTTTATTATAATATAAATTAAAATTAATAAAAGATAAAAATTAAAAGTTAAAAGGAAAATAAAAATAATAAGAAAGAAGAGATGGCTTCAGCTTCTTCCACTTAAGCAATTTCAAAATGAGCCTATTTTATACGCATATATATATTCTTTTGCAAAAAAAAAATTTTAGTGGCATGTAATGAATAATTAACAAATATGTAAATAAAAACTATAGTTATATGATTATAGCCTTAATAAATTCGTTCAAGTTTCGTTGTCTTCGTTACAATAAGATTTCACCCGTTAAATTAGTTTTTTGGATATATAAAAAAAGGGAATGGGATCCTGCTAAATCAAGATAGTAAAAAAACATGAAAAAATTATTGTAAGAATTTGAAATTAGTAAGTTGACTTAGCAATTATTTGAAGAATTTACATTTTTGCATTTATTCATGGGAATATATTATTGTTCGTTATTTGCGACAAGAATCACTCGGGGATAAAGATACACGTGGCAGCAACCTGGATTTTTGATAGGTTCACTCCTGTCAAAGACAGAGAACAGAGATAAAATTAAATTTAAAAGGAGAAATTAAAGAAAAAAAGTTTACAAGGAAGGAAAAGAACAGAATTTGTCCGATAGATAACAAATAATAAATAAGTAATAAATTATAAGACAGTGATACAATATAATATAGTAATATAATATAACGATATAGTGATGAAAAAATAGCTTTGTTAATCTATGGATTTTTCTATTGATTAATGAGCAGAGCACAACCGCTCATATAGCACACAGGTCACAATTTATTAATATAGATATAAACAAAAAACATAGAAATATGAACACATGAAGCATAGAAATATTAATATTAACAAAAAACAAGCATAGAAATATTAATATTAACAAAAATAAAAATAATATTTTAAAAATATTAACAAATCACAACACTGGATGGATGTCCTCGTATGGAAAATCTAAGGGTGATGGGTGATGCACTCGGTAGCAGAAAACAACACAACAACGCCGATTTTGATGCAAACGTCCCTACTCAACGCATTCCGAAGATATATCCCATGCTGAGGAAAAATTCGAGGAAGAATGAATTGGCCATGTGGTTACAAAAAGATGTTGGACTAATGAAATTGCACTACGGGAAGAAAACGATTCAACAGGTGATGGTCCAACTGTTTATTGTCTTACCCAAGTAGTCCGAGAAGGATCTCAAACTTGGGTACTCAAGATAAAAACAACGGACCAATGAAAAAATGAATGAAAGATTTTATGTATTTATATATACATATACAACTAATAATAAAATAGGGAATAGAGATAGTAACTGTCAATTAACAAACCAAAGTTAAAAGGAAACGCTATTAAATTATTTCAAAAGAAAGACCAACCCAAAGGAGATAACTTACCACATAACCTCAAAATCCACAACTCGACATCAAGACAAAGCAATACGATAATCCTAAACAATACCACAATACTCCAATACAAAACAATACAAACCAATATATCAATATAACCAATATAAATCTTGCCCCCCAGTCTATGTGCCTATATATATATATATATATATATATATATATATAGCACTTACGCTTAAAAAAGCACTTTTAAAAGCATTTTTAATGGGAATGGCATGCAAAATGATTAACCAATTATATATAGAAAAACTACAATTATCTGATTATGGTAATAAAAAAATATTTCACAGAATTTTTAATGACAGGTTCATGTAGAGGACAAGGATAAAGTGGAAAATTAAAAAAATAATTTAAAAAAATTAAAAACCAAATTTTAAAAAAGCAAAAAGAAAAGAAAAAACTTATCGTTTGAATAAATTTGCAATAATCAATAATCAATGATAATCAATAACAATTTTGGAAAAGCTGACCGATCACGATTCATTCTTTATAATAATCATCACATATTAGAATGCAAATTTTGAACTGATGCAGCATGTGCATCCGAATGGCAAATCTATAAGAAATGGAGAGAACACTCGTCAGCGCAAGAATATCTCTATATTCTTACCCAACGCTCCTCAGATTCCCAACCCATTTCCCCACAATTTTCCTTTCCCAAAATAAAACGAATCTAAAATGACCAAAAATGGGAGCTTATATACATTGTGAGATGGGTGGAAGATTCGTGTTTATCTTCCATTCACTCAAAATGGAAGATATTTTTATTGTACGTTTCATCCTACTAATATCTTTCAAAGTCCAACTCCCGTCTCTCTTATTTTCTTAATATTCTCGCTGAGGAAGAGGTATGTAGCAAGCGCGGATGACCTGCCCATATCTGTAGTTATCTTGTAGACCAATTGAACCTGGAACCTGATAAAATCTATCACACAAGTAAACATTGGCAACAACAGATGTCTTTTTCAACGATATTTAACAAGAATTAGCCTTAGACCACTCATGTCCAAGGTACATTTTATGGATCCGTAGAGCGGATAAAATCACACAAATATTGTGGGCGGAAAGGACGCAGCCCTGACGGACACCAGTTTTCATTTCAAAGAATTCTGTCAATTTCTCATATACCTCCGCCAGGATATGCTGATAAAATGATTTCACCTAGAGTTATCCGAGACACCGTATGATATAGCCAATATCTTTGCTCGGAAACCAAGTTTAATTACTCGAGAGCCGACATGAAGAAGACGGATAAACATCCATGCGGTATTTAGAGAAGGTGTGGCTAGTGATCGCTTGAGCACTGAAACACCTTTTACAGCGTCAATATATAACGCCAAATTCAATAAAGACCAAATACTTGTGACATATACGTAGGTTTTTTGCTCACAATTTTCAAAATTCCTTCAAGTGTTGTTATATTATGGGAAAACACTGGATGATCATATAAACACTCCGCTATACTTTTATTCCACTAAATATCAGGAATAAGTACCAAAAAATAACCTAAAATTAAATTTTCAAAAGACCTGATCAAATCATGTCCCATAATGATATCTCATATTTAACCAAATCATATCCCATATTTCCACATTGTATCAAGTCTTCATGTTCCCATTTCAAGATTGAAATTAATACATCTAAAGGTGGAACTCATCTGCATCTAAGACGTGGTCCTGGCCAAGGCCTAGGATTAAACCAGGAACTAGTCCTAGGCATAGGCCAATGATTCTTATATATCTAAGACGTCAGGTATGTATCGCGTAAGAAAACATAAGAAAACGTGAATATTATTATATCACTAAGCATTATCAATAAACCTCTAGGTTTTAATACAGTAATAAGTTTGATAGTAAAAGATAGAGATATAGAATCTTCTATTGGGAATGATAAACATATTGTTTGGCAACTATTATGTTATGATATTTTAAGTTTTTTCTCTTGTACGCATTTGTTCAGTCTTTATTTACACCATCTAATTGACCTTTGACGTTCGATAGAACCTTAATCACATTGGAGATTTTGAGCAGTTGACTCAAATTTACTACATACCCACCGCCATCGACAAAATTCTGTAATCCCAGATGTTCGAACTTCAAAACATTTATTGCAACCATGTTCATTCAATAAATTCTGTGCCTGTTACTATTGAAATGTTATATTCACCCATGAATCACGTAAAGTAGGTAAAGTTTAAGATTTTCAACTTATGACCCACAGACAAATTCAATAAATTGCAACCAATGTATTGTTTAAATGATTCAAAATGTTCTGATACGGAACGGTAACGGCAAAGGTAATAGCTTGGGTTGGTCACATCTAAACCTATTATATATTTGATAAGGTCTGGACGTAACGGAATGTCTAAATAAATAGGTGGAAACAAAAAGAAATATTAAAGAACGAGAACCCCAAAGCATTAGTTGACACTTGATTTTAAAGATTTACATACTAATATTAAGTCGTTTGACAGAGAAAGAAATCAACTAACTTTGCATCATATAAAATCTGGCCCTACAATAAATATAAATGAAATTCTTCTCAGACGAATATAATAACCAATGATGATTTCTCCCTAACCTCTCAACAATAAACAATACACTATTTAATAATCTAACGATTTAATCAATATTAATATAAGAATTCATAATAAAGACAATAGTTAGAACATGATCACCATTTAGTCACCGTGTTAGAATTCCACAGAAAGAAATTGCATAATTTGGTTCAAATTGATTGCCAGAGTGCCAACAATTAATAAGATAAATGCTCAATCAGTGCATTAATAAAAATTTTAAAAATCAAAAATAAAATTAAATTAAAAATATTTTATTTTTCACCTGGAACAATATTTTCATTTAATCTCTCTCACAATTCAAACGCAAAATAAATTTAAATTTTCCTATTCAATTCAAATTAATTATTGCCTCAGATTTTGGATAAATTTCGGCATTAATGACTTGAATTAGTCAAATATCTTTCTACTTATTCGTGAAATGAAATGAATTACATAGAGAACTTTAGGGATCTTTTAAAGGTCGCATGGATCTTTAAGAGTTCATTGCACTGCCAGTTAGTAGAATGTCAGGTAAGAACATTTTCGCCAACAGCTGTACCTATGAATACAGGTGATGCTAACCACTTTTTCTTTTACTTTTCATTTATTTCAAATGCAAACCATCTTTTATTACTATTTTTCACATAAGTCAATCACACTAGGTTAATGGAGAGAACAAAAGAATTATACAGGCTTCCAAATAGAAATTATGCACGTTATTTTTCCAATCACGAAAATATACAAATACTCAAGAATAAGTAGATATAATAATTGAATAATTGAAATATAAAACTTGCCTAATACCCAAGACAACAATGAATTAGCATGAATTAACAGAAATAAGATAAAATATTTGAAAAACTATTCCTTATGAGAGTTTTAAATTGATGCTGGACGATAATACTGTTCCAAGTTTTTTTTTTCCAATTTTGTTTTAATCGTTAAAAGAATAATTAAATAATAATAATTTAAATAATTCTCAAATAATTCTAACTTTTGAACAATAATAATAAACAATAAAAACAATAACTTTGAAATAAATCAATCAAATTTTTAATAATTTAATGCACTATTTTATTGATCATCACTTATCATGTTGACAATTGCTGGCATTCTAATAAATAATATGAACTAAATAATGCAATTTTCCTCAATAGAATTCAATATTGTGATTAAGTGGTGAACGATAGTGTTCTAAATATCACCCTATATTATAAAACATAATATTGGCTGTTGGCGATTAAATCATTTAAATATTTTCTGGAGAAAAATCTTTAAATTCTTCAAATTTTTTTATAGACAATTGTCTTTTTAATTCTATTAAATTATTGTAAATATAAATTTAAAAAAATTATAAAGGTAGTGAATTCGCAAAATATTTAATCGCTGAATGTAGCAAAAAAAGAGCTTATATTATATTAAATGATCCAACCAGACGATATTATTCCATAAGAATAATTTCATCTAATTTTATTTTAATTTTAATTTCCAACGAATTTTTAGGTGTTTTCATTTTCGCAATATTCTAATTTTACCTCACTAAATATTATTTATGTTGATAATTACTGGCAATACGAGAAAATTAATTTTAAATAAATTAAACAACTTCCCTTAATGATGAACAACAAATGCATTAGCATGCCGATAGTGAATCGAAAAGTTTTCATTAGCATACGAAATCCAAGAAACTTAAATATCCGATGAAAACAGAAATCCAACAATTCCATTGCCATGCATTTGTAACAATTGCTTTCTTCCAAGTAATTGTGATGAAAGATGAAAATTGTGATTGCGATTAGACTTACCATAATACAACAGCAAACTCTGGAAAAATGATGATTTATGGGAATTGTTGGATCTCATTTGCATAGTTTTTTTTTTTTGAAGTGTAAATTTTATTACCATGAAGAATTTTAGAATTTTACCTTGAAGAATTAATGCTCCAAATTGAATTTTTACTCTTCTTGGGAGCAGGGATCGACACCTTCGTTACAACATCATTATATACTTCACCATTGGCTAAAGAATGGAAGATATTAATAATGAAACCACACTAAAAATAAGAATTATAGTAAATAGGTAAATTAGAAGAGCATAAAAAATAAATTACAAAGGCATAGTGTTGATGAATGTCGAATGGGGCAGTGGTATGCGAATATATGCGAATATATGTAGAACTTCTCCAAAATGCATTCATTATCGCTGACTTCCAAGCTTAAACTCTCAAACTGCATCAAATTTTTGATCCCAATTTACGAGTTATACATTCCATTCGAATCTTTTTTCTAAGAGCTCTCACCATTCTCGCTCCACTCGTAGGTCCCATCAAACAAATTTCGCCAAGGAGTTTTTGCTATTTGACGATAAAAATATAGATGAGTTAAAAATCAGCATCATCTGATATTCTACTCGAATATAGTTAAGTGAATAAGCAATGTAAAAATTTTCTGGACATTAATGAATCCATACTTTAAAATACCGACCTCTACAAATAACTATAATGAAGAAAGAGAATCTTGAAATAAAAAGATTAAAATAAAAGATACTAAAAAAATATTTATTAAAAAGTTAAATTATTATTTATTAAAAAATTTAAAAGTCAAAACAAATTACTAAATTTTACAAAATAATTATTGAAATATTTTTGAAAAATTTTAGAATCAAAATTTTAAATGTTAAGCCTAAATGTTAAAATATTCAAAATATTAATTGCAATAAAAATTTTAATTGTAATAATCATAATTATAGTTATTATTACATTAATGATAATTAAAATATTAAAAGCACTAGAAATAAAAAATAAAAAATTTAAATAAATTCTAATTTCATGAATTATCAATTATCAATCATTAAACAAAATATTAAATATTAGAAATATTAAAAACTATAAAAATTAATAAACATTAATAAAAATTAATAAAAAAAGTTGCAAAAAATAAGTATATAAAAATTTAAAAATAAATATAAATTTAGAAAAAAATTTTTGAATTTAAAAAACAAAAATTATTTCAAATTAAATTCAACAACTAATTCTATCCTAAAATTTCCATTAAATTAAATTATAAAAAAGTAAAAAAGTAAAAATTAAAAATTAAATGGAAAATAAAAGGTGATTTATTAGAATAATTTGAATAAAATATTTGAGTAAAATTATAAATTCAAAATAAATTTAATAAAAATTTATATTTAATTAAAATAATATTTAAGTTATAAAAAAATAAATGTAAAATCTTTTCCAAATTTATATTATAAAATTAGACTTTTTACAATATGCAAAATAAGCTAAAATTTTTTTACAAAATAGAAATAAAAAAAAAACTGATTTCCCTACCGCACCACTTAGCTATAAACCATTGCATACCATGCATCAAATAAGCACGAAATTTTATGGAGTCTCACAACAAATTCAGTTTGAAATTAATTATTGAGCTGCAATATTTTAAAATTGGTCTTACAAGGTTATTTTGTAATCGGTATATTATTTGACTTTAGTGTTCACGTATTCAGAGGTTTTGTATGATTTGCCTTTATATTTTGCCTTTCTTATTGAATAGGGTATTTTAATTTGCTAATTTTGATAAACAGTATTATTATAATGGAATCGGCCGTTTGGGAATTCTGATGGTGCGGAAGATCCATCGGTGTATTTCTGTCCGCAAGCGATTTTCGAGCATTGTTGCACTGGAGTGGAGCCAGTCTAATTTTCTAATAGTAATAATTAGAAAAGATAAATAATGCTATTTAAAATAATATAAAATTCAATTGTAATTTTAAACAATTACAATAGTTGTCGCAAATGCAAAAACTGTCTGACTTTGAAATTGGCTCGCTTCAACACTTTCAAGGCTCTACTCGCGGAATTTTTATATTCCTTCATTGAACTACCATAGCATCGTTTTCTTTTTACTCCACTCGTCACCACCAGGAAGGTTTTTTTTCTTACTGCGGTAATTGTCACCGTGAAAGTTTTATTTTTATGGATATCGTCGAATTAACTGAATAATATTTGAATTTGAATTCATTCACTAATTCGCATGCCATTTAACTACGGAGACATCGTTCTGAGCCAATGCAAACATCAGTCATTAATTAATCTTTAATTAATTACTGGCATGACAAATTGCTGGTTCGAATTCATTTTCCGTTTTTACGACCTCAAGTTAGCCTTTTTGCATTTGCCGTTTAGTTAATAATAAGGAATGAAACATGAAGATTTAAGCAGATAAGATGGAAATTAATTTTTTAAATATTATAGATCAATTAAATTATAACAGTAAAATTTAAATAAAATCATAATTTAAATAAAAATAAAATATAAAAAAATACAAAACTATTAAATTAAATTATATATATTTTAAAAATAATGTTACATTACCATAAATTAAAAGTGAATTATAACCATTTATTTTAACTTAAATTAGATTAGTTTTGAAAGCCATAATTATAAAACAAATAAAATAAATATGTATTATAATTTTTATTATTTTTTTAAATAGATTAAATAAACCTTTATAAAGTTTTCAATTATAGAAAAAGAATAAAAAAAGAATAAAAATCCAATTGAATTATTAAAAAAATATTATAAAATAAGCCTAAATGTTAAAATATTCAAAATATTAATTGCAATAAAAATTTTAATTGTAATAATCATAATTATAGTTATTATTACAATAATGATAATTAAAATATTAAAAGCACTAGAAATAAAAAATAAAAAATTTAAATAAATTCTAATTTCATGAATTATCAATTATCAATCATTAAACAAAATATTA
The DNA here is from genome assembly GCA_900625125.1 of Dracunculus medinensis. Classification (NCBI taxonomy): domain Eukaryota; kingdom Metazoa; phylum Nematoda; class Chromadorea; order Rhabditida; family Dracunculidae; genus Dracunculus; species Dracunculus medinensis. The sequence goes on along the minus strand of UYYG01000196.1, from coordinate 500 downwards.
AATATTAGAAATATTAAAAACTATAAAAATATGAAAAATTAATAAACATTAATAAAAATTAATAAAAAAAGTTGCAAAAAATAAGTATATAAAAATTTAAAAATAAATATAAATTTAGAAAAAAATTTTTGAATTTAAAAAACAAAAATTATTTCAAATTAAATTCAACAACTAATTCTATCCTAAAATTTCCATTAAATTAAATTATAAAAAAGTAAAAAAGTAAAAATTAAAAATTAAATGGAAAATAAAAGGTGATTTATTAGAATAATTTGAATAAAATATTTGAGTAAAATTATAAATTCAAAATAAATTTAATAAAAATTTATATTTAATTAAAATAATATTTAAGTTATAAAAAAATAAATGTAAAATCTTTTCCAAATTTATATTATAAAATTAGACTTTTTACAATATGCAAAATAAGCTAAAATTTTTTTACAAAATAGAAATAAAAAAAAAACTGATTTCCCTACCGCACCACTTAGCTATAAACCATT
>UYYG01000072.1:0-156023 GCA_900625125.1 Dracunculus medinensis | reverse complement strand
TCCCAATTCTCAAAAAAGGTGATAGGACATGTTGCGACAATTATCGAGGAATCAGCCTATTAGACATCTCAGCAAAAATTTTTGCTTCCCTGTTACTAAACAGACTCATGGAAGTACGAGACAGCAGGATGCGCACTAATCAAGCTGGTTTCAGACCAGGGCACGGTTGTGCTGATCAGATATTCACGTTAAGAAGGGTGTTGGAACATCGCTTTAAATATTTGCAACCCACTGTCATATTTCACTTTGCGGCTTTGATTCAATTGATAGAGCGGCGCTTTGGAGGGTGATGGAACGTGATGGTGTTCCAGAGAAAATCATTAGACTCATAATTTATTAATTGGTAACCAGCCGAGCAGAACGACAACGACATGTGCTTGTATTAATAATAACAGTTAAAATAACAGAAAAAGAAAACACAAAAAAAATAACATAAACAAAATTAATTGTAAAACAATATGACAAAAATTAACAATTTAAAGAGGAAATTACAGATCAATATAATATAGTACAATTCGAAGTAACATATATAACCTGAAGATAAAATCGAGATTTCTCACTTCCTGCAGTTCTTGCCTGGTGTAAACTCTTCTCTTCATTTTTTTTTAAATAATATCGTAAATGATATTATCTATTTTTTTAAAGACAGTTAACGATGACGCACAACCTACATCGTTCGGTAATTTGTTCCAGTAGTTAATAGTACGAATAAAGAAGTCATGAGTCCTTAGTTTAATTTTGCATATAAGTTTTAGTAATTTTAAGCCATTAGTTCTTGTTGGATTCAAATTTAGTCTAAAGTTATAATATTTCAAGCAATCTAGTTTAACATAACCATACAGAATTTTATATGTGTAAATTAAATCTTGTTTAATTCTACGAACTGAGAGAGAATCCATGTTATGTTGTAGAAGTATTCTTTTATAATTCAAATTATTTTTATTAGGAGAGAGGCGTCGTAGAAAATATTTTTGGAGTCCTTCAATTATTTTACCTGTTTTGCGATGTCTCGAGGAATAACATGTAGTCAAGAAGGAACGAATGCTTTGTATAATTTGATAAGAAAACTTTCAGTTTTGTTCATAAAGGCATTTTATGAGTGCACGTCGGCGCAGGTCTGTGTATTTGGGGAGCTGACAGATTCCTTCGAAATAAGAACAGGTGTCCGTCAGGCGTGCTTTCTCCCACAATATTTAACTATGCGATAAACTGGATAATGGACACTGCTTGTCAGCACTCAAGGGGTGTCCAAATCAGTCCAGAGCATCGTATCACAGATCTTGAATACGCTGATGTAGTCCTTTTTGCTGATAGTTATAACGAAATGCAAGTAACACTAAATAACGTGTCAGAAATAACGTGCAGCAAGAATCGGACTCAGGATCAATGTAAATAAAATGAAAGTCTTTTCGTCTTATGTGCAAGGAGCTGATAAAACGCCTTTTTTTGCAAATTCATTGTGCTCGAGAAAGTGTCCGATTTTTTAAAAACCTTAGCCTTAGGTCCGCTGTAATACCAAATGGCCAGGCAAAAGACGGTACAATCCGGATGACCGGAGCTGGAAATGCGTTTGACGAAATCTTCATGGAGTCGTCGTGAAATTACCATAAAAACGAAAGTCCGCATCTATATTGCCGTGATCCGTTCGATCTTATTATTTGGTTCTGAGACATGGCTAATGAGAGCGGAGGATATTAAGAATTTATCTGCCTTTAAGGTATATTTTACGGGTTCGCTGATTGGATAAACTCACAAGATCGCATCCACCTTCGTTCAAATACCACTTGCATAAATAATATTATCACAGAGCGCTCGCTGCCTTCGCTGGTTAGGGCACATTCTGTGTCGTTCACCACACGAGTTGTTGCATCTTTCATTACTTGCTGTATGATGGATGGCGTCAAAAGCGAGGTGGACCAATCAAGACCTGGACTGATACGGCCAGGAAAAATTTTGAACGCATACGTTGACCAGCAATATATGGAGTTAGATGATGGAAAAAGGAATGGTTTCCTTTACTGTCGACGATGGGATCAGATCGCGCCGCTTGGAAGCGTCTTACCCTTGTAGTTGTTGGAGCCAACCTAACCAGTAATGGTAAGAGCTGTTAGAAGAAGAAATTAAATCTTAAAAAAAATGTATATACATATATAATTTAATTGATTTGATTTTAATTTATTTATTTTAATCGTTGTTTGGTAAAAAAAAATTAAAAATTTAAGAAGACTTAGCTCAATTGTGATTAGAAATGAAAAAATGAATTCACGGAAATAAATCGAGAATATTTTTTTAAAAAACGACCGTTCAGTAAAAAAATTTACGAAACTATATGACGGAAATTTACGAAACCTAATCTCTATATGATGGATTAAAACATTAAAACTGTTCAGCAACCAATGTGACGAAAACAAAAATAAGAACTATAAGATGGAACATTAAAAAAGGCGATCAGTGATCTGTGAAAATAATGGTTTTGATTTATTTCGATTAAATAGTTCACACTCCTAGAAAATTTCCTTCTCAAAAATTTAAAACTTAATTTTTCACCTGCATGAAGTACTTGCCTATGAAAATATTTCTCACTAGTCATCATGAGTCAGAAAAGCAGAAAATCGAAAAAACATTCAAAATAAATAAATAAAATTGTAAACGAAGTTATAAGAAATAAAAAAACCAAACATTAACGAGGAATTAATAGGAATTTCGATGATAAGTAGTAAGTGAACTTAAATATTCCATTGATATAAATAAAAAGAGAGATAAAAAGAGAGCTGATTAAATATCATTTAAAGTCCCTAATGTTGCAGAACGTTTCACAGTTTTAGCACAGAAATTTTGTGATGAACCAGAATTAGATAAGTACAAAGAAGCCAGTGATGGTAATGATGCATTTGCAACCTGCAAAAAAATAATTTTAGAAAATAAATTAAAAATTAAACTAAGAATAAGAACTTTTTTTTGTGAAAATATTATATTTTGCAAAGAATCATATAAAAATAAAAAAGTATTAAGTATAAATTTTTCATTAGAATAAGAAATCTTCAAATTAAAAGTCAATGAGTCAAAACAATAATGATACTATCAAATATACAAATATTAATGAAATTAGCACATACTTTCCATTCTTATATCTTTTTAATCAAAAGTATAATGTTTAATATTACAACTGAATATAAGAAAGATAAACCTTGGAAACAATATTTTCCCCAGCATTAGGCAAAACTGCTTCAACTCGCATAGCATGCGAGAATTGTATTCGACCTAAATCAGTTGAAGTTTCACCTTTATTCGTTTGTAAATCAACCAAAATTTCTTTCGAATTTTTTTTAGGCTGAGTAGAGAGCTGAAGTACATAATCATTATAATCTTTTGTGCAACCAAAATATTCCATTCTTTTTAAAGTAAGCATCGCCTTTCTGTACCACATCTTTTCTAGACCTACTTGTTCTTAAAAAAATGCAGTTTGAATTTTTTTTCAGATACCTCTTGCTCATTTGATTTCATATCATTGCGCACAAGACCAGATGCAGCGGAGAAAAGATGAAAAGTGTTTGATACGGTGAAGCCACAGTTAATGTCATTGAAAAAATTTGATCGCAATTTTCTGATACGTTCCATCGTATTATTCCTACGATTATATCGATAAGTTTCCGCTTGGAAAGGTGAACTATACGGACAGACGTCGTCACTGGAAAGAATGTGAGATTTTTTATTTCGATCTGGAATTGGAGATGTCGGAGGCTTTGGCGCAAACGATATATCTTGCTGAGATTTTGCAGACATCAATCCAATATCTGAAAACCTAACAAACTAAATAAAAAACAATTCACTATGATCAACAACAATTCTTCTCTGATTAATTGATTCGTAATCTCTAATTAATAATCAAATCGCAATTCTTTGACGAGAAAAAGGAGGCACCTCCAATTTGCGATAATAACTGTCGTTCAGGAGCTTCAACGTTAGGATTCGGTACCTAAAAAAATACTCAATGAAAATGCAAAATTTATTTACTATTAACTTTTCAATAATATGGATAAAATTTCGAAAAAAACGTATTTTTTAATTTAGAACTTAGAATTTAATTTAATTTAAAAAATATCTTTATGATAAACAAGTTTCAATCGAGTGAGAATTTAAAAATCTTTCTTCGATAAAAATCTAGTAAATTTTTAAAAATTCAGAAAACAGCTAAAAAATTATGTAATATGTAAAACAACCAAAAATATAAATTGAGTGAGAATTTAAAAATCTTTCTTCGATAAAAATCTAGTAAATTTTTAAAAATTCAGAAAACAGTTAAAAAATTATGTAATATGTAAAACAGCCAAAAATATAAATACGCAGTTTCCATCTCAAAAATTTCATTTTATACTAATTCAGAAACTATAAAAAAAGTCGATAGAAAAAAAATTTCTTTTGTAAGAGGTCGAAAAAAAATTTCTTTCGTGTAGATCGATATAAAAAAGAGCTGGCCTCTAAGCTACACCAAATTATTCTCTAAATGTTACAAAAGTGTAAATCATACTGATTCGTAATCACCACCAATGGATGAATAATAGTGATCTCGAATTGCACTTTTTGATCCACCAGACACTGATAGAATTCGTCGTAATTCCTCTTCACGTTGACTTATGCGCTGCCGAATTATGTCAATGCTCTCTCGTACAGTTATATAGCGATAAGAGGGTTCTCTACTGACCTTAAAAAATATGTAAAAACATTTTGTCATAATTAATGCCGAACAAGAACTAATAAATTTTTACTTTCTGATTAATTGAAGCTTTTGTAGTTGCAAGAGGAGATCCATTAGAATTTTGCAATGCAATAGGTGAAGGCGAGAACCGCTGATTCGTCAAATTTGAGTTAGCGGTTGAACAGGGATTGCGTTTTATCTGAAAAAAAAATTTATTTTATATTAAATTTATATATTATTCAAAGAAAATTTTGTCAAATATTTTGTTAAACATCCTACAAATATACAAGAATGAAAAAATACCTGAGTATAAAGATGATCAAGATTTTTGCTAGTAGATGGCCGCGAAGAGTGGCAAGAAGCTGAATGCGATTCAGCAGGAATGTTTTCATTGATATGACCATAATTTAAATCATAGTTTTTCTCACCAACGTTACTATTGATTGAACTGAAAAAAACAATAAAAATTATAATAAAAAAAGCAATAAAAAAGCAATAAAAAAAGCAATAATAAAGGAAAATTTTTTTCATAAAGATATACGAAAGGAATAACGAAAATTATAAAGAATTATATAAAATAATATAAAATTGAAGGAAAAATTATATATGTTGAATTAAAGACAAAAAAAATGGCGACCTATAAGGATCTTCACTTCCGCCTGTATATAACTGCGAAGCGCTTTGATAGACTGTGTCATTACCCGCACAATTAGAAGTAAAAACTGGATAATCATATCTCCTGTTGGTTTTCTGCTTAGTCTCTAACTGAAAAGATACATAACAATGATTGCAACAATATAATAGTTTTATCAGTAATCGAATTTATCAATATTTCTAAATAATTTGTAATAATAATATAAAAATGCAGACCACTGAATAAATTGGATCAGACTGGGAATCAGATTCAGCATCTATTGACTCATATGTCGGATTTATTGCTTCAGTAGAAAATGGAACAGAAACGATTCCAGTTTTTTGATGACTGAATACAACTGAGTAAATAGGATCTGTAGATCTGTCATTTTGTGTTTGAGAAATAGAACTAGGCAATCTGTAAGAAAAAATTTTAATTCTCCGAAATAAACTTTGATAAAGGAAACTTTTGAATAGTGAAAAATTAAATTAAATCGGCCAGTATATACCGGTCAGTTATATCATCTAATTTTATCAACAATAATTCTTTACATTCGTAAAGAAATACTTAAAAAAAATTCTTTGGTGCTGAGGACTCATCTGTCCCCGATTTCCAAATCAGTTTAATAAATTTCCTTCGTTTCACAAATTTCTCATCTTGTATTTTCTCAGTTAATGGAATGAGATTAATCAAAAATGGTGAGCCTAACCACTCACCTTTTACTTATTACTAACTAATTCTAGATAAAATTAAGGAGAATGAACTATTTTAGATTAACAAAAAAAACAAAACTATACTCTGGCAGCGCTCTCTTCTTTGATGTTGGTAGCGCAATAGCCAGTGGGATTATTTTGCCTTTAGTATTCTGAAAAAAAATTTTCGAAAATTTTCAGAATTAATAAAGAATTATTTGCTATCGTTCAAAAATATGTTAACGCTTACCGACTGTATAGAACGACTCTGTGATAAAGAAACTGCATTTCGACTAAGATCAGAAGCAAAATCATGAAATAATACTGAGGTAAATTGATGTTTAGCTGAGCCTCCATTATGACTAATCACACCATAAGGTTCTTCCAAAGGATTCCTAAACAATTTTCACATTCCAAAATTTTAATAAAACGCAAAAAATTAAAAATAAAGAAAACTAATAAAGAATAGACAAATATCCACAAATAATTCGATCTTATTGTATCATGATAAAGTACAAAACCAATACGAAATTCTATCACCAATACATTATTTGTTGAATTAAAAGCAAATTTAAAGCAAAATTTACTTGGTATATTAGTATTAGTATTAGAAATAATCCTTTTAAAAAAAATTTAAAATTACCACTATTTCTGTCAAATGAAGTAACAAGAAAAACAAAGTCTATGTTGTATAAATGGATAAACAAAATCAGTAAAATAAAATAAAACGAACTTTGATTCTCTGCGACAACAAGAGCATATATCAAATGTCCGTACCATTAGCCTGGACCAGAAAACTGCGAAAAAAAACCTTATAAAAAAAAACCTTATAAAATTGAAAATATTTTATGCTAAAAAATGGCAAGCAATTTAGAAAGAATGAATTACAAAAGAATGAGGAAAATTAAAATTCATTTCGCCTTTTGATTTTTCCAGTCATAAATTAGTTATCGAATAAACAATTTATCTTTCGCATGACCTCAAAAATAATTTAATAATACTTAATGTTTCAAGGATATGGGATCGAAGTTTGCTAATTGAACGATCAAGAGATCGAAATTAGGTATTCGAAGGAATATGGCGTAGATGCTTGCCAATTGAAGGGCGTAAATCTTATCACTAGAAGTGAAGTTGGAGCACGTGTGTGGGTCTAAATAATAAAATTTAAATTATTAAATAATTACATCTAAAAATGACCATAGTTTCACTAATAAAAATGAATAGTTAGAGCAGAAAAAAATATTAAAAATGATTAAAACACACGAACCTTAACTATTGAAAAAAATGACGAAAACTTCGACGCATGACTTTGTTTCCGAAACATTTTATATCAGAATAAACGGTACAAGCAACTAAACAAACATCTAAACAATGACGTTTCCACTTGCAATATATTCAACACTTTGAGAAGTCCAAGGAACCATACCTAATAGTAGTAAATCATTTTTTCATTCATTCAAATCATGGATCTTATCGACTAAAAAAAATATCAACCATTTACCAAAGATATACTTTTGCTTATTATCACTCAACCTTAGCAATTTTCCATCCCTCTATAAAATCTGGCAATATATTCCCAGGTCAGCGAGATCAATTTTTGAAATCTGGTATGCCGCCTCTCCCCGACAACTCCCTTTGAATCTATTATACCCTTTTATTTACACCCCCTTTGTCAACAGTATTTGCCCGGTCAAATCTTGCTCTGCATTTCTATAACAGTTACATGCTGCAAAATCATAAAAATTTCAGGGAATGGAAAGAATATTAGGGGAATTTGAAAGTTCCGCGAGCAACTGTGTGGATCTAAGGGAAAGAAAATTGGAAAAACAACGAAGCGAACTTAAAAGGAATGTTAAAGGAATATAACGAGTTCCGAGGATGCCCTGAATGCCCTGAAGAATTCTCACCTCGCATGCTGCCGCTTAAAGTTGACAAAAAGTTGACACTCCCACCCGACAAATAAACAGCGACCTTCAAATGATCGACAAGAAATGAGGATTTTAATGGAATTTGAAATATCGACAGAAATCAAACAATCGTTTTTAAATTAAACCATTTGAAAGTTGGAGAGTTGCCAATCTGAATCTGTTTTACATCTGAATCTGTTCGCTTTTTTATTTCGGAAAATTTGTGTTTAACGTTAAAATATAAAGTTTTGTAGGGACAAGGATGGGGGGAAGGAGAAGGACTGGGAAGATGTTTTGAGTAAAAGGAGGTCCAAACAAACTGTCGTTAAAGAACTAGCTTGGTACTGGAAAAGAATACAGCGACAAAAAAAGAAAGAGAAAGGAAGAAGGAAGGGGCATGCAAGGTTGTTAAATAGCTTGCAAATGCAAATTATTTAAAATATTATCTGCCTTTGCTTTAACTTTTTAGTCTAAATTAGTGATTTTTACAGAAGGAATCGCATATTATTTTGGTATAGGTTTTCTATGCATTTTGTTTATTCATACATTTGTTGTTAGTTATTTTTATTATTTATTTGTTGAAGTCAAATTTTGCAGAGATGCGGAGAATTTTTACAGTGGTTAGCGCTCTTAATTTCCTTGCATTAAGGAAATTAAGGGAGATTTTGCATTGGCTGTAGAAACGCAGGTGGGTAGGTGGTACCGCTCCGATTTTTCTTGCGATAAGAGAAGGGAGAGGATCGGAACTACTTTCGTCTCTTAGTGCAATAATCGAAGTCCAAACTTAGCAGCAAGAATTTGATTTTTGGAATAAAGACCAACTTTATTTATTTTTAAATAATTATATAATTTCTTTAAATTTTTGAACTGTAATTTTTTTAAAAAGAGCCGTAAAAAATGAAAATTATCGAAAATTATTTAATATTTACTTTAGAAAAAGATGTATTTTTAAAAAGTGCTTTTCGATTTTTTCGAACCATTTTTTCGCTATGCTTAATATATTTGAAATTCTTTCACATTTAACAATGGATGTGACTGGAGGAAATAGTTCGATCTGTGGAATGGATATGACATTGCATGGGGGTTTTCGACAATTTATTCTTTTCAGTTTCTGGAAAACTGGATCGCTTCCTGGTTATTATTATTTTCATCTTTTATTTTATGCTATGGGAGAGACTATAGCAAAATGAATAGTGGCTCATTCTTGTGTCAAGAAGCAAGGCTTCGGTTCCGAAGAAGTCATTTTAAAATAATGGCTCCTTCAAGTGTTGTTCCATCGTTAACAGCATCTCTGAAAGCAAAAATTTCTATGCCAGTTCTTTAAACGATTACTTAAATGATTTTTATGCTATTCGATTGGTCTTTAGGTCATTGAGGCAATTAAGTTTATTTGACCATAATCGTTTTTTAATTTTTTTTTCAGGATTGGTTGTCTCCATGGTTATTATTTTCCTTTTAAGTATTTTGTATGAAGCTGTTAAAGGTTTGCTGTTTAAATAATTAAATTAAATAACAATTAAGATTTAAATAATTTTTTTTTAAAAGAAGAAGGATTTATTTGATCAGCAATACATTATGAATTTAAAATATCAACAAGCATTGATGCATTGAAGCCTTAAATTTTTTAAATTTAACCAATAATTTTATTAACTTAATTTTAATTTTATGAATGAATTGAATTAAAAAAGTAACCGATCGAAAATTATTTATTCACAAAAAATTTGTTGAATATATTAAGCTGAACCTTTTCTGATTATTTTATGAATTGTTTTTGATGAATTTATTAGGCTATTAGACATACAATAAGGAAAAGCTGAAAGTGGATATTAAAAAAAGATTTAAAAGATTTAAAAAAGATTAATTTGGATATTTTTTGCATTTTGCCTAACCTTTAAATTTTTTATACATTTTTTTTAAATTTATATTTTTAGCTCTTCGTAGATTTTTGTCGATGTCGCACGCATCAGCTGAACGCAGATATCATCGCGCTGCACATCACCGAAATACTTCATCATCTGTCGAACATGATGAAAGCATTGAAGCTGCCAGTAACGATTCACTTACATTTGCATTAGTTTTCAGCATCTCCAGGTAAAATTCTAAAATCTGGCTGTAAACAATAAAAATAGGGAAATTTTATAAAGAGCAACTTTATCATGTTCCTGGTTGGAAATTTTTATTTTCTATTTGTTTTTTTAATTTCTTATAGGTTGTATTATTAAATAATAATAAATTTTAGTTCGGCGAAGCGTGTTTTTACGTTCTATCGGATTTCGCAAGCACTCTTATATGCATGGCAAATGACACTTGCTTATATTTTAATGCTTATAGCGATGTCATTTAATATTTGGTTGATATTAGCGATTATTTTTGGTGAGGCCATAGGATATTTTTTGTTCACTGGAGAACTTCCTTCTTGTGAAAATGGCAATTGTTGCTAAAGGTTTTCGTGTATTTATTTTATCATTTGAAAATTGTCTAGAAATTGTGAAATCAAAAAGGCCGGTTTTGGTGTCGACCTGATTCTACTCTTTTTGGGTCCTTCCAGTGGAGCTTTTATCCACTTCACCATTTATCGGCATCGTCTTTCTTATATTTTTTCTTATATTTTCATATTCCATTAGTCCTTGTCCAGCTTTTTTATCTTTTATTTTTTGGTTGCACCGTCATCTTCTGTTTGAATCTATTGCGCTATTTGGCATACCATTAAATTTTTGATGCACCACTCTGTTGGTGAAAAATGTTTTATCAATCTTTTCTTCATTGATCTTTGATTAATCTATATATTCATTTATTGATCAGACAAACTGCTGGTTCGAATCCATTTACCATTTATGATCCCACAGAGGCAGCATCCCATTGCGGATTGCGTTCTAACCAAACTGGATTTAGATGCATTTATGAGCAGATAAAAAGAGAGTTGGAATCGTTTCAAATATATGAAACCCACCGTCACGCAACTGATAGAGCAGCGCCTTGAAGGATAATGAAATGTAACGGTGTTAGACCATTCGGCTCATAAAGGCATTTTTTAAGCGTAGGTTTGTGCATATGAAGAACAGACTCATTCGAAATAAGAACTGATGTACATCAAGACTGCGTCCTTTCCCTTACAATAGAATGGATAATGGACATCGCTTGTCGGCACTCAAAAGGTGTACAAATTAATCCAGAGTATCACAAGCCTTGAATATGCTGATGATGTAGTCCTTTTTTCTGGGTTATGACGAAATGCAAGTAATACAAAATAATATCGACAACTACAACGAGAATCGGACCCAGGATCAATGTAAATAAAACGAAAGTCTTTTTGTCTTATTTACAAGAAGCTGATAAAATACCTACATAAATTCTTTGCTGGTTAAAGGAGTGCCAGATTTCAAATATCTCGGATCTAATCCCAAATGGTCAAGTGAAAGGCGAACACCCGAATAACGGTAGCTAGAAATGCCTCTCAGTTGGCAAAATCTTTATGGAATCGTTGCAGAACCACCATAAAAACGAAAGCCTGGGTCCATATATTTGCATTTCACTCGATCTTGTTATAAGTGTAGGTGGACCAGCTATATATGGATTAAACGATGGAAAAAGGAATGGCTTCTATTATTGATAGAGATGGAGATTGGACCGAATAGCTTGGAAATATCTTACCCTTATAGACAACAGTTAAACAGTTAAAGCCAGTTTAACTATTAATTGCGAGAGCTTTTAGAAGAAGATAATTATGACTCCATAAAAACCATATTGCTTTCATTATTTCGCTGCTATTTTAATTTTAAAAACTGCAAAATGTTTAGATGTATTTTATCTGGTGGTTTTGTGACTATTAACAGCATTATACTCCGCTCATTATCATAAAAATATGCTTCATATATTACCAGTTTATCCAATTTTCTTTTATATTGTCTTTTATATTGTTTGTCTTCGATTTTTGAAATCATGATTTTTAATCTTTTTTTGCCATGAGTGCTTTTGGATAGCTTGGGTCTCGTGGACCTCTTTTCTGAACATTTTTAAATGTATAAAATAAATATCTGCTACACTGTAGTCTCAATATTTTGCCTAGTCTACATTAAGACTGAAGGAAATGCTTGATTTCAGTTAGAGTTCAGTGAAATTTAATATTTTTTATTTTTTGGTCAATTGAAGGCTTATAGTATCATAAATGACTTATTAAACCAACTATAAACCATAAATTTTTTAATGGATTTTAGCTAGTTTATTCATAATTCCTCGCAGTTTGGGTTTTCTGTGAATCAATCTTGGGAAATCATTACGAAGGAATTTTTCCATAGTTTCGGATAAATCTAAACAGCTTCTATTTCTACAATTTTTTCATCAGAATGAATCTTTGTTTCTCTAGATTTTCATTAAATTTTTAAATTTATTGAATTTAAATTTTTTAACTTATTGAATTGTGCTTATCGCGTTTCTTGTATAAATGAGCTATTATTATATTTTCAGTCGATGATCCTTTATATTTTTGATCGATGTTTCTTGGTTTTCTTTTCAAAATTCCGAGTATTTCTCTCCTCGGTCATTTTATTTGGTTTCCGGTGTTTGACACTTCTAGAATCACGTTTGTTCACGCGATAATTTTCTAACCAATAATTTTTTAAGCAGGTGTAAAGTTTATCTACAATACCTAAATAACTAATCGTTGTAATGCGAGAATTTGTTTTTAGAGTTTACTTAGTCTATTTGTTGTGCTCAATTATTTGTGTGTTTTAATATTTTAATGATAAATGGTTAAATGATTGTACTTTGTAATTTTATTCGGTAGTTAAAAGCTTCTAAAATTTATTATAAAGAATTGTTTTGAAATCTAAGAGGCACAGTTGCAAAAAAGAACCAAAAAATTTAACAAAAAACGCAAGAAATACAAACGATTGTGCTGTGAGACGGTAATCACTAGAATAGGCCTCCTCTTCCATTAATTTGCCAGCTCGATCGAAAATATTCTTTAAAATATTTGTAAGTCAATCTAAAATGATTGGCAGCAAATCTGCTTTTTGATATTCTCGATTTGGGTGGTAAAATCGTTTAGAAATCAGATCGATTTTCATTTAAAATTTGAAATCACTTTAGTCAGCTTTGACTTTAGTTTGATTTCAGAAAAAAGATTTGATTTTAGAAAGATTTCCGTCTCTGGTATTACAATTGTAAAATGAAATAATAGCAATGATAAATTTTATATATCGATAAAAAATTAATTTTTCTACGAATATTTTCCTATCATTTTCCAACATTTCGAAATCACTACAAAAAAGTAAAAATTTCCATTTTCGTTTTGTCAACACTATTATACATACAATTAATATAAATTATTAAATTATCAATCACTGAGCAAAAAAAAACAAAATGTTTGGGCAATAATAATAATACATAAAAAAGATACGCAAAATGACTATAATAAATTTATAGCCAAGTACTGAATCAATAAATTTGAAATATCTTTCGAAATATCTAATACATACAGAATACATACAACAAAAATACCCGCATCAAAGAATTCTTAACTAATAAAAAATGATTCTAGCATAATTCGTCTCATGCGAGAAAAATGCATCAAAACAATGAAATTTACAGAAAAGCAGAACAAGCATAAATTATATATATATATATGATATATGAAATTATATATATATATATGATAAAAAATATAAAATATTAATTAGGATCAAAATATTATATATATTATTAATTAGAAAAAACATGTAATTTATATTTCAGCAAGTTCATGGATTTTCAAAGTAGAAATTGATAAAAAGAACGTAATATTTTGAAAAATCTACTCTGAGATTCAAACAAATATTTCTTTAAAATTCTCCATTTTTGGTGAAATGAACTATAAATAAAAGTTTATAAAGTGGAAGATCAAGATTTTCGACCGCTACATTCTAGTTCTAAATTATTTAAACTTCCGTGTAACATATTCTTTGTTCGTTCTGCACAGTCATCAATTTCCTTAAAATCTTTTTATATATAATTTTTTATATAAAAAATTTCAAATGCCAAATTGAAAAATTAACAAAAATTATGTAAAAATAATCGAACAACAATTTTTTGAATTTTTATTATGTGTTTAAGAAAATTGAATAAATACTTCGATTAACTGCGAATGACTACGAATCATGCCACTTAATTCATCCGTATTCACAGTATTTGCATCTGTCCTACTGCTTCCTAATGATCCTTCACTGTCACTCGTTTCTGCTGAAGAGAGTGAGGTATTATAACCAACCCCTTCCGGCAAAGTGGTCCGGTAACGCAAATCATGAAAAAACGAAGGTACTGATGATGGTAATCTGAAATATCAAAAGATTTTGAATTTTTACCAAGACCATAACAAAAATGAAAAATAACAAGGAATAAAAAAAAATATATAAAGGCTCAATGCTAACACTTTCGCTTTTTTTCCTTTTCGACTTTTTTCATTACCACCAATCAGTTGCTGTGCAAGAAGAATTACTCCTGAACCGATTCCAGCAATTTTCATTTCATTGTTATTGGATTCCTCGTTTGAATTATAATCGCTGTCGAAAACAGCCAAGTCTGACTGATCATAATCCAAAGTCATCTAAAATTCCAAGTTTTCAATCATAACTTGAATTATAATTTGAAAATTACAGACCAGATTTTAAGTTTTATAATGAAATCTTTATGAATGTCTTAAGATAAAGTTGACTAAAGATTTTGTGGCTGATCAAATTTTATTTACCTGTTCAAGTTTGCACTTAATATCATCCAAAACCACAGGTTTTTGAGTAATAGTTATTTTATCAGTGTTTTCCTTCATTTTAACATTATTCTCTAGAGATCGCGTTTTTTCATTGATAAATCTATCAGCAGGAGACGAATCTGTCCTCATACTTGTTATCTAAAAGATTGTTGTACAAAAAAATATAAATAATTAATAGTTATTGTAAACAACAGAGTACTTCGAGTAGTTCAACCAAGCAATTACTTTATTGAATCTCCGAAGGAAAAGGAATATATAAAAGGTCATGCAATGGTTTTTTTATCGTCTGGCTTTGACATCGCATATCTTTGTTTTCATTCCACATTAACTCACCAAGACTCACCTCTAGTCGTTAAAATAAATAAAGAATAAAATGATTTTATCTCTGAGAAGACAAGATGAACAAGAAACACCCATAAAGTTCGAATTCATAAATATGGATATGGAAAAAGCCACATGTTATTAAAAGTCCTCAGTTTCTATGTATGAACTCCTGTTGTTCAGAAAGAATTGTGCAGACTGAGCGCAAGAGCTTTCATTCGGCACTTTATGAAATAAACAGATGAAAATATGTTCGAAACTCATCGTTCATTGCTAATTTGACATAAAAATGACGAATTTTTATATGTGATAAAAGATGGATTTTCTACAACAGGAAAAGATTACCGCAATGAATGGATAAAATTGAATCTCCTCGATCCATGTTATCCCGTCTACACTCTAAGAAGACTAAGGTCACTGTTTGGTGGTTGGTTACATGAATAATCTATCAGTTTTTTAAAATTTGGTGAAGTAAGCAGAGTCATATAATCATGAACAATAGCTAATCGATAGGAAAGATCCCATAATTCTACAACATTAGACCATGCGATGCAAGAACCATTTTGCAAAAATTCACCGAAATGGATATAGAAATTCTCCACCATCTACAATATTTCCCAGAATTTTCGCCAACATACAATTACTTCTTCCCTTCTCTCGAGACTATTCGTTAGGGAAAATCACTTGTGAAAAGAGGAAGATTTTGAAGACTTTTTCCTGCAGTTAACTGATTTAAGAAATTCAGATATTAGTGGTTCCAGAAAACCTCATTCATATGCAAAAGGAATAAATGCATTTGCTGTTGGGTCTTTCGAAAATTTCTGTCGGTTGGAGTACTTATTGTAACTTGCATAAATAAAAATATTGATATTGATAAATAAAAATATTGATTTTCAAAAAAAGCTATCATGAAAAATAAATAAAATAAATAAATAAATAAATACACAATAAATATACAAAACCGAAAGAAAGACCCAGACCCAACAGCAGACAGTCGAAATAAATTGGTTAAGTGAAATAAATTTAGTATTCTCCTAAATCTATTCTGTGATGGCAAAGAAATGACAAAATTACAGTGCCGGCTGTGGCTCGAGTTTGCTGACCCATCATAATTCGGTGTTTTGCTGTTTAGCTCTGTACCAGACTTAAAACGTAATGATTTTTGAAGGTATTAAACGTAAAGTATGAATGTAAATTTAAAAAAAAATCATACACTTCGTTCCTCATGAATAGCATCAGAAATTTGCTCGAGGTTTCTAAGTGATATATTATAGTCAGCTTTCTTTTGTCGAACCTAAATATTGAAATAGTACTAACAAATATCTACATAAAATCTTGAAGCAGTAGATAATAATAAAAACTAGGAAATTTTTTGTTCTGCAATTTTTCATCTAAACTCCTATAATTTTATTTCAAATCGCCGAAAGTTTTCTTAAAATAAAATTTGACAATAAAAAGAAAAAAAAAAGAAAATGGTGCAGATTTGAATTGTACAATAAATATTCATTTTCAAAGCTATATTTAATAATAGAATTTTAAATATCACCTCAGCTTCAAGCTTCGTGATAAAATTCTTTTGCTGTTCCAATATTCGCGTAAACTCAATTCGCTGTTCAAAATACCGCTTACTTTTCTTAATTGCTCGACTATTCGTTTTTTCGATCGAAGCGATTCGTTGAGCACAGTCGCTCATTTTTGTTGAAATTGATCTATGAACATATTCAGCAGCTGATCGTTCCTCTTCCGCTTCATTCACTCGTTGAATATGATGATTCAGAACCTATATTAGATATATTTTAAAAAATCTATTATTTTGAAAATCTCTTTTTCTAGCAATACCAATCTGAATTCATGTAAATCCTGAGAATTCAGAGTTATCGTCGAGTTTTGCCTAGATTATTTCAGCACTAGCTTGCCGCTAGCAGGAATAAATTTAGCTTTAAAAAAATGTCTGGTATTAGAGACCACTTGAGCAGAATGAGACTAAAATTTTACCTCTAAACATTCAGGACGAATTCCTTTCTGTCGGCTTAAACTATCCTGTGTCAATTTGACTTGTTGTTTGGCGATAGTATGCATTGACGTAGCACGCTCGAATCTAACTGCTGCATTTTGAGCTTCTTCACGTAGTTGCCTTTCCTTAATAAATCATGATAAAGCTGCAAAAGAATGTCGAAATTTCGAGTACCACCATTTAATTGAATTATTTATGCAAATTCAAATTTTAAATCTCGACACATCTTTTCCAAATTTAGTCTTTGACCAAATTATTAGAAAATAATTAATAATTAATATTTTCAGCTTAAAAAAATATTTCAGAACTGAAATAAAGATATATTACTTCAAATATTAATTTCAAATATTACTTCAAGCTTGGCTTCATAATACGGTCGACCATTTTCAATCGCTGAACCATATTTTTTATTAAGTTCATTCAATTTCTGCGACCAAAACCTTTGCGTGCTTCTGAAACTGGCTTCTTATAAATATAAATAAAAATAGGATTTCAAAAGCAGTTACAAAAGCAGTCATGAAATGAAATTATAAGTATAATCCATGTAATAAATCATATTAAATTAAATCATATTAAATCATATTAATATATAAATTATATTAAAATTAACAATTTTTCGTGAATTTTTGCAAAATTTTCGAAATCAATTAAAAAAAGCTTGATTTCTCGACAACTAATGAGATAATTTATTATAAATTAATGAACAATTAAACAAGAGATACTTAAATAAAAAGCACAATATCGTGCAAAAATAAAGTAATAACTTGAAAGTATCGCGAGCTTCATCCAGCTGCAACTCTAATTTATTAATGATATCAGTGGCAATATTGAGTTTTTCAAGCTCTTCATGGACACGATTCAAATGTTTCGCATCTATCGGAATTTCGTCATTTATCGCATATTCAATGTGCTCATCTGTAAAAAGAAAAATCGAAATCAGAAAAAAGCATTGGTTTCGCGCGTGCTAGAAATCCTATATTCCAACACCTTTTAAAAACATTTGTGAAGGAATTAACAATTAACAATTCTGATTTAAAAAATCTATTACTTATGAAAAGATCTTAATTCACTATTGTTACTTTGTCATTAATTCGGTTGACCATTAAAAAAATGATTTAACACTGCTAAATAAAACAAACAATTTAAAAGTTTAAAAGTTTAAAAGCGAAACTTCCGAAAAATTTAATTATCGCTAATTTCCATTTATTAAAACGAAAAAGTAAAAAAAAAATGCTTATATGATCTTTGGGAAATTTTTCTAAAATTAAAGAAATTTACTTAATTTGACATATAATTTTAAAAATCAACATAAGAAAGGCAAAAAATTGCATAATAATTGAACTATCAAATAATCACGTATTTATCTCCGAAATATCGGTAGCAACCTAATGGTATATCTACTACCTACTATATCACTGATTTTATGCCATCAAATATAATATATTTGGCTTGCAGAAATTACGAATAAAACAGAGCTCTTATCGGATCAAGAATAAAATTATTAACGAAAAATGTTCTTTTAGGAAAAAATAGCAATTTGCCAAATGATGTTGTCTTTGCTCCTAGACGAGTGGAAGGTGGTTCAGATTGAGAAGGAAGGATTTGGTTCTTATCCTCGAGCCTGCCATTAAAACATTTAGATGAGGCCGATGTTACCTTTTACCGCGGGCAAAAAAACATTAAAAGTTAAAGGAGAAGACGAAGCATAAAGAAAGTTTGATCCGTCGCAGATCACCGAATGAACGCTAATTATCCACTTACTGTATTCAAATTCAAAAGAAACTTAGTGGAATTATTCATGACATTTCGCCTTAAAATTTCAGCTTCAGTCCATTCATAAAATTAATTATTTTCTGGTTCCTTTCTTTACGGATACATTAAAACTTGTTTAATTTGAATATAAATAAATATTCATATTTTTCATTAAAACTGTGAATATATTTATTTGAGAAAATATTTACTTTTAAAATTTTGTGCATTTACAATATTTCTGTTTCTTCATTCAATTTCCCTAATAAGCCTTTTTACACCATGTTCTTTCATACCATTTTTTTAAATAATTATAATTATTAAATAATTAATTCTATCAGGCTCACACTTCCCATCATTTTAATGGATGATGATTAAAATGCGACTGGGAATACAGATACATAAAGTTTGATCTGTCGCAGATCACCGAAAAAGATAGTTATAGAGTACTTCTCTTAATCAGAGAGGTGGAAATCACAAATACTGCTCGGTTTTCTGGACATTGGGAACCAATATGTAACAATCACTTATGTAACAATCACTTGATGAAAAATCTGATTAGCCTCATATAAAACAAAAACATCATTATATCTAGCACAAACAATCTACAACCTACGCTTCAAA
Source organism: Dracunculus medinensis (assembly GCA_900625125.1). NCBI lineage: Eukaryota > Metazoa > Nematoda > Chromadorea > Rhabditida > Dracunculidae > Dracunculus > Dracunculus medinensis. The sequence goes on along the minus strand of UYYG01000072.1, from coordinate 136,644 downwards.
GGAGGTAAAAATTGCCCTCATTGATGGTCTGAGCCAAATAATCACGATCAATACAACAGAGAATCCAAATCCACAACTTGATAATTGAAAAAAACGTTTCAAGATCCTTTAAAAAGAATTTAAAATTTTGCTGAATCTTGATAGATTATTTCTCACTATTAACTAATCGCTCTCCAATTTGTTTGCGAAAATATGTCCTTTACACTAAAGCAGGAAAATTTCATATATCATAGTTTTTCACCCCGAGGAATCAGCATAATATATTTAAATTTAACTATTCAAAGTGGAAATATCTTCGGATCCTTGGCATTGTAATCAACTGATGAATTCTGCAGAAAGAACAAAGTCCTTCAAAAACTAGCAAAAACTCGAGAGAGCAATGGTCGCTATTGCATTTGTTGTTCATGGAAATCTAAAAATCAACTCAAAATTCAACTTAGCATTTGACCGCTTACTTTCCACATGGAAAAGAATATACACGAAAATAACACTACTAAAACAATAAGATGAAAATATTTAAGAATAGCTTAAACTTAAAATAAATAAACAAGCTCCACAGTCAACTCCACCTTTTGTTCTTATCTCTTGTCCCATTTCTCGTCTCCGAAAAACAGCATATAAGTGCGTGCCATTTATAATGCCCCAGCAATCTCTGAGAAAGGCAACTTCCATCTTCATAAAGAACCATTTCTTCTGCCAGATATGATCAGTATTTTGCTAAAGTTTTTGCTAAAAAAAAATCGTTTTTGCAAGTAGGAAAAAATGAATCAAAGAGGTACAACAAGTTTTTTATGGATGAAACATATATATGAACCACTTTCACAAAATAATTTAATATTATATCGATTAGCTAGAATATCATTCGAGCTAATCAACACCCCATTCCTGCTTGTTATAATTCAGCATTACTTCCAAGAGAACGACTATTTTTCATTTGCTACTCAAATTCTTCAAAATCTTTATGTAGATAGTGTACTTTATATTCGAAACTTCTCTGTAGGCGACAACAGGATATAAAGAGATCAACAAACCATTTGAATTTGCAAAAATTAATATTCGCATGTTTCTATCGAGAAATGACCATCAACCATTAACTTAGCAATAACTGACAACAGATATAATCTCAAATCGAAACATTTGAATGCAAAAATGAAAAATTTGATGATTTGGTCATCATAATTCAGTTACCAAAGAAAAACATTTGCATCGAATGAAACGTTTTTCACTTTACTGCATCTATTTTTGATCCATTAGGAATATTCAAAAATTTTTCTTCAAAATCTATGAGAAAATAATTACTCTTTGGACCCAAATTTTATTCACTTTAGATGTGCAAAATGAATGGAACAACTTACGATTTCGGATCAGCATATCGTTCGAAATACCGCATCAAATTCTCGATAAAATAAATCATGATGAAACTGCTTTGTTTATGTAATGCATATGCAGAGGTGAACATATTTTTCAAAAACAGAAGGATTGAAACCAAGATTACTAAGATTACTTCAGTAAGATTTAAACTGAAACCAATAAAAGACAATTATTCTTCTGAAACAAATCTTCGTCGTTACGAATTGGAATGACTTGACATGTTTGTCGAAACGGGTTACTAACAGGCCACTCATTTAATCAATCAAATTCATTTAATCGATTTATCCCGAAATTCGAAGAACGATATAAATATAAATATATATTTATATATATATTTATAATAGGAATTTCTCTTCATCGATTTCAATCCGCCGAAAATTTGGCAAAAAAATTTTTGGTGGAATAAAACGCATTGGTTGGCAAAATGTTTCTTCGAATGGCCACAATGGTAGTTTGCAGCGAATGCGCAATTTTGAAAAGAACATTGATATTAAAGTTAATAGCTATTCAGCCACAAATTTCAACGCCTACGTCGACAAAATTCTGTTTCTAAATCTTTCTACTCGACATTTTAATGATGCTTTTCGATTTATTCAGTGGATATTACATAAATTGAACATAAATTATCATAAATTATTTAAAATAAATTATTTTCTCGATATATATATATGTATAATATAAACTGATTTTCTTGAATTATATTGGCTGTGGAGGGCGATTTCCAAACGATTTGATTTTTATCCTATGCAAAGAACAAAATTATTGACGTTCGATTTTCATACGAAAGGTAGACAATCTCGATCGCCTTGTACAGTGATTCAATAATGTAAAAAATATTGGTTCGACGAAATTAAAACTACGACTCATCAAAATGTGATTTAACGAAGTAACTATGGAGCGGTTATAAATATCAAAATAAATCAATCTATCGAGATTCCTACTTTGCTGCCAGCGAAATTCAGGAAATCCGCCTTGAAATTTGCACACTTTCGGAATTTTCTTTATTCGATGTCTAACGTTTCATCGCTACCTTCATAATGGAATTGATATTAATGATATCTCTTTGATCCCTTGAACATTCCGAATCAAATTCAAATTCAAAGTATAAAGGAACGAATTTTTGCGAGGTTTCATCTCTCCTTCTTTTTACTCTCGTTTTCATTTTTCATTCTGTTCTACCTTACTTTTACAAACCATTAGCCCGTTGCGAATATTTAAAAAACGCAGGATTTCAGAAGATATGTTTCCACGAAATTTTATTATCTCCTTCGAGGAATTCGACTGGGATAATTTTGTATACCTTTATAACCGATTTGCTGTATTATATATATTGGACAAATATGCCAGAGAGTCCCGCGATAGAAATACAGATGAGTTGCCAACATCGCCGGGATTTTTGGACAGGTCTACTCCTGCTGGAAATAGAACCTTAGAATCGGCGCTCCGAATTAAGCAATAACCCACTAAGTCATCCTGTCTTGTATTTATATATATATATATGTAAAATCACCACTTTAATCTTTCATCTTTACCGTAATTAATTATAATCACCAACGAATAAATTGGTCACTATATCAAAACGAAATACCAAAAATATAAATTAATGCTCCGAAAATGAGGGGAAAAAATAACAAACCATGATGATGATGACTCGATGTGGAAGCACGTGGACCACTACAAATAAAAACATCACTTCCACTCATCAGGAATTCGCGCCACCTTCGATTTTTGCCCCACAAGTGACGAATTTCACAAGAAAAAACTAACTGAAAATAATATCTATATTAACGGGAAGAAATCACTTCGATCGAAACTATGGATAACGAAAAATTTCATAAGCATTGAAAAATTGAAGCGCCATTGAATGCGAAGGTCAACACTACGGAAAGAAGTTGGAGGTCAAATACGTAAAAAATTCAATTAAAAATTCACTTAATAACCAAGGCCATAAATTGCTTTAATTATAATCTAGCCGGTGCCCTAGCTTAAAGCCTATCAATCTACAGTTGCCATATTTTCTACGAAGCCAAGATTTTTAAATTTTTTGAGAGAAGAACGAATAAACTGCTGACATTGAAGCCCTGCACGATGTATTTGCGCAGGAAAAAACATGAAACTGAAAATAAAACATAAAATAAAGAGGAAATAACAAAATTATAAGACAAAAAAGTGGCAATGCTTCCAACAAATACCACTGATAAACGAGCTGATAAGACACGACTGCCAACATCGATACAACAACGATAACGGATTTTTTAAATGATGATCAAATTTAAGCGGATCGTAAAACTCATCAGCGCCAGTAACCAACAGAATGACTCCAGCAAGCCACAGCTGAGGTTTCAAAGAACGAGGGGAGGCAGGAGGGGGATGGAAGAGACATGCGGTGGGGAGGGGAGGGGCTGGGCACTAAATGGAAGACGAAGTCCTTAAAATATTCCAAAAATGTTCGCGGATGATCGAAGAACATTCGCTCTTCCATATTTCCCATAGTAGAAATATTTGCCTCTAATTGTACATCCAGAAAGTCACAATTTTGAAACGAATTTCTTTCACGGAAATTCGATGGTCTCTAAAAAAGTTGGAAAATGTTCACTGATATTATTCTTAAACGTAATTGAACTGGAAGTTATTCGGAAATTTTCTAAGCGGTAAACGGCCAAAAACGATAAAAGTGGCTATTCGCTGTCGCCAACAACTTTATTTCTTCTCTCTACGACAAAACGCCAAAACTGATTTCTGCCAAAATTCGTCAGCCAACAAACTGGTTTTCATATAAATCACATGATAAATTTAATTTGAACAAAGTTAATATCAAACACAGAATAAGGAAAAATCTATCGCTCAAAGACTGCACCTTCCGATAACGATTAGATTTCCAGAGGACCACAGTCTTATCTGAAACTTCGGCTAAAAACGATCAGAGCCAGGAACAGGTTCTGTTGCGTCGGCGCTTGGCAGTTCATTTATGTCTATTTGTCGGCCCATCTTAGCTCTTCATATCGATCTTTTCATGAAATCCAGGGAATGCTCGTTTATATTCGATTTTAAGGGTGCTTCAGGCGTGGATTATTCAGCAGAGAGGGGTTTGTGGTGTGGTACTTCGGGGCTGTGGTTAGCTGCTTCGCAGAGCGAGTATTCCTATTCCTTTCAATTCCTAGCAGAATAATTCCGAGTTCCAGAAAAATGCTCCCTTGAAAATTCGTTGAAAAAATTAAAATTGTTTTTTGGATGAAATTCGTAACCGACATGACGAGAAAAACCAGTTAGTCGTGTAAAAAGCATTATTATTCGCATATAAACTAAATAGAAAAAACTTTTTTATGACGTTTGGCTCGTTGTTTAGCGATCAAAGATTTCAATTAATTAAGTGAAAATGGCAAGTTGAAGAGAGAAGCAAAATGGGGGAGTCTTTTTTTTGTATTCCTTACTGCTAGTAAAAATATGGCGGGCAATCATTCCAAAAAGTTCATTTTGTGTGGTCCCAGTGGAAGAACCTCAGTTATTGTACTGCAGTGTAATTTAGACCAATTGTGGTAAATGTGGTGTGGTGTGCGGAAATGTATTACAATTCGTTTTCTCGATCACGATGTAGGATGTAGGATGAGAGTGAGTGGAAGCGCTGGTGGATCCACGGTAGCGCTTTAAATAAGGAGGTATATATCCAAGCAACAAAATTGGGGATCGCTTCGGCAGTTTTTCCTCGACTGTTGATTTATTTCGATTACAGTTACCATCCTTTTTTTTTTGATCGTTGATGTCGCTAGTGGTACTGTAATCAAATGGCCTTTTTGAGAAAACGAATTCAGAAGGGCTCGAAAAGTACGTGGTTCACCATGTGCTCGTTCCATTGGCTGTCAGTTGGGAAGTGCAAGTGGATCGCCAGCACTACCCAAATGACAAATTTACCCATTTTGAGGCCGAGCCTTGAGTCGGAGTCTTAACCCTCACGCAGACGGTTGGCCGAGTGACCGAGCCACAATTACTCGGATATTCTACCTCAAGATTAAATATTTGTGGCAATTGTTTTTAAAAAGAAAGATATTATTAATATATTACTTGGCTAACTTTAAATTATAAAAACAAGTTTACAAATCTATAAAAATCGATCGCTGATCGATTAAACACTGGATATCAGTTGTTCATCTTTATTCTTATCGATAAGATGAATGATAATGGAAACGGAAAATTCTTGACTGCTTAGAACAATTCGAAATTAGAAATTAATCTCAACGATCATCGCTGCAATGAATTATCAAATTTTGAAAACTGAAAACTGATCGAAACATTTCCTTTCTTAATACTGATAAAAGATTTTTTATTGCTCGATTATCATCTAAAAGATACGGTGGCCGAATGGTATATTGCTTCGATTGAGCTCAAATATCACGTGTATTTCTGTTTTGACCTTTGATAAAAAATCTGAGTGACGCAAGAGACCATTTGCAATTCTGCTTTTCAAGTGATTCTCTGGCGAACAAATTCTCATCCTAATTGCTCGTCCTAACAAAACGTGAAATGAGGGTGGATGAGCATTTGGAGAGGGAAATTGTCATCAATAACTACACAAAGAACTTTTAAAAGTCTTAAAAAAGATAGCAATTTAACAACATTAAAAAGCATTAACAATAACAATATAAAACGATGGAACTTTTTGACTATAATTGTTATTATAAGAAACTCTAACGAGAGGCGAGGATTTCTAACGAATTTGTACGGCAGTAATTCCTTAATGGCCTTTTTTATAAAAATTGGATTAATAATGACGCAAATTAAGTAAAATTGTTTGTGAAATGAAAAACTACTCGAAGACAAACTGTCGAGTTCGTCAACAAAAGAAGGTTTTAAGATTTAATAATATTAAGAATGGTTTCCTTTCGGAGGTATTTTGAGGGAAATATTTCATTAAACAAGTAATTATGAATAAAGGCCAGTCACTTCGAAGGTCAGCAATCTTAATCGCATCGAATTCGATGTCCTTCTCTCTAAAGTAAAACGAATGGCTGAACATATAAATATCGCTTCGATAGATATTTACTACCAATGAAAAATTTCCAATGAAAAATTTCTACTTATTCAATCGTTATCCATCAAAGTCGTCCAATGCCAAGAAATGAAATATTATATGCTCGGCAGACTGGTTTATTGCTTAGGTGGGAGGCAGAACATGTCATGAAATTTGGGCGATGGCATGGCAATCAGTGGAGCTAACGAAACTAAAAATGGCAAGTGCTTTTGGAGAACGATGAAAAAAAAACTCTCAAATACAAGCAGCTCATGGCTACCGGCTAGGCTGGTTCTGCTGGCTTACAAAGCCTTGACGGCGTAAATCCGAAAAAATCGCTATCATTATTCAAATTAATTAATTATATACTTCATATTACTATATAGGTAAAATATGGATAAAATTTTTCAATGGATTCCTCAGTTCATAGAATTGGCCCTAGAATTTATAGAATTTAGAATTTTACTCCAACAGGAGTAAATTTGCCTCTCAGAAATCCGGGTAATGCTGGAAACTCATCTATCGTCAGTTGATTCTCTGGCAGAACAATCAGAAATGGTCGCTCTTGGAAAAAAAATCTTCAAATATTAAATATCAAAAATTGAAATATTGCTGAACTTATCGAAACGATAAAATCATGAAACAACAATACAAAATCGATGTTTTCGATCATTTTTAAGAAATTCGATACAATCAAATGAACGAGCTTTCCTTCCATCCTTTCCACCTACACCACTTTTCTTTTAATATCCTTTTTCATTTGTTTTCATTATTATATTTTTATATTTTGTATTATTATTTGTATTCTAATCTTATTTAAAGGAGAAATTCATTAAGTCAAAATCAAATAAGAAATAAGGAAAAAATTATAATAATATTTAAAATTTATTTTTATATTTATTTAAGAAAATAAGAGTGATTAGCAGCGATCACGCTCGCTCCACTGGCTATTAGCATGATACGAAATTTTTATCAGGGAATCATTTCTCAGTATAAATATATCGTAAGCACCACCCGGATTATTTAATGGCTGGATAGCACTCGATTATCCATTACTCCTTATCCATTACTCGATTATCCATTACTCCAAATGATCAGAGGAATCAAAGTAACAATTGTTTTACATTAAACGACATTAGGGTTCGACGACTGTGAATTAAAACATAAAACGATAGCGAAGGAAAGTGCTTCCAGAAAACTTCCAGAGAATGACAAAATGTTCTAAGGAAGAAAACTGAGTATGCGATAGATGGCATTCGTTTTTTTAAAAGATGATTAATTAATCTTGGCGACAATTACAATTACAGGTTGGCCCAAATTTCTAAAATTCTGCGAAATTTAGTACTCGGAAAAAATCTGTCATCCTAAATTCCTTCATATTATTCTGGTCAAATTTCTTTTCAATCAATTTTTCGACAATTCTTTAAATTAAATTACACGAAAATTTATGAAGAGTAATATGAAGAGCATATTAGATTCAAATATCAAATTTCATTGCCTATAAATATTTCTTCGCGAATATGACGAATATGAATTTTTTATGGTTCATTTTAAAAAAAAAGCAAAGTTATATATGTATTAGAAACAGTAAACTACTGCTTACTCTTCAAAATTTGTTGAAATTTTGGCATAAACCTCTGCCTTGACCTATGCAAAAACCAATTAACAAGTCAATAATTAAAATAAGAATTAAAAATTGAAATTGAAACTGAAATAAGGTAAAAATATTATTTATATTCGAAGGGAATATGGCAAAAAATATGGGCTTTGCCCGAGTGCTTAACAATATTCGGCATGATATAAGCACGGGCTAAACTAGCAAAATTGAATTTTAATATATCTCTTGAGCACTTGATTCTCCATCGCCATCCACGTTGCTGGTCATTCACATATATTTCTGTGGCTCTTTCTCGCTGACCACAGATTTTCACCCGCAAATGCGGAAATGCGAAACATCTCTTTGATGAAGAATTGTCGCTTAAAAGAAACGATATCCGGTTTCGTTAAAAAATAAATTTTAATAAATATTTTCCATTTTAAATATTAATATTGAACTATAAAATAAATGGAAAACAAATCTTTGTTTTATGAAATGGTAAACTCAATAGTTGAATAAAAATGCAGCAAAAATAGAGCGAAACTACGAGAAAGTATAAATTTGGATTTTTTTTTTTTGAAAACCCTTGAAATGTTTTCAGTTTTTTTAAATAGATTTGAAAAATATTCCATAGTATTTTTGCAAAATGAGTAAACGAGAGTAAAGATTTAATAAAAGAAAGAAAATTTTGAATAAGCAGAATTTCTAAAGAGTTGTGATAAAAACCCTTAAAAAATCGTCTTTTCGCTTGCGTGGTTGTCCATCTAACGTCAGTAAGTTTCCACATTTCTCCAAATCCATTTCTATTCATTCATTTGCACAGGGGCATTCCGATCTGATATTTCGATTTTTCTAGTTAAATTTTTATCTTCAAATTTAGAATTCGATTGGCTAATTTTGATGAAGAATTATATGACAATATAGAGATTTTGACTATAATGAAGAAGCATAGAAAATTTCTATGAAAATAATTTATGTAATTATGAGAAGTTGAGAAGTGTGCAACAAAATTCCGAGAAAAAATAAATAAATTGTTATATAAATAAATGAATTGTTTATCGATAAATAAAATTTTACTGTTTGTCATACCATTTTCTTTAAAAAAAACATTCCATTGGACTAATGTGGAAGAATCAAATAATCAACAAAAGATAAGGTGAAACCTGCATAAATAATTATTAAAGGCTTGTGGATTAAAAATATAACTGCCACAACGGAAAAGAGCGATAAAGCGAAGAAATTAAGCATCCTCTTCACTGGCTGAAAACTTAGCTTTGGAGATTCGACCAGAAAGTCGTTAGAATAGCTCGGATTTTTGACAGCAGATTTTTCCTGGCGAGGCCGAAGGCTAAATTTTTGGTTTTCAGATAATCAGATATTCCCTAAAAAGTGTCCCCTAAAAAAGTTCGAAGTTTTCAGGATGGTCTTTTGCTTAAAAAAAAGTAAAGTAATATTCGAATGCGCCTTGATAAAAACATTTCAACAGATCCGCGTGCTTCCTTATAATTTTATTATATTATATGTTGCAATCTTCTTTAGTTTGAAATACATTTCAAACTACATTTTTCTGGTTTCTGTTTTATATATGCTAAAGGGTAAAGGGTGAACTGCAAATAATGACTATTCTGAAATGATTGTCGATCAAAATTTTGCAGCATTAATGGAGTCGTAAAAATAAAACGATAAAGTAAAATTCAACGGTTCTATGAATGGAGATTACAAGGTAACAAAGGAAAAAGTACATATAAGTAACTTATCATCCAACAGCATTCGCCATTTCTCGTTTGGCTTCATTAATTATTATAAGTGAGACTTCGCGAGAGAGTCGGTCACTAAGAAAAGGCTTATTTGCCAGCAGAGGATCACCAGAGGATCCATCTTTAATAGTAAGTGCTGCCGAGTAGACAGCAAAAGTCGAAACTCTTTGATTTTTGATTCAAATCGAAGTAATTCTTTCTATCCTTGTCATTGTCATTGTTAATTCATTAAAAGGATTTAGAGGGGTTTATGATTGAAAAAAGAATGGTTATTTTTTATTTTCAGCTTTTCGCTTCTTTTTTGCTCCTTTTTTCATCAAAAAAATATTTTATAGTAATTAAATGGCGATTTGTGATTTGTAAGTAAAAAATATCACAAGTTGATAATAATATGGCAAATTATCTCCTTTTTTTTAAATTTATTTTCTTCAAAATCTTGAAAAAAATTTTTTTCTCTAACAGAAAAATATAAATTCTCTCGAAGCGAAATCAATCGAATTCTTTAAACTAAACTAATGAATTTAAAAGAATTTAGAATGTCACAAAAAAATGAAATACTGAAAAGCAAAAATTTAAATCTCAAAGATCATTCATAAATTGTGCTCTTCAAGTCTTCAACTCGTGCCATTACTGATTAAGCATGTCCGCTCGTAACAAAGAACTTAACTCGGGATCTATTTTCTTCAAGCGGCTCGTACATTGTTAGTTAGGCAACCTCCGTTGAACCGAACATGGAACTATCTGTGTTGCTATCGATGTTGATGGCTGATATTTTTAAAGATGAAAAATTTTATATTTTTCGTAACCCAATTAATTATAAAAAATGGAGATTCTATCAAACTTTAATTTGAAATATAATTATATGACGCAGAGCTCTCAACTAAACGTCATTATAGGAAACAAGTAAGCAAACGTCGCATAACTATAGGAAATCAGAAACAAAGACCATTTAATCACCAAGAATTGTTGCTTAATAAATAATTTACAGCCAATTTTTGCAGTTGGCTCCTGAAACCTACCCTATATTTCCATCGATAAATATTCGCTGGCAAATATCTCTGATCATATCAAAAGCAATCCGGCGAATCCAACCAGAAATGTTAAGCGCTAACTATTTTTTACATTTAACTGGCTTATGATAAACATTTTCAAAATAAAAATCTATTTTTTGTTGATTTTGAAAAGGAGTTTTTGAATGATATGACGCGAAAATGACGTGACAAATTCTTTTAAACAAAAAGGCAAATTTCATTCAAATGGTATTTATGAAAAAACGAATTCGGGTTGAGTTGATAGTACGTGAAGCAGTTTATATTTATACACAATGAGCTAAAACTAGTTTCGATATTTTACGTTCGATATTTCTTTATTTCTCTTTCTTTCGCTGCAAAAAAGCAAGTGATCGTTTTCAGTTAACTTCGCTCCGCCGACTAATCAGTAGGGTTAGAAATTTTCGCCAGACAATAGAAGTACAATTACGTGCCAATAGAAGTACAAATACGCTACTAGCACCATCCATTTATCTTTGTTGTCGATTTTATTAGAAAAGTCCTAAATATATTAAAAGATATTATCTTAAAAGGAATATATGAAAAAGGGTGACAAATTATGGATATTTGTAAATTATCACCATAAAAATTGAATGGGTTCACTTAACTTATGTTATATGTCTCTACAGTTACAGTTATAGTTTTTGATCATCAGTAATAAATAAATAAATAATAATGAATAACAAAAATTTTAGTGAAGTTAATAAACTTCCATCACTCCAAACCTTCATGATTTATTGTGGCATAGAAAAAAAGAAATAAAGAGAACCAATTTTTTTTTAAAATTTCATTTTCGTGCAGATTGAAATATTTTTGTAAACTAAGAAATACTATTTAAAGGTTTTGAACAAACAGGTTGAAATATTTTTGTAAACTAAGAAATACTATTTAAAGGTTTTGAACAAACAGGTTGAAAAAAACAAACCAGCTTTAACAAATAAGAAAACTAACTATTCGATAGGCGACATCTGTTTGTTTCATCCATTCTTGTAATTGTTGACGAACGATTGTTTGTACGACTATAATCGTGATTCGAAAAGGAATTCTTCCAATTGACAGATGCGAACTGTCGCCATGCAATTTGATGAAAATTTTCTAACAATGCTTGGATAGGAAGATAAGTCCAAAAACTTCCAGGAATTGATTCATTTTTTCAATATTCAAGAATAAATTAAATATTTTTCCTTAGTTCAACAGAATAATTTAAAAGATTTCTCACTAATTTAGTTTTTGATACACAAATCGATACATATAAAGATATGATAACATGAAAAAGTATGATAGTTTCAAGAAAAAATAGAATCCACTATACTTTATATCTGAATAAAAGAAAAAATAGGCTGAATTAGTGCTGAACGAAAAAAGTGGAATGTGATCAATGATTTTATTTGGTCATCTTTAATGAAAAAAATTCACTTCGAATTACTTTGATGGTAGCCCTACAGAATATTTGTTCTCAAATAGGTATGAGCGATCTGACCAGCATAAACATTCTATCTGAATAATCTGTTTGTTCTCCATCGATATATGCGTGGTATCTTTTTTCTATAGCACTGCATTTCTAATTTCTTCTCTTAGTTGAAGATGACTCTTACTTAAAGATAAAGATAAAATTTAATTTTTCATGATAAGCTTGCTCCTGCAAGGACTAAATCATGGTATTTGCAATGATAGTCATTTGTCCATTTGAGTTCCATCATTATAAAATCTATTTCACCTTTAATTTAATATCAATTTGAAAAATTTAAAAGAACTGAAGAGAAAAATGTTCTGATTGGCTCCAAAACCCAAAGCAGTCAAAAAATGTGGTAATAAATATTCTGGAATCTATCTATAAGCTAAAGATGATTTTAGATGGATTTTTATGCCGTTCAAGTACCTCAACAGTGTGCAAAGATGTTTTAAAAACATTTCAAAATTTTTATCATTCTGCCAGTCCCATTAATAAAACGATGCTAATTTTTAAATAAATTACGATATCAATATTTTCAACGAACGAATAGTTCGCTTTGCATCGTCCTTTGGCTTTATTCTATCAATCATAAAAAATTTTCGACGATTGAATCAGTAAAAAAAATGACTTCACAAGAAAAGAAAAATTTATTCACCTAATAAATTTAGTTTTAGATTTTGGATTTGAATCTATTAAGAAATCTTTTAGCAATGAATCTCTTCATATCTCTTTATTAAATTTAAGCATATTTATTATATATTAAACTTTACATATTAAACTTATAACGCATCTATAACCTCATCATCATACATGATAATGAAAATATATGAAATAATGACTGGAAATGATGCTGAAGGTGCAAAATCCAAAGTACTTTTGACAATCGACAGTAAAGCGACACGGCGAATGATGCAAGTTTTAAGATTTTAAGTTATTTTTACATGAATATATAAAAGAATAAGGGAAATTTACTAAGTTTTTTGACAGCAAGCAAGTGAACAGCTAAATTGCTCATTATGAAAAACGTTTTTCATCTAATAGTGCTCATTACTTTTAACTTGGCTCCTATAGGTGGGTCCCCAACATCATGCATTTTGAATAAACAGCTTACCATCAAAAGTCTGAAATGGGACGAAAACTCACGATGTTTGACTGCCAGTCAAAACAATATACTACACGACTCGTGCGCCAATTTGTGATAATTTTATGACAAGCTTTTTAAATAAAAAAACAATTTCAATCCATGCTGGCCAGCGGTGAAATTCATATCCATAAATTTCTTGACTACTTCACGAAATTTATTTAAAATTACAGTAAATTTTAGTTAAAAAAGTTCAAGTAATTCAAATAATCCTCAACTGTATAAGATTAAATCAAATCTTAATCTGAAATTTCATGGAACCAAAAGCGACTATGTAGGGACTCTGCTTACTTTTTGAATAATTCTAATTCTGAATAATTTTGAATAATTGAATAATTCTTTCAAATTTACATAAAAAGCTTACATAAAAAATTAAAATAACAGAAGTTCATACTCCACACTTATTTTATTTTGTATCATTAGTCAGAATCGGATCTTACAACCTTTAGCTCTTAATTTAATTTTATATTTTATAGAAAAGATAAAGAATGGTCGAATGGTATGATACTTCAACTTAATATCAAGTTATCATCGAGCCACCATAGGAAAGAAGCAATCATTCTGCCATCTTTGATGTGAATAGTTCTATGCTTAAGTGAGTCTCTGGGTAAGAAATCTTTGCCAGGTGAATAGAAATTAATTATTTAATATAACCATTTTATAAATATTTAAATATTAAATATTAAAAGTTAAAATATTTTAAGTAAGAAATGTTGAAAAAAATTATTGCAAAGCAAAAGATTTTTTATTTTCTTATATTTTCTTTTTTATTCAATAAATATAACTAATTGACGATTAAAATAATAAAAAATTTACTTTAACTTTTTCAGAAATTTTCAGTACATAAAAAAAAAAGAAAATATGATAATGTGAGAATATATTTCAAGAATAGCATAAATAAATATAGTATCATAGTATTAAATCTAAATCTAAATCTAATAATTTCAAAAACCAGATGAGAAATCAAACCGTAGCAATTTTTTGTGCTTTTTCAGCAAATCATTCGAATAAAATATTTTTATCTTTAAAGAAATAGGTCATTGAGATTGAAAAATCTCGAGAATAATGCATTTAAGAGAACTAGAAGCTCATCAAAAAAAATTTTTGAATTAAAATTCGAATGTTTAAAAAAATGCTTTTCAAAATGCTTATTTTCAAAACTATGAATAATTCAGGAAAAATCGAAACAATACGAATTTTCTGGAAGAATCAACATAGTTTATGCGAAAAAAACATAACTTAATAAGGAAAAACGGCAAAAAATTTTCTTCCATTCGTGCCACCTTTTACATTTCATCGCAAATAAATTCGAAATATTGTCAAAAACTTTGACAAAAAATGATCAAATCTATTGGAAACTCATTAAATTTTCTTAAATTTACTTCTGAAATATTGAACATTCATTTCGAAATATTTCACAGGATCAAAGAATGAAATTATTAAATAATAAGGATTAAAGAATGTTAAATAGTAATTAATGATAATAAAGGATGTACTTGATTTCAGTAGAGTTGATTAGATTCACTGCTAAGTTTTAAGTTTTTTCTTCACGGCTTCGATGCCAAAATTTAAGTATTTGATAGCTGAATATTGCAAAAAATAGGAAAAATAGAAGGAAAAGTGCACTCAAAAGAATAACAAATTTCACTTGTTCCTTCATTATGAAATGTTCCAAATACATCGTCATTGCCTGAAAATATAATGTAATTTTAGTCACCCTCGAATTGATTTAATTCAGCTTAAATTCCTCAAGCCGAGGTTCCGTAATTTTTTACAAATTATATTTTGGAAATTATTCATGGCTGCTTTATCATAATAATTTTACATACAATTGAAAACAGGATAACTAAGTAGAAAGTTATCGTATTGAGAGACTCAGGATTTTTGCACTCGATAGCAATAAACCTGTCATTAAAAATCTACTGGCGACCCACTCATATTTCTAATTTCTAATTGTACTAAATAACCAGAAATGAAGAACGCTAATCGCTTTCTTACTTACAATTGAAAACAAAAAGTAATGTCGACCTCAATAGCTTTTCCATCCACAAAACTTGTTTGATTCTCGATCTAAAGTTTATTAATTTTTTTTAGATCTTGCAAGAAGACAAAAAAAAAAAAAAAAGATGGAGAGAAATGTCGAATGTGAAAAAGAAATCGTCCACCTTATCGGCACTGAGCAATTTTAAAATTGTGAATCGAGGAAACTTACTTTTGGAACTTATTGGCCCAAATTTAAAAGTTCTTAACAACAAGAAAAGAACTAGAAGAAAGCTTTAGCACTGAAATTCGTTTTAGATAAAGTTTTTCCACATTATACACCGAAGATCACTCCAAATTCCAGTGGAAATATGATTTATGGCTTTACAAACCTCTTTTAAGTGAATTTCTTCGAAAAGCATGAATAGCAGGAAAAATTCATAAAACGTACTGGTTATTCGAATCATTTCAATACTGAAAGAAATAGAATTACAAGATTTTACGATTTAAGACGAAAATATAATTACCCTCATTCAAGAGCTTTAGTATAAGGCTGACGCGATTATTCACATTCACGTTTTCAATGAAATAATAACTATTTAAATAAAACGTCTTTGATAAATCAATCTGCTTTTATTTTCTGCTTCCAACAGCTCGCACAATAATATTTGCTTTGGGTGGCATGGCCGACTGGCTAGCAGTCAGATGGACTCCTATCATTAGCCGGATTTCACATTTCATAACAAATTTTATTGCTATAGAATAAAAATCAAATTATGATGAGCCCATTCGAAGTAACTTATCACTCTACTGACTGCTAGAATAAGAACCTTCGGTCTTGACGATTTGAAAGTAAAATTGCAGTGGAACCGCTTAGATCTATTTTTGATGGCTGATAGTAGTTATTCTTATCAAGAAACGTGAAAGAATACCAATGAATCAAAAATGGTTTGGCTTTAGCAATATACCGCTTCACCGCTTTATTCAGGTCCCATTGTAGGATATTATAAACAACTACGAATTAATGATATGCTAAAAGTTCGGAGGAATTCGCTTATCAACTGCAAGGCACTAATATTAGATTCAGAGAAATATTCTATTTTAAATCACTGCTAGGTGTATTCATTTCCAAACACTATTTCGATCAATAAGTTCGGAAAAAAAATAATTTTGGCTTAAAAAATTATGATATTTGTGTTAAACAGCTGGTAAAATTCATTTCAATATCAAATAAAAGTCGATTAAATAGGGTTCTGACAATATTTTTTAAATGTACATTATTTATTTGATCAATTGTTTGCCATGGACCTCTTCTTCTAACCACTCGCTCCATTATTGGTTAGAATGAGACCGCTGCTTGTGAGATCCGATTTCCTCTTGATCCGATCTGAAAGTGATAGAATCCATATTTTTCCATCATTTAAGCCCATATATGTACTTGTGCATTTAAAATTTCTCTTGATTTCTTCTAACTAGGTTTTGAAAACGTCTCCGTTTTTTCCATGCCATGAAGGAGGAGAACAAGGTAAATATCCGTATATACAATGCCATTAATACTAAAGATATTTGAAGAAGGACGGAGTTTATACTTGTGAGATTATATTCGCATGAGTTCCTAGAATGCAGGATTTTAAGCCAGAATGGTCGAATGCAAATATTTTCCAATCATATGACAACTGAATTCACCGCTTTCACTTATTGCATTTTTAATTATCAACAAAATCTGTATCTGAATATATTTAAAAAATCAATATCACCTTAAAGAGTTTCATCCTAATAGTTGGTGATGTCAGTCTACTTCTTCTTCTAACAGCTCTCGCCATTACTGGTTAGACTAGCTCCGCTGTCTACAAGAATAAGACGTCTCCAAGCTGCTTGATTCGATGCCAGCGTTATTAGTAATAGAAGCCATTCCTTTTTCTATCGTCTAAGTCTATATATCGCTGGTCGCCTTATACGTTCAAAATCTTTCCTGGTTGTATCAGTCCAGATCTTGACTGGCACTCCTCGCTTTTGACGCCAACCATGATAGAGTTTAGCATTTAGCATGAAATATGCAACAGCTCTTGTGGTGGACGACGGAGAACGTGCCCTAACCACCGAAGGCCACGCTCTGTGATAGCATCATTAATACAGGTAGTATTTGAGCAAAGATGGATAATCATGTGCGATTTAATCCGTTCGATGGTTCCGTAAAATGCGCTTTAGACATGAGTGGTCAAAGGCTGAAAATTTCTTAATATCTTCCATCTCATTGGCCATATTTCGCAGCTATATAGCAAAATCGAGTGAATTGCAGCTATATGGACATGGATTTTCGTTTTTATGGTGACTTCGCGACAATTCCATAAAGCCAAAGAATGTTGTTTGAAAATCATGATATTATCAAGAAATTAAATAATGGCACAGTTTTTCATTATTTAATATTTTAATATTAATTTTTTTACGGGCGTACACCACTTTTTTCGCTGCCTTGTCGGATCAGGTAAATTTCAATAGAAATTTCAATCAGTTATTCGATCCATTGATAGGACCAAAGTATGAATTCTTAAAATAGGGATTATTCCTACCCAGAATAGAACCTTAGCATCGGCGCTCCATGGTGAGAATAATAACCCATTTTCGCCCTACCACTATATTACCCTACAATTTATTTGGAAAAGAATCAAAAAATCAGACATGGCAACATGATGTACATTCCATTCTAAAATAATAATAATTAATAAAATAATAATTAATGTTTATCAGTATTCAATAATATTTCTGGCAAAAAAATCAGAATATTTGTCATGCAAATAGATTTACACGTAGATTTAACTTCAGCCTATTACCTCTGGTACCAGTAATATTTAAGCATAAATCGGAATAGAGTTTAGTAAAATTTAACCAAATAAAATCTTGCAAGCGAAAATCTGAGTATTTGCCTTCTTTGTGCTTAATAAGCTCATAACAATGCATGATAGCATGACGTGCCCAAGTCAGGTTTAAGCCAGGTTTTTGTGGTTGTGCTAACTAAATTTCTACCCTAAGAAGAACGTTAAAATATTGTTTTAAGCATCGATATCGACAACATCTCGTCACATACTTCTACCTTGCGACTGTTTTTGATTCAACAAAGCGGCACTCCCAGAAGTTGTGCAATGCAACGGTATCCCAGATAATTATAATTATGTTGTTAAATTGTTGCCGCAATGAGCAGAACAAAGGGTCTTTTCGAAATAGGAACATGTTATCTTTCCCCATGCAATTTTCAAGTATGCGATAAATTGGATTATAAAGGCCACTTGCCTCAAAAGATGTACCAGTCCAGAGTATTATGAACCTTGAATATACTGGTTACCTTGTCTTTTCCTATGATTAAAGGAACTGCAACAGACATTCAGATGTCGACAGATATAGCGAAAATTAGCCTTCAAAGCAATACAAAAATGAACTCATTCTGCCTTACACATACGTTAATACGATTAATTTATACAAAAATTCAACAATGACCCAAATGTTTCGCAACCATTCTCATATCTAATGAACAAGATGAAAGTAAAAGATGAAATTTCAGATGGCTGAAGCCAGGGATATCTTCGTTTTTCTGGCGAAATTTCCTTGGATTCGCAGTGAAATAGTCTCAAAATAAAAGTTCGCATCTATGTGGCAGTAGTGCGTACAACTAAACTATCCTACTATATTGCGGGAACAATCGAAAATATTAAGAACCTATGTACTTTTGATTATTTTTGCATCTTACATATTCTCTAAGTGAACAAAATGTCACATTGCTTGAATCCACCTTCGCTATACCATCTGCATAAAGAATCGGCTCAAAATATTGGCTGCACTGGTTTAGCCATTTTCTTCTCGCACTACAAGAATTTGCTTTTGATTGTTTTCTAAATCCTGTGAAAAATCGCATTAAAAGCAAGGAGAACCGGAAGACCCAGTCGACTTAGAAATAACTTTAGAAATTGTCACGCATTACTCCTATTTTTACTCCTATTTAAAAAAACGTAATTTAATCATGTCAATCATTAAAATTATATTTGTGCAAATTATGTCAGGATAACTCATGTGCTATATACTTACTAAAGCTAAAGCTAAATATTTGAAGTAAATGATTTAATTTCTATCTATTAATATGGTTGTAAAAAATAAATTAATGATATTTGAAAGCAGTGGGATGATGCTCACCTGCCACACGTTAATATTTTAGAATAACCTTGTTCCGGCTGCTTTATCAGGACAGTAGAATAAGCACTGATCACCGAACGTATTAATAAAATTTTTATTCGCTACCTCAAACTTAGGTAATTGAACTTCAGTAACATAGAGATACGAAAAAACTATTCAATACAATAAATTTAAACCCATAAGCTAAGATAATAACTTTCCCAGAACAAAGAAATGGTTAAGTAAAAGATATTAAAAGGGGGTAAAATATCGAAATGTTGGGATCCAACCGCTTGGGTCCCTTGGTGGCTCCACAATGACAGAAAAAAGAACGATTTCTTTGAGAAAAATTTGCAATAATACTATAAATTGGCCTTTATTTTTTACTGACGAATTTGAATGCAAAGAATTATTAATTTAATGAAAGACTTCATCTGGCGGGTTGGGGTCTCCAGTTTGAAATAATGGATTTGAAATAAACATTTGAAATAAATAATAAATAAATAAGCATTTCGCGACAATGGTGGTCTCTGTAAAAAGCACAATATTCTAAAACTTTAACTGTACCTTAAATTAAGGCTTTTGATATAGCTTTATACTATTATTCTAATGAAATTATTAATAACAATGGTATTACTGGCAGATTACCAACTGGATTTCCGACTATCTGAGTGGTCGCTATCAAGCTGTTCGAATCAAGAACACCAAATTATCCTTTAGTTATGTCATCCATCTCATTTACTTGTAGATAAGCGTGTGAAATATAATTTAAGCATTAGGCTCCGATCTGATTTTTATTTTCAAGGTATTATTCTTTGGTATTATGCCGATTTGGTGGGCTTCCGAACGTGTGCAAAGGGGTTAAAGGATGCATAGTGGGTAAATTTAGATTTTTTAACTTTTTTTCACATTCTTTATCTTATATTAATCGTACACTTTTATTGTAAAAGCACTGTCAATTATCAGTGCTACTTCTCGTAAAATCACGTGACCCTTTAGAAAATTTTCTGAAATTTTCTTCTGAAATATAATTTGAGAGGATATAAAATAATTTTCTATGAGTCTTCTATTGCCTTCAGTTTATGTCTCGAGGGATGACGTTCCGAATAATTAAGAAAAGCATTTGTTTTATTTCTTCAAGCCCTTGTTTTGTTGCATTTTTGAAGTTTGCAAGACTTTTAAGCTTTTCGAATACTAAATAAGCCACCAACCCATTTCCATTACAATTTTCAATAATTTTAATAAAATTTTTTAATTACCAAAATCGTGCTGTTTTGAAAATTTTTATTTTATTTCTTTATTACGAAAATTTATTTTTCAACAACAATTATCTGGCAATAATAATAATAAATACAATATCCTAAAATCCTAAAATCCCATAACAAAAGATATCTTATGCTACACAAAGCAAACACTGGCAATGTTCACCATAAAATGAATGAATTTAAAAAATTCGGGAATTTTCCTCAATCTGTAATGACATAACAGATTTTAGATCTGTTAGATCTCTTTCCAGTATTAGATGCGACGATAGTTTAGCAGAAAGATGACTGCCAGCAAGAATCGAGAATAGATTTGATTTCGGCCTGATTTGATGCATCATAATAAGCGGCAGTTTCGCCAATGTGGCTATAGAGGGTTCACCTATTGCTAAGTTCAGAAGGCCGATGCCGAGATTTTACACCATGCAAAAGTAAAACTTTCCCTTCAAAAATCCGAATAATGCAAAAGTGGATGTAAATCACTTCTGATACCCAATGATTCCCTGGCAAATATTTATCAAATAAGCAGCGAAATTAATCCGAAATGGTAAGAGCTTTTTTAAAAAAAACTGCTAGAATAGTCAACAGGTAACTGAAAAATAAATTTCTAAAAGGTAAACAACAAAAAAATAATCACGAAGTGCGAGACGCAAAATCATATTTTACAAAATTTGACTAATGTATATTCTATTTGAAAAAAATTTTAAAAAGAGAAACCAATTTCAAGATTTTTTAAGATGAAATTTCAGAAGAAAAAATTTGGATCAAATTTTTTTCAAACAAGATTTATTCTTGTAAGATGCAATTATATAAATAAAAAAAGGCGCAAAACTTTCTAAACAAATAAAATATCATCTATCTGAATTTATATTTTTTTATAAAATTGCTGAAAGATGAAAGAAATGGTGGAAAATTAAATCAGAAACTGAAAATTTAAGGAAAGCGATACTGTTTTCCTCAAATTATTTGAATAGTATAAACTAGCAAGTTATTGGCTGAATTTCCAAGAGAACTTAGTAAAATTGCTAATTACTAACTACCGCACTTCACAATTAGACAAATCTCTATCGCTTGCCCCCGATAATCCGTCAGGTAATTTCAAAGAAACATCGTGAAGTTCCATTTCATTCTTCACCAAAAAATCCAATTTTAATTCATCCGCTCCAACGGTATGTTTTCTCAACGAAATCGACCGCATTGCTTCAGCAATTTTAAAATCAACTGCATTTACTAGTTGCTCGACTTCTTCTTTACTAGGATGTACATTTTGTACACAAAAAACCTTAATAAAGATGACTGAACTTTTAAAGATAGATGAACTTTTATATTTTCATCATTTCAAAAAATTTGATCCAATACTACTTAAACAAGTGGAAAAAATTAAGAAATTTGTAACCTCTGGACCACCACCATATGTTTGTACAAAAAAAAGCCACAATTCACGAGAAATACGCAAATGCTGCGAATTCGAACGGAAACGAATCGTTGAACTTTTTGAATCACTATATAACATCAAGCTATTGTCAATTGCTGGTGGGGGATCTAAATATTTTTGAACGCGATAGTTATCAAATATCAATCGAGAATCTTTTTATATAGCTAAAATTCGATCCTCACTAATCTACTTATTGCCTTTACTATCCCCTTATCATTTAATTTAAAGTTTTTAAATGAAATATCAACTGTGAATTAACTGAAAATTAACATTTGATGGAAGGATGGATTATAAAAAAATGATATTTTAATCTTTTGTAATGATTTATTTGCCCAGATGTATGCTAATATGCATTAATTAGTTATGAGTTCACAAAAAAAAAAAATGCTTCCGTATCAGTTATTACATCACTATAATTCGCATTATTTGTGTGAAGGCTGCAACCTCATTCTCACATAATTGCAAGAAATATAATTCGAATCCAACTATCAAAATGCTCATAAATCTTAACGTTTTTTATTTAAACGTATGGTAATTTGTTCTAGGTAGAGAACTTTCTTTTTTTAGTATCATCTTGTAATGACTAGTTTTTTAACCATTAGCCTTCGATAAGAAAAACCACATAAAATTCTCGTAAAAATGGGCCCATATCCAGAAGCAGTCGGTCGAACCAATAAAGTGGCAGGAAAAGTTCCGTGTTGCAATCTTATTCTCACAGTTTAATTTCGGACCAAAATATATAAAACTCAGTTAAAAGGTATATGTAATGTAATGTAAACATAATTATGTGATATAAGTGCTCATTTTATTTCCTTTTTCAAACAACCTTACTTTTTGTTGATTATTTTTTTTATTTTTATCAATACTCTTATTAATGCTTAATCAAACAAATTAAAATTAAAAAAAAAATAACCTATTGATTCGGATTTAATAAAGTCCCTCCATTTATCCATCCATGCCTTTGAAATTGCATTAGGCGGTAGATAATAATCATAAGTAAGATGTGGAAAAGATCGTGATGTCATTCTTACTCGCCTTTTAATTTCCTTGACCATTTTCAATTCGTTCTCACGCTTACAACGCAAATGAAGGTAGCTTTTTTGACATGGGATACAATAATGTAATTCAGAACATGCTGGGCCCCCACCAAACCTAAAAATAGATTTTAAAAAATGAATGGAAAACTTTGTGATCTTGAGAATTAATTTTTTAGATAATGCCACTTCTGTAATTTTATCTTTCGGTTCTTATGATTTTCGTTTTTTTTCGTTATTTTCAATATTAATTTTGAGTGGTCTGAGTTACAGCAGTAATGATAGTAATACCATTGATAATGACAATGATAATAAAGTTAAATTATTAGTTCTTAATTAACAATTTGATGAGGCATTTCAATTTCAATTCAGTATTTTCTCACAAATTTATAGGCATACAACAATTTAGATTTAGGTTTAAATATATTCTAATAAGTTGGAACAAAAAGGATATTTGATGATTTAAACCTATTTCAACAAAAAATTTCGGAAATTTTTGCATAAATATACATAAAAATTTAAGATCTTATGATAAAATAACAACTATAACAATAACCACTAATTCAATTTTTCAATTTTTCTTCATTACTATCAATATACACTTAAAAATGAATTCACTCACTCACTTTTCAGACAGATAAATCCAAACATCTTCATTAACATATGCACAGTAGCTAGTAAGATTTGCTGCTCGATGTGGAAGAATCTGGGAATGCTGACATAGAAAATCGTGATTGGTGATAGGACCAGGATAGGAAAAAGTGGATAGTCGATGAAGCCATTCTCTCGAAATGTAGTAGTTCGATGAAATTTTAAATGACTAAATAAAAATGTTTATGTAAATGAGAAATTGAAAAAAAAAATGTTGCAAATTAGAGTATTGTAGAATAGGATACATTGTAAACATAAAACAATGTAAACGGTTAGATGAAAGGAGAGCTAGAAATATAGTCAGATGATCAAAGAATCATTAATTCATTTAAATTAAAAAACTATTTTCCACAAAAGTTAGCAAAAATTGCAAAGAAAATAAGAAAAAAAATTATGACCAAAATTATGATAAATGGAACTCGAGGCAGAAAAATCATATTTTATTAGCAAACACTGTAACAGATTTAATAGACGATAAAATCTTGATATTAAGCATCAACCAAAAATGAAATGAAAAATGAAAAATGTAAAACAAAAATTTACTTAAATTAATTAATAAAAATATACCTTATAAGTTCCAGTCTTCTCCATTTCAACGAGTCGTTTCATTTGATTTTTAATATGATTCATAAAAGGACGCTGGCGCTTTTGGTAAAATAAAACATATGCTTCTTTAGTTGCTACATCAGCAGCTTCTACCTTTGTTACCACAGAATCATCGAATTCATACCAGCATTCATCATATTGGTTTTTGCAATAAGCAACATAATGCCCACCTAAAATTTAACCACACTATGGAAAAACGAAAATAAATAAGAAAATATATGGTCTAGTAAAATAATATACTTTCTATACCACCGCCACGATGAGTAATAAATGCACAGAGATCGAATATGGCGTAATGGTCACTTATCGATGCTGATTTGCTCATAAATGATGATAGATCCAGATCATTAAGAGGAAAAGTTACTCCAGTGCTTATCTAAAATTAACAAGACCTAAAGCAAAAACTCTAAAATTAAAAGAAGATATTTAAGTTTTTCTCGGAAATTCAAAGTATTTGAAAATCTTAACTTCATATTGACGAGAATTTCGAAAAATATAATTAATTAATAACTAACTTTGGATGAATAACTCGAATCATGCCGAAAACGTTTTAAATGTATGCATAGAATTTCAGGAAGCCGAGTAATTCGACATACTTTAATACCATCTCTTAATCTTTAATATCTTTAATTAAAAGATTTAAACAACAGAAAAAAAATTTATAAAAAGCATTTTTTTTCCTTCGAAATATTCCTTTAAAAAATTGAAGAACAAGGCTAAATAAAAAAAATATTAATGCATTTTTTCAATATGCTAAATCAATCCGTATAAACAAGAAAAATAACGAGCAGAAATCTAATTCTACTGATTAACTTTTAAAGTTTAGAAAAAAAGAGAAAAATATTCACTTGGAACAGTTTTCACAAGAATACATATTATCACCTCGCAAATTATCAGGAGTAAAAAAAGCGTTCAGTGCATCAAACAATGAAACAGGTGTTTCAAACAAATAATTATATAATATATAGAGCCAAAAACTGGTCAGCCATAAGATCCATTGCAACCCAATGGACATGTAACTTAACGCCGATGTCGATGTGAACTATAAAGCAATAAAATAATTCAAGACTGAAAAAAACATAAATAAACAAAAAACATAAAAAGCAAAAGTTCAACTTCTTTTTCATTTTTATATTCGGTTGCATCATCTTTTACAAAAGAACTATGCGCTACAGTATGATTCAGCTGATCTTTTGTTGGAATACTCAGTGATAAATCCTGAAAAAAACTGATATTTCAAAATAAAATTGATAATCGAATTCATTATTTGTCTAATTATTAAGAAAAAGAAAAATTAAAAAGATCAGGTAATTAATAAATAATTAACAAAAGACAATTTTAACAAATTTGAATCGAATATTTAAAATATCGAATACACAATAGTTTTAATTATATAAATCACAAAAATAACCAAACACACCTGAAAAATTTCATTAGTCTCGGAAAGATGATGACAAGTTAAACATTTTACTGTACTGCATAACTGACCATCAAATACATCACTTATGATACTTCTATATCGAATAGGCCGTTCCATGAAATTTGATGCTGAAATCGTGATATCTCCTATTTGATATATTTATTACCATTGCTTGAAATTAAAACAGATGAAACTTTCCCTTTTTCACAAAGATTTATGATTTCGAATATGCATGTTATATTTTTCTTTTTAATCTCAAAAGAAAATAATAAAATTTAAAAAAGTTACTTTTCACAAAAATTAAATTCAAGCAATTAACTATTATTTGCAAATGAAATTTGCAAATATATTTGAAATTTATTCACAAGAAAATCTGGAGTGCTCCAAACTTCGAAATTAAATTAATTTTAGAAATTTAGACGAGATAAAAAAATCTTTTCGAAAATACACCAATAAAAATTTTAGGATTACTTATACCATTATTACCTGAAGAAAAAGGATCGGATGGAATCTCGGAAGATCTTGTATCAAGCGCTTCAATTGATCGATTTTTTTTATATTTTGATGAATTATCCTGAAATCGATCAATTTTTTAAATGCAAATAATAACAAGAAAAAAGAAAAATGATAAAAATGATAAAAACCATCACATATTGTTAAAAAATGGAATTAGGAAAAGGGAACTGTATAAAAACAAAATAAAAAAAAAGATAAATCAAGAGAAAAAAAAAAGAGAAACAATTTCAAAAACAATTTACGCCTTCCGAACTCCAACCACTATCCGCAGTCTCATATCGGGTTTCGACTGAATTATAACTATTAGAACTTGAAGTTGAACTATCTCGACGAGAATAGCTGGTTTTTCCTTTACTATAAGTGAATATTTTGGAATGAGAACGTAATAATGATGAATCCAAATGGAAAGCTTCATGAGATAGCAATGGATTACTTCGGTCACGAATTTCCCACTAAATAAATATTAACAATGAAAGATATAAAATTAAAAAAATAAGATGAAATTAAATTATTTTTGGAGGCTTAATAAAAATAAAAATCACGGAAATTTTGGACGTTTGAAAAAAAGGCCATTATAATTACATAGTGATAAAATTCCAAGAAAAGTATAAAAACATAGCATTAAATATTAACTGGATAGACAGGTTGTTTTAATTCTTGATGCAGAGTGTCTAGGAAATATCGGATGAATTCTTGAGCATCCTGCTGCATCCATCCACGAAATTGCGGATAAAACAAGCGAATTTGCTAAATTATAAATCAATTATGGTCAGTATGATCAAAAAATATTAAAAATAAATATCGATATAATCGATATATGTGAAATTCTTTAATAACTTGAATATTGAAAAGAAACAGATAAAACATATGCGACAATAAGAAACCATAAGCAACTGCTGGGGATTGGTATATCCATTCCTTCGTGGTGACCAGATCGCTTGCAGAAGTAAACGAAATGAGCGAGCCATAGGAGGTTCTTTTCCTCTCTGTGCTGCCAAAGAAGCAAATGGTGCAAGCGATTGATGTGAAAGAAAGAAATCAGATAAAGGCAAACAATTTGAAAGTGCTTGCACTGAAGCATTGAAATAGCATGTATTTCCGAGATTACAAAGTCCAGTCAGACCTAAATTTTAAAAATCATTTTTCTCGCTATTATATGCAGATATTTAATGGAAAAACAAATAAACGCCGCAAATCAAATAGTCCCAATTCCTGTTGAAAATTAATTTTTAATCCAGTTAAAACATTTAAAATTTGATATTCCAACGTAATCAAGGTAACGCAAAAGAAGAATGAAAAGCATGGAAAAAATATGAAAATAAAAAAAAAGATAAAATACAATAAAAAATAACATATAAATAAAAGGCTACGTGGCTTGAGGAATACTTTTAACCAAAGTTCATTTCAGATTGAAAAATCTTAAAACCGTATGCGAATATTCCAGTTGATTTGAAAAAATAAAGACTTGAAGATATTCGTTACTCACTTAGCTCACCAACTCACTTAGCCCAATTCAAATGTCGCAAAAGTAATGCGACTCACAATCTCAATTAATAAATACATAATTTAATACATATTGCATTAACACATAGCAAAAAATGCACAATACATTTGGCTGGAATAAAACTAAATGAATTACCACAAGGATAAATCTGATCAGACTCGTCTTCATCAAGAACCACCGTACTCATAATGTCACCATGATCATTGAAAACGCGTCCTTCAATCGACTGCACTGCCTGAACAAGTTCCTTCAAAAATTAAAAGTTTACAAACATTTTTACAAATATTAAAGTAAATAAAAGCATACTTTTTCCAAGATATTTAAATATTTATTTAAGAAACCTTTATCTGAGCTTGAACGACATTTCGACCATCATGCTTTGGTCCATTATCGCAGTTTTTAATTAAATCATCCATGGTGGTAAAAGAACATCCGCCGATTATATCAAAATGAAAGTTGTTGGAAATCTTTGTTTTTCTTAGATCATCGTTAGGGCTCTAAATTTAATTTACTTTGCCTGTATTTTCTGACGAACATTGGCAGCAAGAGCTTGTATTTTTTCATTTTTTCTTCTTTTTCCCTTTTTATCCGTACCTTCTTCCACTGCTGTACATCTTCCTCAACAATAATTCTCGATTTGCCTTAAGTCCTGTTTCCTTATTGTTAAGTCATCAATAACTGAGAATTAATACAACCTATAAGTCATCTTTTCCCAAAAATATATTCAGTAAATTACCTTAGAATTATTAAACGAATATTCAGAGAACACAACATTATTACCCCCACACTGCAAAAAATTCGAAGGATATTTTTCACTGGGATGAGGGACAAAAAATTAATTTTAATTGACTTATCCCGCAAATATTCTTTTTATTTTCCAATGTATAATACAACAAATGAATCAATGAATTCTTATTCTTATTAAAGAAATTTTTCATTCACTTTTCGGATTGATATAATCTTCGAGAATTAAAATAGCAAATCTTGCGAAAAAAATAAAATAATGAAAATAAGAGACTAAAAGAACCTAGAAACATATCCAGAAGTTTCCCACGAAACTTTCAATGTACCCTAAGATTTGAAGCGGGAAAAAAAGAAGATAAGGAAAAAGATTATGAAAGTAAATAAAAAAATATTCGCGAGAAAATCACTTGGAAACGGAAATACAATTAAGATTGCAGCATTCTCGGAATCCCAATTGATAAGAAAAGAATTTAATCAACAACAGCTTATGAAGGTATGATTTTAAAATAATATTTTAAAACCAACTTTATCATTTATAGCATGGTAATCGTTAGAGTCTTGGTTATAAGACTGATTTCCGGATTCCATTTCACCCTGTTGTACGCTATCGCCGAATTCGTCACATGGTCGTTTCTGAAATTATTATTCAATTATTCAAAAAAATATAACGCTGAAGTTGAACTTCATTAAGTAAGTACCATTTTCGATTTTGAAATTAAATTGTTATTAAGAATTTCGTCAACTAAAAATGTTTGCAAAATAGTCTTTTCATGAGCTCAAACTGATACATCCAAAAAAATCTGTGATATTCGAGATTAAAACAGAAAGATATCTTTGCATTATCTATTATAATTCAATATTTAAAGTTTTATATATTTTAGCAATCGCAAGGACTGTTGCAAAAAGACTTACCATCCTCAGCCTAGCTTACCCCACGTACTACTAGGGAGAATCTCTTTTGCTAAGGAACTACTTGGTGGGAACTACTTGGAAGTGTAAAGCAACCGCAGCACCATCTGGAACTTCATCAACAACTTATTCAGCCGCTCCACTTTTCTATTATCTCCTATCATATTTTTCTCCGACCAATTCACTTGCAAATTCACTGTGTCCTACAATCTTTTCACCGAAATCATCTTTTTTCTTATTCTGTATTATTTCTTCAATAACAAGTGGATTCAATGATGGCCATATGGGACAGCGCGAAAGTACCAGTCGAAATCCTAACTCGTTTGCCAGTTGAAAAAATATTTTCTTGCTGTTGTATGCAATCATTTGAAGTTTGCATGGCAATAATTTTTTTTCCAGAGACCATCGACAGTATTGGTGCACTCTTCGATTCTGATTCCGATTTTGAAACGACTCTTTTGATCGAAAAGTTCCTCGACCTAAGTTGTTCGACCTTCTTTCCTCCATTTCTTCGACCTTTTCGTCGAGCCATTTTATCAAATTTTGATTTCTCAAACAAAACAAAAAATGAACCAAAATAATTTTTAAAAAATAAAAGTTTATTAAAACGAAAATTTAAATCTTCTTTGCTAAAACTGAACTTATTAAAAATTTTCACCAATAGTTAACCAACAATTTTGCAAAAATACGAAAGTAAATTTCCAAAAATACCAAAAAACCGGCTTATATTTACATTTACATATTGGCGAGCCGAACCGAACTGAACACCAGCTGCAAAATAATACTCTGACAAAAACGATTAGTCAGCCTCGGCTTTTTGCGGGTTCATGCGGCAGAATAAGTTGGCGCACTGAGGAATTTATTTTTGAATAAGCATTGGTAAAATGTTTTTGCAAAAAACGTCATTTGAAAAGGAGAGGGGGACATTCCGTCACGCTGCACACTCCCTGGTTGGATTGCTAAACCCCACTGTCTCGAACTGGCGCCCGCGGACCGAATATTCTTCCCTTCTTAAGCACACTTTGAAAAGGTGCCACTTGCCGGATTTGGAACCAACATCAAGAAACAATATCCGGTTTGAAAAATTGTCTGAAATTACCTATTCAAATCCCCCTTCCGCCCTTAACTATTTGTCGGTTGCTATTCGTACCGATTTTCCCATCGAGGAGTGGAAGATAACTGTAAGGTAGTGCATATTTTCACTTCTAAGTAGTGAGTGGTTGACCGATTTCATTCGGTGAGAAATTATAGATGGAAAAAAAAACTGATTGGTTGCGTTCTGCAGTCTTGCAGTAATACGATTGCACGCACCGTGCTTACACCGTGGCTGATGCAAGTGTTCTTCTTGATGTTGGTTTCGCCACGCGCAGGAAATTATTCTGGCTGCGAACATTCGGAGTAGAATTTTGCTATAAGACGATGCTCCACGAGGTCTTTTGTGAGAGCCAAAATATTAAGTATATTAAATATTAAATATCTCTTTAACTCGCAGTAAATTTAGGAATATAGCTTTTTGCGCAGTTTCCCGTAAATTGGGCGAAAAATGTATCACAATTTATCAATTAAAATCAAAACTTGAAAAATATGCATGCAAAGTTAGTCTTTCTTTCGATGTTATTCCTTCATATGGACATATGTGCTAAGGAACGTCAGGAAGAAAGAATGTGAAAAGTCAGAGAGATAGTGATGGCTGGAAGAGGAATTAGAGATGTGGGAGGTAAAGGCCAAAGTAATTCCAGTGATAATTGCAGCATTTGGAACTGTGGCCTCTAAACTAGAAAAGTGGCTTGCGGACAACATCAGAGATTGATCTCTGCCCAGAACAATGCATTATTAGAGCGAACAACTAGATAATGCGCAGAATTCTCTGCCGCTTAGATAGAGGACCCGAGGATGACCATTACCACCGAGGCGGTGAGAAAAGTTTTTTTCCAAAATTTGTATACATTTGTTCGGTACTCGACGCAGGGATGACATTCCATTTTCAACGCGTAGTCCTAGCAAATTATCCTCGCCCTAATAAAAAGCTTAATGAATTTAAATTACGCTGAACTGTGTATGGTAACTGTGTATGTGTTTGGTAAAGTAATAAAGTTTGAAATAGATAATATGAGACTCGTTTCTGCGTCTTAACATTAGTGCAAGATTATATTAATATTAGCCTATGAAAATGAGGAAATGAAAAAAAGGAAGATAATTCCATATTGAGCATTTGAGCAAATAATGGCAACATTAAACTAAGTATCAGAAAGCAGTATATGTGAAGGAGTGTCAAATGTGGTTTTCGGAGTTTAGAAGTTTAGAAATGGTGATCACAACTTATAGAATGTCCAAAGATCTTGTCTTCGCAAGTTGATGGAAAATTTCGACGCTCCATAGTCGAAGTTATTCCAAAGCAATTGAAAAAATCTTTGAAAGGTTGGCCAGTCAATAGTCAATCTGCATGCTGTATGAAAATCAGATAAAGCAACTATTCGGCTTCCACATGAATATTCATCGAAGAGCAAATGCTTCAACAATCGTTAAATTCATTGCTGCCATATGAAAATCTCTTCTAATATATTTGTTGATTACATCTTCGATAAAGAAATTAACAAAACACAGTCATCGAGTAACCATCTATTGCTTCGCTTCTCTATAGATGAACCATTGATTCTGCGGCAACCTTGGTTGTCAATCGCCAGTGGCATCAACTAAAGAAACACCCGCTAAACTTGGCATTCATGGCTGAAGAAGACTTTTGTATGTGGTAGGGAATAAAGAGAAATTTATTTTGAGCATTCACTGAATTCATATCTGTGCAATTTGTTACCTCTAACGTCTATTTCGATAACTCAATTATCTTCAAGAACTTTTCACTGAAAAAAAAATTATTTCTTTTAAAAAAAACAGCAGCCTTGAAGAATATTTGAAATTCATGGAAAATTCATGAATAGATGCAAATATCTGTGAAAAGCAATTCGTGAAGTCGTTTTTGATGGAGAAAACTGAACAATGGTACTTATGTAACTTATTAATATTACGTAATTTTCTTGAATTTTCAGTGCAAATTTTGGTTAAAATATGGCCTTATTTGAAAACCCATTATTATTATAGATAATTTAACAGAATTTTGAAGAAATAAAATAAAAACAAAAATAATAAGAGAGCGGTCATTGCTAGATAGAGGTTAATTTAAATTAAGAAAAGCATAAAAACGTCGACTTATTTCATGACGAATTATTTTATGTCAGCGAAAACCTTCCAACCTTTCGTTTAGGCAAACTTTATAATACTCTTATCTTATAATATTGTCAATAACACTATTGTATTTTCTTTTAAAACTATCTTCGATGGCATAAATTCGCTTATTCTAGCATTTATCCATTCCAGAACAAGTGAAGAAGTTGCCATTTTTGAATCTGCAAGTTGGCTTTAGTAGCATATTAAATTATATTGAATATATGAACTGGTAAGCCCTAACCCTAAATCATTAAATCATTAAAAATTATTACTTTTATATTAATATTTTTCTCTTTTCTCTCTTTCTTCTTTTCTTAATTAATTATTCCACTTTTCCACTTTTTCATTTCAAATCTCTGGATTATTTCCTCACCTATAATTTAATTTTCCGTCGCATTTCTTGTCTTATAAATTTTCTTCCGTTCTGTATTTGATCTTGCACTTGCAGCTATTTCTTGCCAATAAATAAGCCTGAGGAGTTATCAGGCTTACGAAAAAGCGGTAAAGTGGAATAATTAAACATTCAGCAATCAGTAATTATCATTTTCAAATAGCTCACTGAATACAACTGGTTCGTAGCAAAAGAAATAAACTTTATATTATGGTCATATTTGAATCTCGCTTCAGTCGCTGATAACTTCTCAAAATTTCCAAAATTTTTATGAATTTTTTTTCAAATTCAATTTCTTCTTCTGACTTTATAGCAGAAGAAAATTAGAATATGCGAATATAGAAAACGAAAAATCTTTGATTAAGAATTAGATATTGTGCAAAAAATATTACTAATTAAATATTCGTTTTATGAGATGCGATTAAGCAAAAAATAATTACTGGCTAAAATCGAATTTAATTGGCTTCCTATTACTCGAAGAATTAATAATTTAATTAGTACAAAAAATAAAAAAACTATATTAAATTTATAGAAATAGATTAAAAGTTCTGAGAGTGAGAAGCATGAAATTCTATGTGGAATAATCTGAGAAACGAATAATAAATTAGTATCGTTCTTTCCGCTTCTTCTAGAAATCAAATTACATTTTATTTAAAAAAAGAAAACAAGTTTTTAAGTTATATTATTTTCGATAGTTCCAGCGCCGATAGTCGAAAAGAATTCATTTGATTTTCTTTATTGATTGGCCTAATTACAATAACTTTTTCCTTTAAACTTTGATGAATCTAACAGTTCAGTCGAAAAAGTTAAAAACCATTTTGAAAGTACACAATTTTTTCCTGAGATTTTCAATTCTGATGAATATTAACTATGAGATAAATAGTTTGTAATGATTAATTAAAGCAGTTGAGAAGCAGAATAGCAGATGGATAGGCGCTCTCATCTCATCGTGCTAAAATGAAAGAGCTCCCGGCAGGAGCGAACTCGCTAAAATCATCCAGGCGATCCATTTGAACTTCTATCGCCAAGTTAAGAAGCTTCTAATTGCGTTAACAGAGCTAGCTTAAGTGAAAGATTCTTTTGAATTTTCAATTCCATGGATTTTTTTATTGGAAGTTTTACAAATTAGAACTAAACTTTTCTATCGAAAATGCTAAAGAATTGATTTTGGACCACAATGAGTAAAATTTATCGAATGCAGTTCTTGATGCGAACTTCTAAGACACTACTGCGATGCTTCATAAGAGTGAGACACGCAGTCCATGCAAGCAGTGATTTAATTGTATAGGACGGCTGTTCGCAAACGTTTAATTATAAGAATCGCTGTTTAGAAAAATTGAAAAAAATTTTATTTTCGAAGACAATCAAATTTCAGAATTTTTTTCTGAATTCAATCCTTCTCAAATTTATTTGAACAGATAATCACGCTATATTGACCGAAAATTTTTCTGTGGTTCCTTTCGACCACCCAAAAAGCACTTCGATAAACTAAAAGAAAACTTATTAATAGAGCAAAAGCTTAATATTATTCATTTTTATAGGTTAAATTTTAAGTTAAATCCTAAATTTTAATTTAAAACTAAGTTTACTATTGTTTTTAAACCGATTTTTTTCGTAATCTTTAAATTTTGTTAATTGCACGTTTGAAAAATCGAAAATTTATATTACTTTTAAATAAATTACTTGAATAAAATTAAATAAATTAAATAGCTTAATTTGTTTTAAAATTAAATAAAAATAATACTTATTTTAATAATGATTGCAGTTTGAAAATTTCAAACATTTCGTGCAATCCATTGTTATTTAATTATTCCACAATTTTTTTTTTCACTTTCCAGTTTTTGGAAAATCTTTGCTCCTCATCAGCTACTTTATAGGGAATTATAATTATTGTATGGGATTAACTGACATAAAAAAATAAATTATTTCGAAGAATTCACATAATCTCGAAATTTTTTTATGATTTTGTGAAAAATTTCAAATAATAATATTTCAAATAATATTGTATCTAAATTGTATAAGCTGTGGGTAATTTGGATTAAAGCATGAGTTCCTTATGAGCGGTGGTTAAATAAAATTATGAAAAAACGCTCATTTCTAAAAATTTATGCCAAAGAATCACTTTAATAACAATAACAACAAAAAGTACAGGTGGGTTGCCACTTGTATTTATTGCGGATAGTGGAGGTCTACTTTTGTCAAGACCAAGATCTGAATTCTCGATGAATTCTTAACACTACAATCTAAATTACACCCATCATTCACTCAACTCTTCTACACATTCTAATGGTTCTAATAAGCAAATAAACAAGTAATATATACCCTGTGAGATGAAAATAATTAAAATATTTCAAGTTTTTTCCAACTCTTTCTCTGGAAGAAAATTCTTAGTGAACTTAAGGCTATATGAATAAATTAAATGAACTTATAATTTTAACTATGAAGAAATTTAATGAAAATTTCATTATTCAATTAATAATTCAATTAATTAGCCAATCATTTTCTAATTAAAAAATCGCTTTCGAGAAATGTATGAACAATCTGTTTCAGTGATTATTTTATGCTTCGTAACATATCACAGCGTCACACAGCATACTTTTTAATAAACATCGTAAGATAATATCTGAAAAATTATTTGACCGATTAACGGACAAACGAAACCAAGCAAGTAACAAATTTTTTGATTTTTTCTCTTTTTGAGAGATTTTTGCGAAAAAACCATCTGTTGCCCTCTGAGTTTTTTCCCTTATTTGGTCCAATTTTCTATTTCATTTCACGATAGCCTATCTTGATTATGCTTCGCTTCACTAACATATATTACTCTCATAAAAGATTTGTGGAATTTTCTTCCATTATTCTATATCCATTTAATAGGGTGGTTGATTTGATTTGCCGCAACGAGTCACGAGTTTAATTTTTGCCTTTTGAATCTATCATTAAAAATGAAGTAACGCTGAACACCAACTTCTGTTTTCAGATGAAAACGACTCCGCTCCGGCAAAGGGGACTCAATCGTTGGAGTCAGAAGAAATCAAATGTGAAGTGAAGAAATCAAATTTAATCGTGATCAATCATTGATCACTGAAATTAAAATCACACCGATTTGGCCGAAACTGGGAATTATTGCATTTTTTGAATTAACAATAATAACACTTTGTTTTTCTCAGCCTTTTATTTCTCCCTTAATAGTTTTGCTTAAGAACTCTTTTTATAGTTATAAAAGCAATTATTTCTAGTAAAATTGGTCAATTTTGGCACCAGAAAATTAGCAATAGTTCGAACTCTTACGATGGACATATTAAAATATTTATTAATCAAATTAATAGCAAATATGCACTAAAAAAAATTCAGAAAAAAGCCAAAAAACAGTTTCTTTTAAATTCAAATAATTAGGAAATGATAACGCAAAATTTGTATGATGCAAATTTTAATTGCATTTTTCAAGACATTCAACAATTTTCTATGATACTTTTCTTCATCTTAAGTTCTGATTTCGATTAATTTCGAACATCATGGATTTAACTTCTAATCATTGATAGGATCTGTTGTTAAAACTGGAATCCGGTGAAAGCCTTACGCATTTTATCACCCAAACAATAGAGTTAGTCAACCAAAAAAGCTGTTGGAAGAAGGGACAACAAAAATATTGCGTGCATAAAAAGAAAAGGCAATAAGCTTAAATATCATTTTTTAAATAGTATTATTGAAATATTATTGATATAAATATTTATTTATTTTATATTTGTTACATTTCTTATAGTTATTATCTTAATTAATAAAATCGTATTCTTTCTTCTTTCATTATATTTCTCGCTTAATAGCAAATAATAATTCTGTTTTGGCTCCATGAAATATTATCAATGTGCTTTTCTTTATTCTTTTAGATTTCATATATCACATTAGAAATTTTATATTAAATTTTTACTTATCTTGTTAACTTAACTAATAAATAATGCTTAACAATAAATAATGTTTATTTATAAAGCACAGTTAAAAATAGCACATAGTTCAGTTAATAATTTTAAATTATTGGTATAACCTATGTATATATTTTCCTTTATCATATAAATTCAACTTTTTAAAAAAGCTATTAAAACTTAAACTTTTAAAAGCTATTTTAAAATTAATGATACTAAATATTAATGCCACTAAATATTTATTACATTTATATTTATATGTTTAAAATATTTATTTTTTCATTTTGCATATTATTTTTACATATTATTTTTTATTTTTTTTATTTTAATTATTAATATAAAAATTTAATCTGATCAAAATATGAGTAAATGAAATTATATCAAAATAATCTTCCTTTTTTATTAGTTGTAATTTTATTATTTTTATATTATTTTTATTGTTTTTAATATTTTTACTTATTATAATCGTGTTTTCGCGCGAAAAGTTATTTTTCTTTATTGCATGGGATTAATTTTTTTTATTTAATTTCATATTTTTTAACTACAGAAATCTAAATCTTTTTTTGTTTTTGTTATTATAAATATTATCAGTGGTTAGGCTGGCTGAGGTGTTCTCAAACCTCACCTCCCACATTGTGAAATGTCATGTGAAATCTATTTTCAGAAAATTATTATTGTAATTTCTATTTTTTAATTGATTTTGGTGCATATCATTCAGTTTTTCTTCACCACTAGCTATTAAATAGGCCACTTAAAACAAGCCTTAACTGATACAAACATAGTGAAGTTCGATACTAATCGATGACTCAATTTCACAAACTTCATTGGCTCAAATTTCTATCGTATTCTAATTGCTAATCTAAAATTTAGCACATTCTTAATCCTTTCTAATTTCAAATTACAATGTGATAACTGAATTATAATTGGATTGGACGACGAGATTTTTCAACAACGACCATAAGAAAAAAAGCAGAAGAAAAGTAGGCAGCATTCACCATTTTTGGTTGTGCTAGTTCTGCTGGTTATTAGTACGATAAGAGAATTCTTGCCAGAAACTTGATTGGCGATAGAAGTACAGGATGATGACTAGTACATCTGGATTTTTTGCCATTCGGTATAGCTGTGAGGTACAAGAGTACGAGCCCTTGTGTTTCGTCATCACAGTGATCTCAGTTATCCTCTTCTTCGTTAATATATCTAATAAATACCCCAATCTGTGGTTAGTTTATTAAAGATTAAAGATTTATTATTAAAGATTTTAAAAAATAAGGTGTTTTCTAACTTTATTCGCAGAAATGGATAAGGTAAAAGTTGATTAAAGATTTCTGCTTACGACTTTAAAAATTGCATCTTTTTGTTGAAATTTACGAAAACTATTTTGACGAATGAACTTGCGAAATTTTTATAAATTAATTTTTTTCTTTGTCAAAAGTTTTAAATTAAATTATTCACCTAAATTATTTATGTTCCAATTTTGCCTTATACCTTTACGATTCAGTTTTCTTCATTTCCTTCTCCTTTCATTCATCGATTTTTTCTTCACATAAAATAATTTGAATTTAATTTGTAAAAATTGATTGATTCGACAAGAAAAACGAAAAAAAATACAAAGTTATTAGTATTCGAATACGTAAGAAATAAGAAGCTCACTGATGCGAGTGTTACAATAAGAGTGGAGGGTAAAGAGTAAGTGGTTAGCACACAGCGTTTCTGGTTAGGCCATTTGCCACTTGGCAATAGAAATACAGTTAGCCGCTAATACAGGATTTTTTGATGGGTCTACTATCCAACCTTCCCCTTCCCAACTTGATAAATTAATACATCAAAATAAATTATCATCCATTCATTCGACCAATTCACTCTTAAAATGTTACTATATTGTGCTAGATCTTTCAGAAATATGTACAACTTCTTGGCTAAAAAAACAATATAAAATGAAAGATATGGCTTGATAATATTTGTTCAAGCACCAAAATCATGGCAAGAATCGAAACTAATGTGTATAGCATATTCTTTTCAACAAAAACTTATCGTATGGGGCTTTGGGGCTCTCTCCATTGGCCATTAATGAATAATTTTACAAGGGATTCGCTTGAGGGTAGGAATCTAAATGGCTCTCTAGCATCTCTATGCCAGATTTAATTCTGCCAGAGGCAAGAGTCATGTTCTTAAAATGCTAATCTAATCAAATACCACGTTCAATTATGTGCAATTCATGCGCAGATTACGATTTGAATTTTCAATATTTAATAAAATTTATCGCCAACTTTTATTCGCAAAAAAAATTTTTGCTAGAATTTTTGTAAATTTTTTGCTTATATGTGCGAATTACATGTCGCCCAGACCTATTGTAGAAATCGCGCAGCAGATCAGCAAATGAATAAGTTTTGATTTTGTTTTAACTTAAGCTATCGATATGAGTTTTTAAAAAATAGATCGTTGGTGCTCATTATTTCTGGTCAAGTTAGCTTCGTGAAGCATGGTCAAATAAAAGTATAGTTGCATCAACAGCGCCACTCGGATTTTTTAATGATGGGCTCTTGTTATATTCTTGTCGTTTGTAGGGTAGACTACTCTAATAATACTCGAATCGAAGATACCATACGATCGACCTAATCGAACTAGGCACTTTTATTTCATATTTTTTCAAATATATCATTAAAAATTATTAATGAGTTGTGAAAAACAAATCCGAAAAAAATATTAATTTCCAGACTTTTATTTCATGTTAATTATCCATTCCTCTCAATTATTTTGTGAAAATATAATCATATTTAGTGGAATTTATTTTTATCTCACGTTTTATTCCATAAATTAGTGGCGAAGAATCATAAAAATTTTTATTCAGAATCGAAAAAGAAATTTAGCCAGAAAGCGAATTCGTACCAACTTACTCTCATTCAAAGTAATGTTAATCATTCTCGACCACTTTATTTTCCGTTTAATTCGATAGTTTTGTCCAATAATAGCTCAAATTTTGTGGAAAATTTTTCAGTCTCATAAACTATGGAACAATTTTTTTGCAAAAAATACATTTTAGAAAACAACAAAACAAAATAAGGATTTGGCAGCTGAACACTTTCTTTGACAATATTTAGGATTTCTGAACAGATGCAATTCGTTCATCGTTCGTTTAAGTAAATTTTAGATATTTTAAACTTCTAACTTCTTAGCTTTTTTTCTGATTATTTCACTTGCTCAATGAAATATTAGCATTTCGCGTGAATAAAAGTGGCTTCGATAGTTTTATTCCTTTAATTAAATAAGCTAATAAAATTAATTATAGAAGTCATTTTCTAATTTTCGATATTTCATCAGCGTTTGTTTTCTGAATAAAATGATCAATTTCGGATTAATTTCCTATTGAAAGTGTTGATTTAATCAACAAACAATCAACTTCTTCATTCATCTTGTTTATTGCAACAGTTAACCAAGTCGAGCGAAAAACCAATTGCTTATCACTGAGCGTATAAAATTATATAAAAATATATAAAATTGATTGAAATTTGCCCAATAAACGAGGACGAAAAATTAGATGCTTAAGTTAGATATAGATATCTACATATCTACACTTTACTGCCAGTAAACTATAGAGGACCGTGACCGTTCATGAACACAAATAACCAATTAATAGAAATTTTAATTTTTATTAACAAGTGACAATTTATATTAGTAGTAATAAATGGGTAAATGAATCTCAAATGAATTTTAAAAAACCAATTTTAGTCGTCTCTATTTGGCAAAAAATTCTAAGCATATACAATACAATACTGTTCCTCCATAGTCTATTTTCATACCAACTAAACCAGAGTTTGCGATTTACAATTTTAATTTTAGCTTCGAAGAAAAAAAATTTTTTTCATATCCTCTATGAAAAAAATAAAAGGAATATTGAGAAATTTGAGACAGTATAGATTTTTTCGTTCATTTAAATTTTGTATGTCTTTACTCTTTACCTTTTATCTTCCATTCTTGTTTTCTGTTATTTTATTTTTTATTTTTATTAGATTTATTAAAAGTAAGTTTTTTATTAGATTTTTAAATTTGCAATTTTTCGAATTTCATTTTAAATATGATGTGATAAAAATAAAAATATTATGATTAGCGTTGGGGGAGGGGAGGTAGAATGCAAACTGCTTCTTCTTCTAACAGCTCACACCATCACTGGTTAGGCTGGCTCGGCTAGCTACAAGAGTAAGACATCTCCAAGCTGCTCGGTCCGACGCCATCGCTACTAGTAATAGAAGCCATTCCTTTTTCCATCGTCTATGCGAACTGCCCGATAATCCTTCATTGTGTTGATTCAGTTTGTTAACACTTACGAACATTTGGCATGAAAAAATTCTTCAAAGATTTGCATCTGTTAAGATGTTTTCGAAACAATTTTTGAAATTATTAAAATAATAATACTGCTTACTATTAAAATGAGTTTATTTTGATGATACTTCTCTTGCTTTTTCGCTCTTTTACACATTTGATTTTTTGGCGCTACAGACCAATAAATTTTCAGATCTTTCTCTGCGAAAAGGTAGGCATCATACTATTATCGTAGGAATTCTGTTTTATCCCTTTTTTGGATCGCTATTTCGTTGTAACTGGGATTTCGACTAGCAAATGTTCTAATTGAACTTCTTTCCTAAATAACCAACACTATTATTTTATAATGAAGTTCACATTCCCACTGATAAGATTGATAAACTACATACTAAATCATTTTATCCGATTTGTATTATCAGATGTTTATGACGTTCTACCAAAAAAAAAAGAATACTGATTTAACCGAAGATCAATTACAGTGCCTTTAATGACGGCAGTTCTGGTCTTTTTTTCGTAAAAATTTTTATATTCCAAACTGTTGGAAACTTTGAAAATAGCTCATTGTTCTTGCCATATTCATAAAAGAATTTAATCAAAAAAAAGGTGAGAAAAAAATTACAACTGTTGGTGCCCGAAGTTATTCGAGAAATTGTGAAAGGAATATTTGCATTATCTGCGTCACCGGAAATTCGGAGCAATTTTTCATATCTTAAGCGTGAATTCGTATCAAATAACTAAATTTTCATTTTCAATTTAACAACCATTTTCCGATTCAATTTAGTATTTCCTTAGAGTAATACTTTTTCCGTTGATTAGATTTTTTCGATTTAATTATTTATTTTGATCATAATACTTTGATAAGGCAAAATGGCAAAAATTTCTGGGGTTTTGCCTGGAATTTTCACTAAAAAATATTTCTTTGAAAATTATTTTTCGATTTTTGGCTTCAGTTTTATCAAATATTATATATCATTTACGAGCTTTACGAGCTTTACTTATATCATTTATTAAATCCAATATAGAAGGGAAAACATTGTTTATGCGTTTATTATATTATTATATTATATTATATATTATGTAAAGACCAATAAAAAACGGATCTGAATCAAATTCAAATTCTTTCAGAGTTCCACAATTTCAATGATGGATGGCTGCTGCTGAATTAACGAAAATGCAGGAAATTGCTTAAGGTAATGCTACTGATGGACTTAAGGGCCGAGGTGATTGGGTGATATGGTTACTTCGATCGCCTAGTAACATGACTTTGACAGGAGTAAATTTATAATTAAAAAATCCACATGATGCTGATATTTCCACACCTATATTTTTATTTTCAAGCGACTCCGTGACAAAAATCTCTAACTTCATAACAGCCAATGGAGCTAGTCTAACAAGAAATATGCACTAATTTTAGTTTCCACTAACAAAATTAGTACTTCACTGCAGAAGTTTTAATAGGGTTTGAAGAGATTTTCCACAAAAAATGGCATAAATCGTTTCAATGCGATAGGCTGAGATATCATTCCATCACCATCTCATTTTTTTCCAGTTACATAAATGTTAGCCAAGCCTTTATAGATGTAGGATTACTAAATATTAAATAGTTTAATAAGCTACAGTAATTTTCTATTATAAGTTAATACATAGCCCAGATTAGCCTTTTGCTTTATTTCATTATTTTTCATCATTTTCCCTCTCTCTTTAGCAGCAAAAAGATTAATAATTATTTATTTTTATAAAGGAAGTTGAGTTGGTCCTAATTTTTGAACTTTTTAAACTTTTACCGTATTTTAAATTAATATCTCAGTTTGACAATAAATTTTTCCCCAATCAAGTAATAAATATATTTGGAATGACAGCGCATTTTTGCAAAAAAATCCTCCTAAATCATTAAACAAAATTTTTAAAATTCACACTTTAGAACTGATAATATTGAAATTCAAAATCAGCTACGATGGTTTAAAAGCCTATAGAAATATATATCACTGGCATAATTTACATGTGCAGTGAGATTATAAAAACTTCTGCAGCAAAAAATCATACAAAAATGAATTATTTACTTCACCAATATTGGTGCATATGATGAGATAGATGAATATTTTTGACTTGATATAACCATAATCCTATTTGTTTTCACGACCAAGTGATGCAGGATTTTTGCAACTTCTACACCAAATAGGATAGAAATAGAATGGCGGAGAATAACAAGTTAGTGGATTTATTTTCTTCGCTGGTAGTGTGAATATCAATTAAATTAACTAAGATTATAAGAAAGTAGTTTCTTAATTTATAAAGTAAATATATAAAATAAATACCAACTTGAAAATAATAAAGTCTAAAGAATATGAAAGAAACAAAGCCGAATTTTTCGTTGACAAGAAGAAAATTTATTTTTTTTATTTATTAGCTTACTCGACACTTTTTATATTCTTTGTTTCAACATTTTCCAGTTATTTGTTCTTTAAAATCAGAGTGGAATGAGATGGAAATCCCTCTTGCACAGCTCGAAATCATGGAATATGTAACAGATCTACGATGACTTGGCATTAGTCGAACCAACCACTTCGGTTTAGCTGATATGATCTAAATGTCGCAATTAGGTTCCTCTATTTGTAGAAGAAGAAATGTTTGCATTTTGCACTTTCTTAAATAAATAAATAATGTATGTTTTAAGATTTATGTATTCGCTTTAAATCACTAGAAAGTTCTTCCATTAAGAACCTTTCAGATTTTTGCATTTTTATATCGAAGCAGCGATATACAATATCTCATACCTCATAAAGATAGTAGCAGCGATTAATGCAGTAAATCGATTGGTAAAAATGGTCATCCCAATGGTTCTACAGTCTCAACCATAATCATCAGATTTTTTGGGCGATAATAAAAATAATAAGCATCAAAGAGACCTTTTCCATATTTCTGTGGACAAATGAAATTTAAGGGATGAATTATAGAAGTTAAAACTTATTTTCCAGTGAACAATATAAAATTTTTGGACCGAAAGATGATAGGAAAGCGATGAAGAAAAGAAAACTTCCGGTTTTTTTAAAAGTTAGCTTGTCAAAAATCTATTTACGAGAAATTTACGAAATTGACTCCATAATGAACTTATAGCAAAATGAGCGCATGCGAAATAATAAAATTTATTCTCAAAATTAAATACGTAGATCTCTCTTCTAATGAAATTATCTAGAAACCTAGTATGTTAATGGAGATTTAATATAATTTTATAAGATTCTAGTTGATTAATCTTAATAACCCTTTTATTTAAAAGCATTAGAGAATCAAGTTTCAATTAGCAATCAATTTTTGAGAACCTAAGTCTGCTTTCTCATTCTCCCTCATTTGATATATCTCCCTTCTTTCTGTCCCAATACATATTTATTTCAAATGAAAATAAACCTATTTGACATATTGAAATGAACTTTTCCGTAGAATTCAGTGGTATATTTTTATCTAAGAAATCTTCCAGACAAGTGTTTAAAAGTTAATGAAAACTGGAATGATGTTCCAAGTGCCAGTCATATTTCGAAATTTCATCTATAGCGTCAGT
This sequence comes from Dracunculus medinensis, assembly GCA_900625125.1. Classification (NCBI taxonomy): domain Eukaryota; kingdom Metazoa; phylum Nematoda; class Chromadorea; order Rhabditida; family Dracunculidae; genus Dracunculus; species Dracunculus medinensis. The sequence goes on along the minus strand of UYYG01000072.1, from coordinate 91,649 downwards.
TATCCTAAGAAAAGCCAAAAAATTTTATTTATTTTATTAAGCCATTAATAATGGTCGAATACTACAGTCAATTTTATACGCGTTGAGCATAGGTTCGATTTAAACTTGTCATTGAATAAAAATGGTCAACCACTTAGTAAATTATTGATAATGAAATACCAATGCAATTTAAATCGGCTGATAAACAAAACATAGTAAATTGAAATTAATGAACAATTTCTTGTTATTTAAATGAATTTAAATGGGTATAGTCCTTACTTAAATATTAATATTATAAATATTAATCGAAGTTATTAATTGGCAAAAATAGATTTCGAAACAAATCGGTCAAGTAGCAAATTGTTCCAGTGAAGGTTAAGCCAATATATAAGCCAACATTCTCTTGACTGCATTAAAATTTCCATTAAAAATAAAATGAAAATGAGAAACAGAACTTGCTGATAAGCCACTACTTCTATTACACAATTAAAAATGAATGCAGTCGAATCCTCATAATCAGTGGAACCATATCAGAAGTGGTGACCGATGTAAAAAAAAAGATACACTTTTTTGCATAAGAAAGAACCAAATCATTTATAATTAATTGGAATACTGAATAGGAAATTTAATAATTCCGTAAATTGAAACCACAGATTTATGCATGAGTAAATGGTTAGCCCTCATCATTTCTGGTCAAACTAACTGCATGATTAATACAGTTAGAAACTAATGCCAGTGAATAACATGAATAAAGAAGAGCAAGTTGAATTACCAGGACACTCGGATCCTTTCAAGACGATTCATTATCCACTTGGTTATCTTTCCCCTAATATAAATTTATAAATTGTAAATTTATGAAAATGAAAACTTCAATACAACCTAGAATAATTTACTCATTGTTTTATGTCATTTGAACTAATTAATATTGATAGAACATCGTAGCATATTCATAATCGAGAATATTTTTTCCAGATTACTATGTGTGTGTGGTTCTAAATCTATTCAAGGTTATTTTCAAGGTTATTTTTTCCAGAATCTTGACTTTATTCATTCTTTGCTTTGACACTGATAATCTGTCAATCGCACCTGAGCAAAAAATATGCATATAATAAAAAATCGGCTCATTTAGCCTTCACTTTACTTTTCTGTAGTGTTAACAAGATATGCCTTGACCATGTATTTCTTTTGTTTAATCTGCGTAGGTTATTTAGCCGTAGGTTAAGGTGCCGAATGGCCTTATTTTTGTTTGCCAAATATCCTCAGTATTTTTGATTAAAACGTCTTTTTGCAGGAATGATTTACGTCACAATTTAGAAGATTTAACAGTTATTCATCATGCACATCTCATTAATCCTTTTATGTAGAAATAAGATAAAAGCAATATAAAAGAAAAGCGTCGGAATTGGTTATTCTTTATATGCTCTTATTTACTAATGGTTTCATTAAATTAAAAATCTTTCAGTGGATTTTGATGGAAAAATCATTCCTTCGATTTTGTTCAGTCAATTTTTTTGTATTTTTTTTCGCATTTATTTTTAAAATAGTTTTTGAAATAAATAAAATAATTACTTGCGAGTTGTTATCTCATTTGATAACTTCTAACAGTTCTCATCATTTCTAGCTTAGTTATTTATTATTAGTACGAAACCCTTTTATTAGAGAGTTTATTAGAAGGTCAAAGAAAGAAAATACAGATAAACCAGAACCAACCATTTTTAATCGCAAGATTATCCCCGATGAAATACTGGAATCGAACCTACGGCTGCTTGAGCTTGGTCGAAGCAACATAAAGCAACATAGCCTTCGCCTATCCAATCTCCGATAATTTTTCTAATTTTCTAATTTTCTAATTTTCTTTTTTTTTCTCATTCTTACTTATGGCATTAAAACTTGACTATTTTGACTATTTTCGAGGGTTATTCAGCAAAGAAATATTATATTTCCTTCAATTTTCGCATTTTTATAATATTTTTAATGTTTTTCTCATTTTCTCATTTTTATATTGTTTTTTATATTGTTATTGTTTTATGTCAGTGTACTGCCACGTTATTCGGCATACTCTTTCGAAAAATCAAATATATAAAATATTCATTTTTTAGTCGAAGCGCATTAAAATGAAAGACTTGGCGTGGGTTATATTGTTTTCAATGGCTATATCATTCGCTTCCTGCCAAGAAGATAAGAGGATTTGGGTTTGTTTATAAGAAATTTTCAGAATATCATAAAAAAGTATAAATTATATTAATATGCATAGAAAATATAAATTAATATCTAAAAAATTGAGAGGCTATCATTATAATATTTAGGTGATGTTATTCATTTTTTTCATATTTATCCACAAAAAGCGGTAATTCACAGACCTCTTGAATTTTGCCATATATGATATTCATACAAATCCACTTTTAGCCACCATACACTAGTAAAACAATGGCGAGTTACTTTAGCAGCCTGCCTATGCACCAAAGATACCAACTACAACAACAGTTTGGATTGCCATTGCTAGTAAGCCTTTTTTTAAATTTATGAAACTTTTTTCTTAAGTTTTAAGTTAAATTTTCTAGATTTGATAGCAGCAGATCGGCAATGCGCTACAGTATGCCAGTCAAAATGCTGGCTATTCATTGTGTGCCTTTAGTGATTAATAATGGATTTTTAGCTTTCTTTTATTATTTTTTGGATTAAGTATTGTTAATTGATGATTTCAAGCAAAAATGAGCCTTATATTTACTGAAAATTTGATTTTTGACGACCAAATATGATTGCAAATATGATTATTTCTTCCAAATCATTATTCAGTTATATAAGCGAATCTCCTGACTCGTACAAAATGGATAAAATGGATAAACATTTTTTCAATATCGATGTTTATACAAATCCGTTATCGAAGAAATTCTCTGAGGAATAGTGTCTCTCGTTTATACCATATATTTTAGATAGCATTTTTTATTCATTTTAAATCTGTTTTCATTCATTTTTTTGCTTCTTCCATTTATTTAGATTTATTTTTGTTTACCAATCAGTCATTTTTTTGCATTCATTAAACTAAGAACAGCGATTTTTAAATATTATATTATATAATATGTTACATGAATTGTTTATAAACATAAATTACATAAAAAGTCAGTTGAGTGGGTGGTTGACTTAAATTCGTGGTTGATTCATTATTGTGTTGGGAGACTGGTGGACGACTCTTGTTCTTAGCACGAGTCAGCTCGCCGTTAAAAATCTACGTGATCCTCACCGCCCGTCTGTACTTCTATCGCTAAATAGCTTTGGCACAAAATTATTAATAAATTAATTATTAAAATCACTAGCTAGTTTGACCATAAATGATCATGAGCATTCACTTTTTATAAATAAAGAATACTTAAATGAATTAAGAAATCGCAAATTTCAATCACTTCTTAGAGTTATGAAACAAATTTTTCATATTTCGCGAAAACGATTCATGAACATATTTATAGAAAACAGAAGCCGACCTCTTGGCTTCTCAATTTCTTCTCTTTCTCACTATAATAGCAGTCACCATTTATGATTTGGCTGATTTCACTAATCGCTAAGGTCAGATCTCTTCACTCGAGAATGGAGATAGGCTCATACACCATACGAATTTAAAAGTTTTCATATGGCATAGGTTTCAAATTGAGTTTTTTCGTTCTAAATACTATAAAAAATTTCAATTCAAGACATTCCTAAAATCCTAAAATACTCAGAAAAAAAGAGAATTAAAATTAAAATTAAATTAAATTTGACAATTTTGAATAATAGTAAAAAGTGAAAATTTTTTTACTTTTGATTTGATTTTTGCCGGATTTTTGATGTCAAAATATTAGAATGTAATTCGAAAATAATCATTGCTTAATTACAAATTGGTATGAAGACCGTCAAATTTATTCAGTGATTCACAGAAAAATTTTTAAAAAAAGTTTTATTCAATTTTCAGTTCAGCAGATTGTGATGCTGATGGCGACTGTGGTGCTTTAGAAATTTCGATTCAGAGAAATTCGATTCCTTAGAATTTATTTAAAAATTCAGTAAATAGAATGTTTCTCATAAATATTTATCTTCTTAACATTTCATCTGATAATTTAAATCAAAACTAAGCATTTATTCATTAAATTAATATCAATATTTTCAGTCGCTCTCCGCTCCGCAGGACCATATTTCAAAACGAAACAATGCTGAACTAGTGAATCACATCTTAAAAAATCTCGGTGGTCTCGATCGCCTCGGTGATGTCGGCCGTCGTTAATTAAGACATTCCTAAATCGTTTAATACCCTCAGTGATTGCAGTTCTGGCTTTTTTTAAATCCAAATTCTATGGAATTAAAATCCTCCTTGTTTATTTAAAGATGTCACACTAATATTAACACGATTGATGTATTAGATGACTTTTTATTAAACGTTTGACCTTTTAGTATTTGCCACTTTTTTGCAACAAATTATCGGTAAATATGATTTAATAAATTTCGTAATTCTTCCAACGACAAATTTGTTCTTTTTTTTCCATTAGGAACATTTTTCAGTTCGATTGACTTCATATGATGAAATTTTTTTGATTGCAGAATTCTATTAAATGCAGTTGATGCTGAGAAAATCTGAGCAATTTGAAATAAAAAATATGCTAAGAGAGTTGATTATCTGATGAATTGACTAAATTATTAGGTAAATGATCCTCATTTCAAATCATCAAATGTTCCTTGTCCAATCCTAATTTTTCTAATAGCACATATCATTTCTTCTTTGGCTGGTAATGACCATTATAATGAGAAAAACGACACTTCGGCTCAAAAGCAAAAATAAAGAACATTTTAAATCTAAGTCGATTTGCCATTACTATTTATTTTCTGGATTCATTTCTGCATTCCATTAATTAATAGATTTCCTCGAAATAAAACAGACTTTTCCAAACTCATTAAGAATTAAAACAAACAGATTCAACTATATAAGCCTACTTATTTGTTGACATATTTAAAGTACCACGAAAGAAATAGGTCTAATCCATTTTAAAAGTAAAGATAAAAATCTTTTCATTATAGAGAAATATGGACAAGATGGGCTTATGTTTTATTCATAATAAATAATTGATTTATAAACGTTCAAAACATAAATCCACGATTTATAAAACAAAAAAAAAATATTCGAAAAACAAAAGCTTCCATTAAAAAGCGATTAAAAAAACAAGACGCAGTTTAAAATAATGAAAATAATTCCACTAAACAGATGACCTGAGCTGATTGCGCAATTCTACAACTTTTCTTCGATCTTCAGGAGGCAAAAGTGCTATTTGTTCTTCACTCAATTGAAGTACCTGAAAACATTTTATCTTAAAAGATTAATATTTTATTAAGTTATTTGCATGCAATTATCTTCCAATAAAGCCAGTAAAATAAATAAAAAGAAATAATTCTCATTTTCCACCTTAAATTAAAAAAGATAAAAAGCGAATCTGCTGAGTGGAATTTAACAATTTAAAGATGCTGTTTTTGCCGGGAAATACCATTATCAAAATAAGCCAATACAATACAATGTATTTATAAACCATCAAAAAAAATAAATTTTAACCATCTAGGAATCATTTCTTGATTAAAACTACTATAATTTTAGTTTTAATATTAACAAAGAATGTGAAAGATACAAACATTTACCTGCATCAAAAGCTGCGCTTGTTGCTGGTCGTCAGGAGATATTTCTGGTTCAGGCTGAGACGTCGCATGATTCATGACAGGGGCTGAGACTTGGGCAAATGTATTTGGTGGCACAACTGGTGGTACAACTACTGCTGCAGGCACTTTTGCATTGAATGCAGTTGCTGTGGATGGGATAGAAGAAGAAATATCTGAACATACAATGAATGATATAAATCCATTATCCAACCAAACATTCTACTGATAATATTCTTTGTTGTATGTTATAAATTTTAGATGAAATACCACTAGAAAATGTAGATGCCTGCTGATGAAATGGCTGAGAGGTTGTTGGTACTTCACGATGTAGCATTGCAATAGCAACATGTGGGTCAACAATTCGCATAACAACTTGAGCCTTAAAACATATTTTTATACATTGTGATTATATATATTCTAAATTTCAAATATAAAATATTAGATGTATGAATAAGCTCAAAGTGCTGACTTTGAGTGGCGATTCTAGGTGGAAATGTTTTATTCTCGAAGTGCTTTATTCATGCATTTAATAAAGATTTATACTGAAGTTATATTGTGATGGCCAGTGACAATGCCTACACTTTCATCTTGAAAAAAGCACTGATAAAACGAAGAAATAGATTGATGAAGCTGATGGAAATGGAAGAGATGATAAAGTACCTGCAAGCAGTGGCAGATTTCAAGGAAAAAGATCTTAAGATAAGCCAAATATAAAGATAAAAGACAGGAGTTTGCCAATAATTGCAGGCGTTATTTGATAAAAATCAAATAAAAAATTGAAATTGACAAATTAAGGGCAGCAAATATAATTATTTCTCAATACCACGGATCTCCAGTGTAATGGATGCCACAATAATTCAGCGAACTAGATATAATACAACGATTGAACATTTCTATTTTTTTTTTACTAGGTACAAGATAAAAAATTATTTTTAATCTTTTTTCTGGAAGACACTGAAAATGAGAACCAGGTTCATTATGGAAACCATTTTACTCAGGAACATACCTTTAATGTGACTAAATTACCTTTTCGAAAAAAAATTTTCTGCAAATGGTCGAAGATGTTTAACATGAGCTACTGAAACAATTACTACCGAAGACAGTCTCCACTTCCGAAGTCTGAAGGTAGCAATCGAAGAGACATGGCCATTTATGGAGCAAGAAACTCGGCAATTAGTTCTTCTATCCTTCATATGTAACAACGTTAAAGCAAGAAATCACTTTGAATTTGGATTAACAAGTTTTTCTTTAATATTCTTCAAATCGATCTCATTGGATTATCATCTTTTTAGGTCAATGTAATATTGCTTACCAGCGTTTTAATAATATAGATAATGTTCGAATTTATATTGATGGCTTTTTTTATTTGAAATCGTTTTACGATGAAATTTATAAACTGCGATATAGATGACTGAAAATGATAGAAAGCGAAGGAATCCTCTATGATTAATTAGTCAATACAGTCCAGAGCATAGCATCACAGACTCGAATACGCTGATGATGTAGACCTTTTTGCTGACAATTATAAGGAAATGCAAATAATATTAAACAATGTATCAACAACTGCAGCGAGAATTGGACTTAAAATCAATGTAAATAAAACGAAAGTATTTCCTTTTTATATATAAGATGCTGATAAATACCTGTTTTTATCAATTCAATACCGATTGAAGAAGTGCTCCACTTCAAATACCTTGGATCCACTCTAATCCCAAATGGCCAGGCAAGGATAAAATTGTAACTCTGATAACGACAGCTAGAAAAATATTTTTCCGGCTGATGAAACCTTTATGGAAGCGTCGGGAAATTACCACAGAGAAAATCCGCGTCCATATAGCTTCAATTCACTCGACCTTCCTATATGGCTGCGAAACATGGCCAATGAGAATGGAAGATAATAAGAAGCTATCAGTCTTTGATCACTCATCTTTAACATATACTTTTCTGGCCCATCAAGTAGATAAAATTGCACATGATTAAATCCATCATCGCTCAAATACCACTTGTATTAATAATGTTATCACAAAGCGCTGGTTAAGACATGTTTTCTGTCATCCACCACAGGAGTTGACGATATTTCGTTTCTTGTTAAAACTTGTGATGACTGGCATTAAAAGCGAAGAGGGCCAGTCAAGACCTGTACTGATACAACCAGGAAAGATTTTGAACGTATAGGGCGACCAGCGATATATGGACTTAAACGATCGAAAAAGGAATGGCTTCTATTACAAATAGCGATGGCGTCGGACCGAGCAGCTTGGAGACGTCTTACCCTTATAGCCAGCGGAGCCAGTCTAAACCAGTAATGGTGAGAGCTGTTAGAAGAAGTTAATACTTGTATTTTATAAATAAATTTTACGTTAGAAACTTACATCTTATACATTCCACAAAGAATATATCTTAAGAGAATATAAATAAAAAACATTAAAGTGAAAACCTGTAACAGAGCGTAAGCCAGCTGTGGATTACTCATTAAAAGACTTTTGGCTTCATTAGGATTGTTGTGCACACACTGCTTCATTTGCTTCATTAATTCAAACATTTGTTCAGGAGGAAGTGAAGCAACTGTACGCGAAATTATTTCTGGTGCACGATCCGGCTCACATTCCGGACCATACGGATTTTCTTGCGCATGCTAACAAGACGAGTAAATAATTGCAGGTTTAAACTGGAGCTTATAAAATATTTTTAAAAGCGTAAAAAAGGAAAAATATTAAAATATCGATATTGGAATTAAAACTGGTTTTTTAATGCCTAAATTTTTATTTCTAAACTTTAAGAATAAAAAATATTTTATATTATCAATATTATTTATTCTATTTTACTATATATTATACTAAATTCAATATTCTATTTTCTTTATTTCCATACCTTTAACAGACTTTGTTAGTAATAATTAATTGTATTTAATTGAAAACTAAAATCTGAGCTACCGCTGGGAATCCATCTATCTTGCATCTATGGTTAAAAAATTTGACTGTCCTCGAACAGTACTCGCGTCTTCAATGCGAAACTTCCAAGTCTGTGGCACGATAAATATACAAATCAAGTCTGTTAAAATGATAATGTATCCAAATGGAAAAAACATTTATAGATATCAGGAATCAAGCAAAAATAGCATAAGTATTGCCCAAATATAGTGTGGACATATCAAATGCTTATCGGAAGTCCATCTTCTTTGCTTCGAGTCTGGTGGAATTTTAGATTCGCTTCAGATAAGGTATTAGCTACAATCATTTTAGCATTTCGGATGATTCTAGACGAAATGGAGTAGCGATTATTGTTTGGAAGTTTGAACCATTATGATTGCCTGGAAGCCTATTAATAAGCATACGTTTATGATCGATCCTGCAATGTTTCGATCATCAGTGTGAATGCCTCAACTCCATGCATAGATCATCGTGATAAAGTTCTATAGAGAACTTCAAATGGTAGCATTTTTTCTGACATATGGTCATAATCGGAAGAAATTGGAAAAGATTGTGCGGTCACGATGTTGCCATGATGTGGTTCGTGGTTGATAAATATGGCATCGAGATTTGATGAACCACTGGAAAGTTCTTTCTTAACTTTATCAGAAAGGATTACCATTCTAAACATAATAATACAATTGTACCACAATTCGTCAGAAGAGTTCAGAACTTCAAATGATAGCATCTAGAACCGTTAGATAACCGTTGCTTTGCGGGACTGAAGCTACCTTTACCTCTACCTTTACAAATCAGGTAATTTTATGGTTGGTTGGAGTATGGTTGAAACTGACAATCCGTAGAAAGCAGTTTCTCCAAGATCTTTCGAACATCTCAAGCTAAAAGATTTAAAGATAACAAACACATTTCAAGCTGAATATCTCTATGGCTGAAGCAAATATCAGCGAAACCTATGGAACAACCATTGAATATTGGTTGCAACTGAATGCTATGGAGACGGCTGCTCCAGTAGGCGATAACAAAAAATATTCCACCTTTTTTATAAAAAATTAACGTGGGAAATAATCCGAGACAATGATGATGTGCCTATTAGGATCATCTTGATCAAAATCAACTTGTATAGTGGAAGGAATATTTGAGATTAAGCTTATCTACGATGAACATTGTCCATGTTTTAAGTCTATAGCCAGCAGAGCCAACCTAACCAGTAATACTGCAAGTTATTAGGGGATTAAAATATACGTGAAAGCATAATATGCCAATTCAACAAAATTTTAAAACAACGCATAATAAAACTTTCAAACAACGCATATAAATGTTCAATTATGACAAATATTCTATGATAAAATAAATTCAACAAATATTCAATTCAATTCAATTCGAAAAATATTTTTTATTTATTTTTGTTTATGGAAGCTAACATCTTCATATTAAATGATAATTTTTGAATTGTGCAATTTTCACTTTAAACATGTAATAAATCAATAACCTCTTGTTGTTGAGCAGCAAATGCAGCTTGTAACTGTTGTACTTCATCAGTATTTCGATCACTACCAGCTGCTGAATCGACACGTAGAGATCGACCATTTAATTCAAAACCGTTTAAGTTTCTAAAACAAATTATTATTTAAAACAATGTAATAATAACCAATAAGATGTAAGAAACTAAGAATTAAAAACAAAAATGCCTCAAAAAATGAAAAAAGTGCATTAAAAGTTTTTTAAAAATAAAAATTAAAGAAATAATATTTTTAATTTAAAAGTAGATTCGAAGATATAAATTTGCAATTATTTATAATTTTGAGGCCAAAAAATAGGAAATATGTGAAAAATTAAAACAATTCATTATTATTTTACTAAGAAAAATATAGATGTAGTATTAACAATTCAAACCTGATAGCACTTTCTGCAGTTTGTGAGTCATTAAACTCACAAAATCCATAGCCTTTCGGTTTGCCTGTCTCACGATCATGAACAAGTCGAAGATGAACTACGGGTCCGACCTAAAAGACCTAACAATGCCTATTCATAAAAAAATCAGTAACATGGTTATAAGCATCAACAACAATACTTTACAGAAGCTGTATGCAACGATGCAACAATAAATAAACGATGAACCTGGGAAAATACTTGCTTGAGTTGCTCTTCTCCTACTTCGTAAGAAATATTTCCAACTAAAAAAAAATTTTTAGCAAATAGCTTTAAATTTGTAGTCATCAAATTTAATAGAGACATCGACTATATTTACCTGTAAATTACACCAGTTACAGCAAATTGTTTTTTCAAATGTCACCATCCAATGTATTAAGTTATCGTGATTTGAAATTAGTGTGATTTTACTCTAACAGGGAAAAAATAAATTACACTATTCTAATAAAAATAGAGAAAAAAATTCAAAATAAAGACAAAAATGAGTAAATAAGTTATTGAAGTTATACATTTTTCTGCTATTCAAAAAAAAATATATAGGAATAGAAAATCGTTTCAAATTAAACATAACGCAAGAATTTGCACAGTGTTGATAGATTCAGCCTGCAATAAATTTGGAAAGAATAAGCTGAACTTGCCATTGTAACTTGTTTTTGACCTTCAGAGTAAATGTTTTTTTATCCAGCCATGTCCAAAGAAATTTCAACCAGTCACCAAAGTCAAATCGTTAAATCACTTTTTCTTTATAGACATAATTTTCTCAGTCTATTCAAAAGGCCTGCTCCACCATGAGTTGAGGCATCAAGAATTCTGTTCTTTTACAAGAGTAAATATATTATCAAAATGGAATACGGGTAATAAGCTGTGCTTACCACTTCCCAAGAATTCTTGCTCTAAATAATTATCTGAACTCTTTGACAAATTCCAACACTAAGTCAGTAAAGCCAGCCAACCCACAAATGATGAAGGCATCTCTGAAGAGGAAATATGTAAAACCGTAATATAGCTAAAATCACGAAATGGTCTGTAACTCATTACTGCCACTATACGCAAGAAATAAGCAAAGCGTTAATTAAAAGTAAATTTCGTTGACTTCATTGATAACAAATGTGAAACGCTATAATCAAATTACAGCCACTTAGTCACTGACAGTACGAGAAGTTCTACCGAATTCCGCTTTGCTCTCGGCAAGCAAGCAGTAAATGTTCAGCAGATTCAGCAGAACAGTCAGTAATCCAACATTAATAAGAAAAAGCGAAATTTGAAAATGAAAAAATTCTTCAACAAACCGAAGACGGATCGGGCAGAACGATCACTTGCGGATAGAACAGTTTTGTTTGCAATGGCAGTCGTTGACGGCGCCGTGGCCACATTTTCCCGGAATGCCATGCACTGGAATTAAGCATTTTCATCGACAATTTTCAGATTTTTTAGAAAAGTAAAAAGAATAAACCGCACAATCAGAGAATGCGCGGTGCGTAAACAAGGAGCCTCGTGAACTCCACTTTTATAGAACTACTCGCTGCATTTAAGATTTCTTATTTGGCAACAGGCGTTTCGATTTGCGCGACCAGCCTTACCTCGTAGACTTCAAATTAGTGCAAACGATACATTAGTGCTACCCCCATTGATACAAAACTATTCGCAAACCTAACTGGATCGAATTTCAGAACGATTAGAACGCGGACCATTCCATGTAGCCGCTGCCGATTTATAGCTTTCTATTTTGCAGTTCACAAGCGACATGATTTTTTCGCAAACAATCGTAAGTGGTGTGTCAGCAGAATCGGCAGCTAAGAATTTGAGGTAATGAAAGTGTAGTTTAATCAGATTGTTCGGGAAGGTCTTTGATTTTAATGAGGGGTTTGTAGAAAAGACCTGGCATCTGAAGATTTTGGTAAATTTTGGAGGAACTATTCAATGAATTTCAGGTAAAAGAAAGTATGGTTGAAAGTTTTTTCAATGAAATTTCACCATTGTTCGGTTTCCACTTAACGATAAATGCTGGTGATCAAGTAATATTCGGTGATAAAATTTTGTATAACCACGTTTCCACTGCTGGATCCTCTGGAATCGTTGGTTGGCTTTTTTTAAAGTTCTGACAGCTCTGAAAGTTGAGCAACATTTTTTTTAAATTTTATAGTGCTGAGTTCGACTTCTCCAGTAATGAGTTTTCATTAGTCAAAAACTTCATTTGTTGGTGGAATAGAAATTCTAATTCTCTATTGATTTCTTCGTTTTCGTTTAAAGCCCCAATCATATCTTTCTTTTCCAGTTCGGATTAAATAATACGAGTTCGAATCCTTTCCGCTTATGGGAGTAAAGTCCCTATGATGTTTAACAGCATTATCAATACGAGACATGATATTCGTGCGAGGATTGAAACATAAAATGTTTCCTAGACAACAGTGGTCAAAGATCGCTAGCCTCTTGATAATCTTCGCCAGCTATTCTACAAAGGTTTCAATAGGGATAGATGAACACTTCGTACTATCCTGGCTAGTCGGACTCGAATTTCGTCTTTCGCTTGGCCATTTGGTAAGAATGGATCTAAGATATTTAAAATCTTCCGTAACCAATGATGAAAATTAATAAAAATTTTATTGGTTTAATTTTTGGTACATAAGAAAGCTTTGGCTATAATCCATTCAATCATATAGTTGTTGAGAAGGTAAGACATTTGCATTGGTCCGACTTTTATTGCAGTTATCGATACACGATATCAATATGCTTGGAATATAATGAAATTCGGAATTTTCTCTTGTTTTCAACATATTTTCTATTGTCTTCCATCTGGTAGTTTTACGGCAACAGAGGACTACATAAGCATTTTCAAGACTTGTGTTTTGAACTGATATCATGACAAGCAGTGTCCATAGTCCAGTTTGTAGCATCGTTATTGAATATTATTTTTTCGAAAGGATATTGGTCCCCCAGACATACATTTCCTTATGTGCGTTGCTAAAATGAATCTATAAGTACTGCTAATTATTATGAAAAATATCGGACGAACAATGCGTTGTAGTAATTGCTATTTATTCGAGTAAGAATTGGCTAATATGGAACTGAATGATCAGCAAAAATGTGTTATAGGGATATCTGGAAAGTATCCGAATATTAATTATTCATATCTTAAATTTGATCGACCTTTTCGGCTTAATCAAAAGATTATTATCCGTCAATATGCTTGAAATATAATGAAATTCGGAATTTTCTCTTCTTTTCCGCATATTTTCTGTTATCTTCCATCTAACTGCTATATGTTATGAGCTAGTTTATTACGGTTATGAATAATTTTTTGGGATTAATTAGGCACATAGAACAATAGAATGAGAATTAGGATTGAAATAAAGGGAAAAGAACACTCTGGGGTGGAATAAGTGGTCAAGTTGCTAAGTTCTTAGTTTTTTTTAGGTAAACATGATTATAACCACCTTGAAAAAGAAAAAAGCATGGAGAAGGGTAACAAAGGCAAAGGCAAAAATAAAAGCAAAGATCATGGTCCCAGAACTGACGATAAATTGTTTGATGCAATAAGTACTGCCAAAGAAACGCTAATGAAAGCTTTAGATGGAAAAGAATGCAGTATGTTTTCATTCTTTTTTCATTTTTCTTATAAATATAAATGAAGAAAATGATGGTCAAGTGGGAACGCTAGAGATCTTTCATCTTTCTCTTGATTCATCTTTTTCTTTGGCAAAGTTTCAAATTTTTTTCTAATCATTAATGTTATAGCTGGAATGGATATAAATTTAGTCGAAGAAATTATTAGTTTAAAAGAGGAAAATCGAGCTATAATAAAAGAACTTGAAAACCTTCGAGAAAAAGTTCAAAATCTTCTTCAGTTGATTCAGGTAATTTTTTAGAATTTTTTCAATTTTTTAAATGCTGTTTTGTATCACCACATAATATGTAATAAGCAAATATGAAATTTAAATTCCAATGTTTTTATTATTGAAATCTGCTTGTTGCAGCGTTTAACGTTTAATTGTACACCTCTTCTTAAACCGAGTCGTCGTGTTCTTATCCTTGGTGATGGAAATTTTACGTTCAGTCTTGCATTTTGTCAACTTCATCATGATGTTCAAATCGTCGCTAGTGCTTATGAGACTGAGAAAGAATACTTTAAACGTTATCCATTAGCGTTTAATACTATTTTATCTCTTCTTAATTATTATCCTCGTGTTACTGTACATTTCGGCATTGATGCCTCTTGTCTTCCTGAAATTTGGCGTAAAAAATTTGGTGATATCATTTGGAACTTTCCTCATCACGGTGGAAAGTCCAATATGCGACTTAATCGTGAACTTATGCAACGAGTATTGGCTAGTGTCTCTAATATATTTCCTATTGGCCGTTTTAGCATAACATTTGCCAAAAACCAATCTGGTTTAGATCATGACTCAGTATGTAATAAACGAATATTCAAGGCTAACTGTTTGCCCAAACATGTAAGCGATAGCTGGCAGATAGCATATCTTGCTGCCAAATATGATTTTGATATTTTTAGCATCAATAAATTTGATCCATCACAATTTCCTGGTTATATTGCTTCGGGTTATCGTAATCGCGATCGTTTTTTCCGTAACAACATTAGAGCAGAGACAGTTACTTTAGTGCTTTCGCCGAAAATCACAACTTTGTTTGGAATGAAAATTTATGAAAAGAGCATTATAAAATTTTCTAACATATATCACGAATTCAGACCATTTTTTCAGCATGATCTTTCTATTATCTATAGAGATGTAGGTAACATTCTTTATTGGGAAGGTAAATTTTATGATATGATTGCGTATCTTTGCTCATCACTTGTTCTTAGCATTCGGGAATTGAAAGAATTAAGGTCGACTGCGCCATCAGGTTTTCCAAATCGTATATACAGATTGGTTTGGCAAAGCTGGAATAAAGCAATGAGTAAATCATTAAGTAATGCGTTACAAGAACAGTTAAGAATAGCTATTATTGCAAGAATCCAGAAAAAATTTTATAAATTCGATCTTACATAGTTCTTTTTTCGTCAATCTTTTTTTTCAGGTTATTTATATGAGTGATGTCGAGTTTCAGCCTCTCATCTAATACTCCTAGATATTTTAAAAAGATAAGATTTCATGGCCGAATCACTATTTATAATAATTGTGGTTTTTAATTTTGTTTTATTTCCTTTTGTTTTTATTTTTAAATAATGGGAAATAGTTTTACATTTTTTCGCTATATAATAAAATTTTTTTTTTTGTTATTTCAAACCATAATTCGATTGACTTTTGTATTCTGGTATTTTATGATATTAGAGAGGTTCTACTGTAACGATGTGAAATAAAGAAGAATGCAATCAAATGATGTTATGATGAATGGTTCGGTCATGAAAGGACGATAATATTATGAGTTTTATAGGCTTCAGGCTTACGTTGACTCTGATGCCGAATGCAATGCAAAATAGTTTTTGATGATGTTCGAACTGTTATTCTAAGCTGTGTCGTTCCACTAATCTTTCCACGGTTTTTAATGTGTTTCGCTATGATAGCTGCGAATGGAGCTCGCAATAGCAAACATCTCTTTACACATATCTCTTCTGCAGTGCTGAAAGCATATATTGGTGGAATAAAAGTTGGCACATCAGGTCCCAGTGCCATATCTGCCAATCACAGAACGTAGTTAATTATACTCACGTCCTCTACACACATGTCTCTTTTTCACGCTTCCTATCGCATTTGCATCGGTTTTTGGGAGCAATTTCAGCAGAGCATAGCATTTACTTTTATCCAGATCATACGTGCAAAGCGTAGGGGCATGAACACTGATGATCCATTAAGGTCAATTTGAGCTTATCTTGCCATTGCGGACATGACAATCGCGACTCCTTTTCTACTTGAGTTATCTGAAACGTGATATAGCTAGTTGTTCTTATTCGGACCAGATGTAGAACTTTCGATAGGGCAAGGGGATATACGCACTGTATATTTAGATGGAGTGCGATAGAGAGTAATTGCCTGGTTCCCTAAATCCACAAATATTTTGACGCTTCACGAAGGGACAAGGCCTGTTGTGAAGCTGGTTAACTTAAGTGGGTTGGGGGAATATCCTTCGCTTGAAAATTAATACTGTTTTTAAACTGTGTCCGAGTCCCGTTTGCATATTTATCGCATGTTCTACCTGGTTAAGAATAAATGCGCATCGATCAATCAATCTGCGAACGCCGCTTGCGATTTACTTAGCTCATTCGCCACAGAATCACTTGGGTTTGTGATACAAATTGGTTTCCAGAATCCACCTGTATTATAATGACTGGATTCCTGTCCAGGCTCACAAGGGGGTAATTTTGTAATTGTGATAATTACGAAATTATCCGGATAGAAAGTTTATAAAAGAGAAAAAAGGAAAATAAAAAATGAAAAATGAAAAAAAATATATTTACAAGGAAATTTCTTTTTTATAAAATACTTTTTTTTTTAAAGTCTACTATTTTATATCATTAAGATTCGTCTTATTATAGAATTCTAGTTTTTCAAAAAATTTTATTCTTTTATTTTATTCTTAGCATTAGTTTATAATTTCATTTTTGCTTTACATTTTCATTTTTTATTTTATAGCAACAGTAATCCCTCGACTTTGAAATGATAATGTTGCAAATTATTTATGATGTGGATGATGGGAAATGTACCATGAATAAATTGCATGATCATATTCTTGAAGAATTCACTGATGTTGAATCCATTAATATTTATGAGATCTGATGATTTGAAATTTCGATTTTTAAGGTTCAATAATTTCAATTTCGGTTGTTTGCAAATACTGTTCTTCAGTTGCCTTTCTCCTTTCTTAGATACTCCATTTTAATCTTTTATTCCGATTTTAATTAATAAAATTTTCGCCTTTAAAAAATATCCGTCGACATTGTGGATTTATTAAACTTCACTCATATTATATTATTATAATATTATAGTGAACGAATTTGGAGGGAAAATTTATGAATTTTTTTTTAAGAGCTCTCCATTAGTGGTTGGAGTCGCTTCGCTGGCTTGTCGCACTGGACAAATATGCCAGGGAATCCCTTGGAAGGGAGTAGAAGTACAGGTGAGTCGCCAGCATCACTCGGATTTTTGGGCAGATTTACTCTTACGACGAGTAGCACCTCAGCATTAGCTCTCCGAACTGAGCAGCAACCTACTAAACCATTCTATTCTCTGGAGAAATTATGAATACTGGTATAAAAAAGGGAAAATTCAAATATTCATAAAATGAAGAGAATTTGTTAAATTATTTATTGTTAAATTATTAAAAAGGGATTAGAAACGAAAAAAAAAGGGATTAAATGGAGAAAATGATATTGACGATCTATTAACACTTAGTGAATCTTTAATGTATATATCTCACCATATTAGTTAGTAGAAGAAGCCAAACCAGCAATGACGAATCGTATACAAGAATACAATGGTGCAGTGACAACAACAGAGGAATTTATTTAATCGAATAGAAGTAAATCATCATGCCTGGAAGAAATGATCTCCATATTTCTGCATCAGGTAGCGGATAAAATTTTAAGCAGGAGAGGCATCCAGCTTATCGCAATTTATAATGGATGAAAGATTATAATGAAAGCCAGCTACGGTGGAATGAATTTCGAACGAATGAATGAATATCTGTATAAATCTGGAACTCCACTGCAGTCACTTCGAAGAATTCTTAAAGTTTAAAATTCCTTATTTTTCCTTTCAAAGTTTATAAATATGCATAGCAAATATTATTTCAGCAAAAATCTAAAATTGAAACTTAAAATGATCCATGAAAGAAATTAAAATCTTATAGGAATAGTCTGAAGTGAATGCAAGAAAATATTCGTTCGTTGCAAAACAAATTTCCCCATTATTTGACTGAAAAAAAGCTCCTAAAATTGCGATGAAAATAATTTTTGCTTATATTTCATAAAATACTTTTTTCTGTACAAAGGATGCTTTTGCATTTTCATAAATTTCGTTACTTTAAAAATTTAAAGTGAAAAATATAATTATTAGTAATGGCGTTCTTTTGAGCTGTTAAATGCATTAAAATCCATGACTACGCATCCATAAAATTTAACGATTTCGCTTAACATTTTAAGAATGTACCTAAATGGTTTTATATACAAATATATAAGGAGCAAATCGCTATGGTTTCAACAACCATGGCAATCGCCCATTTTTATAAATTTATTTTTATGAAGTACTAAATTTTGTCCCGTGCTCGGGTGGCTGATTGGTGTATTGCATAGAGGGTCAGTGCAAGCATTACGGTTTCTGCAGGAGCGTCTGCTTAATGGCGTCGTTTTTCTCGGAGCGGAATCATACGGGGATAAATTTAATTAATCTTATAATTCAACTGCTAATTCTTAATTGTACTTTTTAAAGCGCATTTATTTTTTTTTCACAAATTTCTTCGTTGAAGAGGGGAGCACAGCACAGCACGGCACAGTCTCTTTTTGGTGTAAAATTTTTTACATGGGATCAGAAAGCGTTATGGCTCTGATAAGAAAAGGGCGACTTTCTCGTAAGGTGGTAAAATCTGAGCCGTTCCTGGTTTGCCTCGCTTTGACGAGAGTAATCTTTTCATTTAAAGTCAAGTTAAATGCAAGTGGTGTTGTAGAGCCGCTTGTATTTTGATCCTTACGTGAAATCTTAATGCAGTGCAAGCATAAGATCATATCTAGTAGTATTCATCGATGTAAAGTGGTCATTGGAACCAATTTTTCCTCAAGCACTTCTCAATTTCCAGCTAGAAATTTATATCAACCCGTTTCTAATTTAAATAAATTCTTTCCAGCACAAATGACCAATTTTGTCATGGATTTTATTGTAATACTTCTAACCACTGCTCTTTCAACTGCCTTGGTTTGTGTGTTTTTGAAAATTTTCTTCTATTTATAAAAATAGAAGCACCATTTTTCTACTTAGCTGTAGAAATCTTTAATTCAATTTTAATTACAGGCTTGCGCACCGAAAGCTAACGCTACAGAAATATTATCTGGTGAATCTTCCAATACAACTTAACTAGGCTCAGTTCCACAATTAGCATGGACATTTAACGTATCCCTTTATCCCGAAAATCCATTCAGAAGTTATGTAGAACACCTATATAACAGCGAAGTGCATGGGAATATGATTCAGCAATTTAAGTTTGTTTCAAGTTCATAGTTTTTTAAGGAATAATTCTCAGTAGCTTAAAAAATTGCCCAATATACTAATGAATTAGGCCCTGAATTATAGAAAATTTATAAAATTATAAATTTAATATATAGGATTTTCGATATAATAAAAATGTAAGATTATAGAAAAAAAAGCAATCTGTGATCCTGATGAAGTAATCATCGCATTTACAAACGACATTCCTTACAAACTATCAGA
Organism: Dracunculus medinensis; assembly: GCA_900625125.1. NCBI lineage: Eukaryota > Metazoa > Nematoda > Chromadorea > Rhabditida > Dracunculidae > Dracunculus > Dracunculus medinensis. The sequence goes on along the minus strand of UYYG01000072.1, from coordinate 71,770 downwards.
CAGCGATGAAAATAAAAATGTTGGCAAGGTCCGTTTTCAGAAAAGAAGAGTTATCCAGGCGGCTTCGGCTTCAGTCCAATCCAGTCCAAAAAACTATTGTACTTTGAGCTATCAAGTGTTATATTACTTCAAATAAGTTCGAGCTGTGATAGGTGCGATCCAATTTCTTGATGGATATAAGTCCGTCAAGTAAGATAAGTAAAATCACAGCTAAAAATACAAGTGATTCATCTAGTTCTTTCGCAGTTACCTATCTTGCGAAAGGATTTCATTCTAATTGCCAGTAGAGCCAACCAAAGTAGATAGCTAACTGCTTTCGAAAGATTTGGAAAATGCATTCATTTCGTAATAGGTGACTAGATAATGATTCAGATCACTACTCTGCGAAGGAATTTGCCCGTGGCAAAAGTCGTTAAAAAATTTGAGTCCCATAGTCGACCCACCTTCTATCGTCAAATGATCGCATGGCAGAAATTTCTCACCTGCAGCTAGCGGCGAGCGATAATCACTTATCACTTTATCACCTTCTAAATAGCTTTTTTAATGCCTTGCATATTTAAATTCTGTTCTAATTTAAATTTAAATTTAAATTAATAAATTTTAGATATTCGATTTTCTTCGAGGCACAGCGGCCAATGATTCCGTACCATATAACAATAATAATAAAAAATTAATGTTAGCAAAAAATTTTCTTCTATTTTTCAAATTTCTAATAATCTTTTTTATCTCGCAATTGGTTTCAGTAGTGTAAAATTGAAAAATTTTAAAATTTCTTCGAGAAATTTATGTCTAAAAACTTAGATTTTTATAGACCGATGGATAATATGTTTGCATTTCAATATATTTTAAATGATAGCACTCATCAATGTTCCGACTTGCAGCAGTTTGCAATTAGTGCAAAAAATCACGTCAGTGGGGTAAAAATTATTCGTCGTTAATTTAATCAATTAAGTTTAAATAAAATATAAATAAATAAAAAAAATTAGATAGCAGAATGCTATGATTGACAATGATTCAACGGTGACCTAAGGTTTTTATTTTTCCCACACTTTCACCATTTTTTTGCCCATGGAATCTAAATTTCATATTTTTTACCCTAAAAGCGAAACACTTTTCTCGTGGCCATGTGAATCAACATTTCGATCAAGATTTGAAATAAACTTTTATATTCTATTTTTTCGTTATCTTATATGCATTTGCTCCATTTTAGATAGAAAAGATGATAGTGAAAAACTGAATACTGGTTGTGCTGAAGCTGTCGCATGAATTTGCCATAGATCCGCGTTTTATCTGAATCATCTCAAATCTGCCAAATAACAATTTGCATTTTAAATTTCGTATCTAATATACATAATTTTTCGAAATAAATTTTTTTGCGCTAAAAAAATTTATTCTAAAGCACAAGAAACTAAAAAAGCGGAATACTGCCATTCACTAATTTCAGTTTGCGATTTTTTGAAATGATTTCATTGCCGCTACATTTTAATATGACTTGTAAAAATCAAAATAAATTTCGAAAACACACCACCCTTTAAAATCTCTTAACCATATCGGAAGTAATGGCCACATTTTAAACTGAGGTACTGAAGGCCTAAAAGACTTTATTAGCATTATCGCCTCTGAAAGTACTGGGAATTATCAGTCCCAGTTGAAGTCCAGCTTTCTGAAGTCAAAATTTTTCATAGGATGCAAGGCATGAAAAAATACAGGTTAGGTCCCAAGTGAAAAAAATAATCGAGCCCGACTCCACTGCTTAAAGCGTGTGTGTCAAGCATGCCGGACGCTAGGTAGTACTGTATACCCGCAACGACTACACCAAGACAAAAACCGGTACTCGAACGATATGGCTTTAAATATGGAGACAGGCTATCTTAAAATTATATTTCGCAAGAAAAATGGAGCTCAATAGATGGTTCGAGAAATGATCCGAGATAAGGCTTGAAATCACTACTGAAATTTTGAGGTTATCGCCTCTCCTAATGGGGAGGATTCTTCGAATTTAGACTTAACTATTAAGGGCATGATTAGAATGCAAGCTGCACGATTGCAATTGCAATCCACCAACCGATTACGAAACCAATAAAACTCCTGGAAAAAATAGTTTACTAGCTGAATGCTGTCCAGCGTAATTTCACAACACATCCGCAGAGATTATATTCGTTGATGTGAGAGAGAGAGCAAATTCTATGTATTTATAACAAGGGAATTCTATTTTCAATTTCCAAGAAAGGCCAACTATTGAGGAATTATTCATATTAAATATCTCAATCTCATATTTCTGAGGCTTATTTCCCATCGGTCGAACAGACTCATGGTAGCGCGGATGCTAAGCCGGATTTAGACTAGAACCTGGTTGTGCTGACAAGATTTTTACGCTGAGAAGAACATCGTTTGTAGTATCGACAACGTCTCGTCATATGGTTCATCCGTCGAGTTTGCCGCAGTTGTTGATTTGATTAAGGCGACGTATTATTCTGGCAAACTATGCACTCAACGGTGTTCCACAAAAATTTACCAGACTTGTGAAAGCATTTTATTTCATATATCGACAACAATAATAAAAATTGAACATAAATCAACGTAAATAAGATTCTTTTCGACTTATAAATCAGAAACTGATAAGATGAATCAGATAAATTTTCTATAAATTCATCAACGATTCAAGTTTCAGGCTTTGGATCCACTCTCATACTTGATGATCAGGCGAAAAATTCAGGTCCAGCTCAGATGATTTGGAGTCGTCTTTTTTCGTCCGGAGAAATCTCTCTGAAATCGCTGAGAAATTCTATTTCGAAAGAAAAATTCGCATCAACCAGGCTGAAATACGCACAACCTTACTATATGAAATTTGGCCAATATATTAGAAAATTATCTGGCCTAGGTGATGAAAGAAAGCATCGATTCTGGAGGTTGAAACATCTTACTTTAATAACCAGTGCAGCGAGCCAAATCAGCCACTGTGCGAGTTACTGAGAAGAACTATACCAACCCAGGTTTTTCTTGCATCTTCATACAACAAAGACGAGGGAAGTAGCCAGGGAAGAAATGAATTGAAACTCATAGTTTACGATTTCTACTGTCTGATAAATTGTACGCGAAAACAGTAAGCCGCTCTGCTTGTTAGCAGTCGGTCGATCTGCTACCAGTCAGTCTTTTCAGCGAAATTTTTCTACTATAATTACTGTTGTACTGACTTTTTCCTGCTTCCACGCCATGGAGATTTTATAAATTTAGATTTTTTGGTTCTTTTTATATTTTGGGACTCTTTAAGTTTTTTCTTTCGAAGATTAGTTTGTTATCTTTCAGTTCGAAAAAGTTATTAGTTTATTCGTTTTCGCAATAATCATTTCGGTTATGTGGTCCACGCTGGAATTGTAACGGCAAGGCATGAACGATCTTATCTTATTTTATCTTCTCTCTCTTTATCTTATCATTTTAGCGTCATTTCATTTCGTCAATTATAAACGAAAACATATATGCTTTGGGTCTCTTCAACATTTTCTCGTCAATTTTTTCGCCCTTTGTCATGCTCTTCGGAGATTCTCATGAAGCGCAATGCAGATCGGGTAGTCGAAAAGCGTTATCAAAACTTATTAATCCCTGGTTTGGCTTATTACTGCTCCTTCCACGTGTTTCTTTTGTGTGGAAGTTAATTGGTTAGAAACAAAGCAGGGCGTTTGCACATCTCGTATTTCTTTTTTATAACAAACTTATCCATATTAGTAAGGAATCGTACCCATGGTCTTTAGCACTAAGAGGCATATTGAATAGAAATAAGGAATAGAAATAAAATTTAATCCGAGGAGGCTTGTCAGCTTCCAACGATTTTTTAGCTTATTTTTTTCAGCACTATATGCCCTCACCATCGCTGGTTAGACTCGCTCCTCTGGCTTGTCGCACTAGGCAAATGCCAGGGATTCTCTTGGCGATGATATACAGGCGAGTTGGTCGGATTTTTGGAGAACAGGTGTACTTTTCTCTGGAATAGAATTTCTGCATAGGCGAACTGATCAACAGCCATTGCCATGACCTGTTGAGTCATCCTATTCTTTTTTTCCTTTTTTCCGTTAGGCCTCAGTGCTTACTGCATCGGTGGATTCCAAGCCGACCCTCGATTCTCGATGCTAATTACTTGTCACTGGGCCACAGATGCGTGCAAAAAAAAAAAAATCACTTGATGCAGTCTTTTATGTACTTTTTTGTCAAATATTTTATGTGTTCAAGCTGTGTTAATTTTTAGATTTTTAATTTTTAGATTATAGAAATCGGCTAATCGTTCATAATGTTGCTAAAATTGGAAATTTTTTAAGATTCATTCATATATTTATCATTTGTACTTATTTTTTGAGGTTTTAAGGTATTATTTTTCACCTTTTCAGGAAAAATGGAGTCGTTTGACGAAGATTTATTTGGAACAACCGAAGAAACTGTTAGTTTTTTTTCTTGTTCCATAATCTTTTTTTTGAAATTTCGAATTGCGATCGAAGTACAAAAAGCATAAAAGCATAAGCTGGGACATCGAATTAAGTGGAAGTTCGTTAAGATAAACTAAAAGTTAAAAAGTTAGATTTAAGGCCACTTGAAGTCTTGGCAGATTTTTCTTGTAAAATTTTATTTAATTTTGTTTATATTTTACTTTTTTATATCTTTTCCAATCTTCTTCTTTTACTAACTGATTTGGCTCACTCCATTTACGATTAGGATAAGGGCCTGCTAAGTGCTTGATTAGTATCCTTGTTATTCACAAAACAAGGATTTAGAGCATCCTATGATGGGCGATAATGTAGGCGCTATTCGAGTGGAAGTGGATGCAATCATATGATTCACTTGGCAGGAATGGTTAAAGGCAAATGGTTTCTTTATATATTCCACTGATCGACTTTCAGCCATATATTAGGATTCTGCATATTACAGCCAGATAGATACGAAATTTTTGTTTCGAAATGAATTTCCAAATCTGGCCTAATGGCCATTAGGTGTAAAGGAAGTATTTAAGTATTAAGTATTTAAATTTATATTATTTCTATTTATTATTCATTATTCTTCGACTATTGATGAATTTGTAAAAAAACAAATTCTTTATATCTTAACAGTGTCTGGTACATAAGAAAGGCATTTCATCTACATTTTATCTTATTTGGATTGATTTGAAGGCTGATTTTCGCTGACTGACGGCATTTTGCTCTGATATAGAGGCAGTTCCCTGTAATTTCCAATGAAAAGGACAATATGTCAGAGTACTCAAGTTTGCACATGTCGATTGTCGGGAGATTGTCGATATCATGAATGATATTCCAATACCTTTCGTGAAAATTTGGTCAACCATGTCCCGGTCTAAATTAAGCTAAATTAAGCTTAATTATGGCTCTTCCTACTATCACGCTCTGCCATGAGTTTAGAAAGGGGCAAAAACCTTCCCAAAAACATCTAGCAAGCTGATTCCTCGATATTTATAACGGATGTCTTGGGAATCTTGATAATTAGGAGTGGAATTGTTAATCTATTATTCTAGCCACTGCTCTCCACGGATTTTCACTGCCATGTTTTCTGGCCACAAAAAATAGTGAAATATCCTCACGTACTAATATAAACAATTAATTATTTACATTTTTTTGATAGTTTTCAGGTGCTCCTTGGTCATTCGAGTGCTTTATCGACTATCCAATCCCATCGAATTCAAATTTGCTGGCTTCAAATAAGGAGGTTCTTGTTGTTAATTTCTTCTTTTGGTTTGCACTGTAGCATTTCAATTTCCAGTTCATGAATGATCCTGTTAAAAATAACAAAGATATTTTACGTAATGATAAAAAAATGATAAAGAAAATTTATAGGTAACATAGATTTTTTGAGATATTTTTCCCTTCATAAATTATAAAATTTATTATTAATAAAGTGGCTTTTTTTTGTTTTTTAAAATCTTATGCAATATAATGTTATGTTATGTAAAAAGTATTATTTTTTTTGCTTATGCGTGAATCTTTTTAACAGAAAAATTGGTGATTTTTAAGTGTTGCTGATGGAAATTTCCGATTAAATGGGCAGCGCCAGCTAGGAGCAATGCTTACCTATTTTTTTTGCCTTTTCTGTTTTCATCATTTCATCGCACACTATGGTTCTCTACCATCATTTTAGAAAAAGTCATTCATTTCATTCATTTTTCTCGCATTTTACGATGTTCTTTTTTTTCCTTAGCTTCCAATTCCTTATTTTTTTCTCGTTATTTATTATTTATTCACAGATCGCTTTTATGTTTATAACCGAGGTGTTTGCGGAAAAGAAATTAAATTAGAAATAAAAATGTTAAAAATTAGTGGGTTTGTGGTCTTTTTTCTAGAGATATTTAATGCGCTTCTTTGTGGTTATTTCTTTTGCTTATTCTTTTATTATGAACTGTGTACCTCAGTTTTATGGTGATTTATTGGGTCTTGAGGTTCGTCTCACGAATAAATGTTGAACCTGTCATTTTCTTGTTTTCGATTGTATTTGGAATATCAACAACGATAAAACCATTGGTTCTTTATTGGGCTCTTTGCATTGAAATATTTATGGATCCAAAAAATGTAGGAATTCTGGAATTCTTGCTTATTCTTGCTTTTCTTTATTACAGTGTTTTTATTTCGTTACTTAATGTGCAAATGAAGTTTTTTAACCCTAATTTTTAAATGATCAAGGATCTAAAAATTATTTTAAAGGCTAAATTGATATTTATTGCTTATAATGCACAATGGGGTTATTAAAAAACATGCTTTGATAAGAAATGATGCAGAATCAAGATGGTTTTTTTTCTATTGGAGCCCACCTGCTGGTTACACTTGTTCCGCTGGCTTGTCGGAACAGGTAAATTTGTCATTTGATGGTAGAAATACAGATGAAGTCGACAGCATCAGGGATTTTTGTATGACAGGTTTACTCTTGCCAGATGTAGAGCCTCGGCTTTCCCAAGTAAGCAACAACGCACTGAACCACTCTACCCCTTTCGCATCGCTCGTTCGGCGGCATTTCCATCCGATGATGCATCGGTCGGATTCGAACCATTCTTTCCTCGGTGGCAATTATCTTAAAAATGCTAGAATCAAAGAAATTTGTGTTATACGGTATATCATTTAATTGTTTCATTATATCGGTTAATAAATACATTGTATTCCAGGCTACTGGCCAAAAAGTCAAAAATATTACCGTTTTTTGCATGGAATTGCAGAAAGAAAGAAATACGTCAGTATATCTGAATATTGTGGAGAGAAACGTCTCGGCTTTGATAATTTATTCAAAAGTTATTGGTTGCATCCCAATTTTAATCACTTCACCTATTATTGGAACGTGGTCAGATAATTATGGAGGTTTTTATTTTGCTTGGTTTTTTTCATTTGCAGTCAATGAAATTTCAAAAAAATTAGTCGCATGTTATTTGATAATTTCAAGCAATACTTAATTTCTTTTTTTTCTATTTTGAAGGCCTCTTCAACTTTCAAAAAAAGACAAATTGAAGACTTTTCGAATATTTTTGATAAATTTTAGAACGATACTTTGTTTTTTTTTCAAAAATATATTTATTAAATGATTTGCTAAAAGGTTTAATCATTATTATAATGTAATTATTATAATGTAATTTAAATCTCAGATATCATATTTAATCTTGATTTTTAAAACAAAAATTCAATTTTCTTCTTTCTTATTTTTTTCCATTAAAAATTATGTATTTCAGGAAGACGTCGTCCACTTTTGCTTGCTTTGTTCGGTCTATTCATATATACGACTTCTGAATTATTAATCGCTTCAATTTTTGAATTTATAAACATATATTATATCGAAATTTCAGCACAAATTTTAGTCGGATGTTGTGGTGGTGCGACAGCAATTTTTAGTTCTGCCTTTTCTGCTGTATCTGATCAGTCAAGAGATACTCTTCTCAAAGTAAATTTTTAAATTTGTTTTAATTTCTTTTTTTATTTTTGGCTAAAAGATATTAAAAATAAAAAAACGATAATAAAATTATAAGAGGAAGAAACCTGTATGAAATATGTATTCAAAATATAAATATTTCTAGAGAAATGTAATATCTTTACGAATCGTCTGTGCATGTGTTGCTCAATCTTTTGGCCTTATTGTTGGCAGCATTATCGCATCACTTTGTTCTTCGTTTGGATGGATAACAACAATGAAGTTCCACAGTGGTCATATAGCTGCTTATGTTGCAGCAGTCATTGCCTGTCTTTTGGCCATCATTTATACTTTTCTTTCTGCGCAAGAAACTCATTTTGGAGACGGTGAATATTTCAATTTATATTTATTGATTTGTTGATTTACGCTACCTTCAAAAAAAATTAGTTTAAATGAGTTAAACGTAATATCAAATTAATTAAAATTAGCTAAATGAGTTAAAATCAATAGTTTTTTAATTTTATAATCCACAAAGCACCTTGAGAACTCTTATATATGGACTTTTCATTTTTCTCCTTTCTTTTCTATCCCATTATCCCATCGTATTTCCTACTATAATTAAAATTTTATAGTCTGTGCAACTGATAAGTACTATAAGAACATGTTAGATTTAGTTGGCATATTTCCATTTCCATATTATATGTGTTATTTGCATTATCAATATTTAATTTGCACGTGTACTTTTTAATTTTACAACGTTTATATAACATTCTTTTAGCATATACTTCCAGTCATGATGCGATAGTTGATGATAGGATATCAGTGGCAAGCAGTGGTACATGTAGTAAAATAAAAGATTTTTCATTAGAAAGTGTTGAAATTTTATTTAAACGGAGGCGCGGTTGGACAAGATTCTGTTTAAATTTGTCGTTGTGTATCGTCTTTATAGAATTTCTTAGTACAGGTGAGTGAGTGATGGCATTATTTACATGGTGTTTTTAATGTGAGGTTTTTTGAATGTTTAAATTTTATGCCATATATTTATATTAATATCTAAACTGAATTTATTATTGATGTTTATTTATTATTATCACTGTAATCATTTATTCAGGTTTTCTGCGGTGAAATAAAGGTAGAAGAAAATGTACTTTTTCAGATAATCAGTTAATTTTTCTGTTAACGAAGAGGCCTCCGTTCTCGTGGTCCGATTCGCTATTTAGTAACTACTCACTTATAAAAAATTTGCTCTTTTCACTTGGTATAATATGTGTGCCTCTTGTTCTTTCGAAGATAAATTTTTTTGGGAAAGGTAATTAAAATTAAATTTCTCTTAAATTTTATTTCGGAATACGTATGTGCTAATCGATTCTGAAAAGAAGCCCATTTAAGAGATTGTATACATAAATTGTATAAATAGATGCCATGCAGTAAATTTCAATCAGTCAATCGTTTACAAGTCCTTAAATTTTTGATAGTTTTTCAAGCAAATTTACAAAATTGAAAAAAAATCTTTGAAATAAATTTATTTGATATCGGTTAAAAATTGCTTCTATAAAAATATATTCTAGATTCTGCTCTTATAATTATTGGTGTTTTGGCAAACAGTTTAAGTTATCTGACGCTGGCTTTTGCGAAAGAAACAGTTTGGATTCTTATTGGTTATTGTCATTTTTTATTTCCGCTTCAGTTTAGATTCTTGATTGATTGCAAAAAGTATAACTCTTATAACTATAATAGCAAATATTTTAATTATTATTTTTTTCACATCCTTACTTAAAATATATATGAATCTCTTTCTCATCTCCTATGGGTAGCAGTGGGTAGTCAACCTCAACCTCGAGTCCTTCACCAGAGGTCTGGACGATTGAGAATTCTGTGCATTGTCTTAGCTGTTCACTGTGATAGTGCGCTATCTTGGATAGAGATCTCTGGTGTTGTCCTGAAATCTTTCCGTATCTTTTCCAATTTCTCTTTTAAATCCTGGTATTTTTCTGACTTCTTATATTTCTTCTTCCTGTTCCTGTCATTTAGCATTACCATATCTATCAACAGTGCTGATTTCTGATTCTTGTCCACTACCACGATGTCTGGTTGATTGTTTGTCTATCTGTGTGGAGAAGATCCCACAGGATCTTTGTCATATTATTCTCGACAATTTTCTGAGGAATATCCCATTTAGTCGCGGGAAAGTTTAAGCCATATGTCGAGGTAGATATTCGATAGATAATGCCAGCTATTTGATTATGCTTTTTATTGTATTTTGTTCTTGCATTTTACAGCCCGCCACTATGTATTGGACTATGCCTGGGATGTTTTTGTATAATCTGTACCTATAATCTGTTTTGTCTAGTGCGGCAGATCCTTGTTTCGACATCTAGTGCCTATTCTTCTGCTATGACCAATGTCTTATTGTTACCTTTCAGTCCAGCTTTTTCCAACCACTGGTTTATTTCAGCTACCTCAGCTATTTGTCATGGAGGGTTTTGCTTTGCCATGGTACTTCCTCTTCATATATATATGTATAATTTTTTAAAAAATTCGAAATGAAATTTATCGAATTCAGTGTAAGTCCACTCACTATTTCTATTCTGATTAGTAATCAGTGATCAAAATTTTCGTTACGAAGATGATTACAAAGATGATTTCTATAATTTTTCATGACGATTTATACATTCATAACGATTTTAATAAGATTTTTAAAAAAAATATATATACACTAAAATAAGGCTCAAATATAGCTGAGTAGTTAAATATCTTAGTTAATATGGAATGTAACAATAATTTCTAATCGTATCCAGTCCTTTTCCGATGATCGTCCTTAGACGAGTTTCTCTGAAGGCTTGTTTACCTCAAAGGCCTCTGGTGGAAATTGAGGGTGACCAATACTATCCACAGAGGGAGAGAAAAGACAAACTTTAATAAGCCGCTATAGCGTAGTAATTAAGACATATTGTTAATATGGAAGATAACGGTTCTAAATTGCAACCAAGCCTCTCTACCTTTCTGATAGGGTCCTTGAAGAAGGCCGTCTGAAGCTTACTTGCGTCAAATATGGTCGCATATTAGAGTCATTCCTGCTCGGACATCGCCCCGATGAGATCCTCGTTAAATGTTGAGGGAAGCCAGGATCGTTTGATAATAAACTACTGGAATTGCGCCAAGTTCTGTAGAACCAGACTGGGTCAAAAGGGCTACTGGAACAAATCTTATATGGAAAAGACAAGATAATCATGAATTGCTATTATAATATAATATAAACCAAATGAAAGAGTAGTATGATAAAATTGTGGATAGAAAAAAGATCTATACCAACATTAACTGAGAATCTTTTAGTGGCTCGACGTTTCAGCATAGGAAAAAGGAAACTATTTTCTCAAATGAAGATGAATCAACTCTGCGTCTCAGATCGAAAATGGTAGAGAAAGAAAGAAATAAGCTCGGAAGCTGGAAATCGGTTTCAATATCTCCACTGCAAAGTAAAGTAACTGACATGGGGCAAAAAATTATGAATACTGGCTATAATCAAATATCGAGACCGAACACCGAAGCTCAGTGAAGTATCACCAGATAATATACTCGAAGATGCAAATAAAGCCTGCCTTCACAGCAATTTTTATACTACCAATATAACGGAAACCAATGAAATGCACACTATAGCCGCTGTAATTCTCGAAATGCTGGAACATAAAATTAAGAACAACAGTGCATGTCGCCTCTGGAAAAGGAGACTGGAATAAAATTCAGAAAAAAATTCAGAGTAGAGCAGTTAATTAGCTGGCAGAATTATGGAAGAGTATGAAGACTAAGAATTATGCTCAGATGCTGGAAAAAAACAAAGGTTACACTCGATCAGAAGCCTTTGAGACTATTGAACAAAGGCTCACAACACTGGCCCATTAAATTAAAGAAATACATTGGAGAAGCAGAGGCTAAAAAGATAAATGCCCTGGTGTCGGAAAAAACCGAAAGAATTTATTATAAAAAAACTTCTTGAACAAAGGATTCTTCACAAGAATGAGTCAGCTATTTAATATTCAAATCATAGAAATTTATCTTTATTCCTTCCTTTGTATAAATACCACTAATTTGCAAAAAAAAAAAACTACTTTGTTTACAAATTTTATACAGACACATCTTTGGAACAGCTGTACCCTTGAAAAGAAAAAATATATAATTTCTATAGAGTTTTTTATGTAGTTTGCATAATAGAGTAAGCTCAACCCACATATGGCAATATATAAGCTCTTAAAATCCATTCGGAAGAGCTTGTGCAAGCAATAGTTTCCACCACCGAACCTCAACGTTCTCAACATTCTTCGTCCTCAATTTATTCGTCTCCTCAACCCAGTTATTATTGTATTGTTTGCTAACGGTAAATAAAATTTTCCCTTCTGACTCAACAAAATAACGTTTTTTCCGAAGAATGGCTTGTACAATGCATTCAATGCATTAACGACAACTATCATTTCAACTTCTAGAGTAACTTCTTCAAAAAACCGTCCTAGGTATATTCTCAAATTCAGTGCAGTAATATGGTAAAAACAGAGCCACCAATAGCAAAAACTATACAATACTGGAAAAATAGATGGGAGAAAAAGAAGAACCAAAGCACCAGAACAAAGTGGCTTAAGATATGAGAATAAGCACAGCCTCCAAGAGCAGGAAGTAATTGCCATTGTAACGAGAAAAAATTATTTGTATATTCATAATTTATATTCATTAGCATTTCCTTTAAAATTATTGTAGGCTATCGTTTTTCATCGCACCTCAAATTTCGTCGATTAAACCGTTAAATTGCTCAAATAGCATCACACAAGACCGTAAAAATGCCACAAAATAAACGAAAGCCAGATGCATTGTACCAGCCATCCGACTGATAGTTGTCGTTAATCACGATTAAAAATGTTGTAGCTGGAGGTGAGTTCTATGACTTTTGCTTCATCGGACTGCTTACCATTACCATTTCTAACCTATTGAATCGTATTTTGCTCATTTTCAAGCACAACCGTCACAGCTGTCGTGCCTGACTTGACATCCAATAACGGTTCAAAAATTTGAGAAATCTGGTAGCATCTGGTTTGGACATGATCCACATCTACTGGTAAAAGAAGCGGTTCATGAGCACTCAGAAATACAGACGAACGAGCTGTTTGTGATGGGCCCTCATTCATACTGGTTAACAAGAGGAAGAAAGGTATTGATCACAATAAAGAAGCAGTACTGTCCAACTGCCGACCAATAATCTGCCTCTCCACAACATGGAAAATCATGTCAGGTATCATAAGCCATTGAGCTTCATGACCATATGAGCCAGTACAGTTCAAAAAGGTATTGGGATGAATGGCAAAGCCTCTAAATATCAGCTGCTCATAGAAGGGAGTCGCTCAAGACTCAAAATCCCGACAGGCTAATCTATGCACAGCTTGCATTGGCTTTAGCAAAGTCTGATTCAGCATCCCACACATGGATCTCGCCCTATACAAATTTAGGATTCTAAAGACGTTTCATCGGAGATATTTCATTGGTATTGCGGAAAATAACACCTGAACTTAAGTCAGAACATCTCGCACAAGTGGCCATCAAGTGCAACATATTTCAAGATAACGCATTATCCCCTCTACTACATAGATCTAAATCTCCTAATCAGATAATTGATATCACCCATCACAGAGCATCGGCTTCGGTGTTTAGGGCGCATTCTCCGTCGTCCACCACACGACTTGATGCATATTTCGTTACATGCTAAACCATGTGATGAATGACATCAAAAGCGAGATGGGCCAATCAAAGACCTGGATTGATACGGTCAGAAAAGATTTTGAACGTATAAGTGGATCAGAAATATAAGGACTTAGACGATGGTAAAAGGAATGGCTTCTATTAATGTCGATGATTGCATCAGACCGCGCCTTTGGAAATGTCATTCTTGTAGCCCTTGGAACCGGCCTGACCAGTACTGATGAGAGCTGTTAAAAGAAGGAGAAGAAATCAGGTAATTACAATAAGTGGATATGAAATTCAAGAATCATCTTTAGCTATCTTTTCTACATAAATGTTATATGCTAAAAGCATAAACTCACTCATCATCTACCACGAATCTACAGTGAAGACATTGGGATGTCATTCGGATTTAAAAACTGTGGCTGGATGGTAGTAAAGAGAGGAAAGATAATGGCTGATGAGATGAACCTGCCATCAGGTCACTTAGACTTGCTATAAGTGCCTTGCTATCCCACAGTCACACGGCAACCACGATGGGGAAAACTGCAACATTCAAGTATCATCAAAAAATAAAACAATTCTGAAAAGTCAACTCACCTGAGAAGAAAAAGAAAGGCATGGAGACTACGGGCATGAAGATTCCGGAACTCCTCATAACACATGGAAATTTCCACTTCAACTTAGTACGGCTTAGTATGAAAGCCATTGTCTAGAATAAAACCTAAAGCATTCAGGAATACATCAGCAAGATGGCACCAAAGAATGAGTTGCTAAAAATATATGCTTATGAAGCATCTATTGACATTGGAAAAAAACCAAACAAAGGAAAATGGCAAAACAAGACTCTGTGGGATGTACCATCGAAAAATCAGATAAATGAATTGAGAAATCCTACCATTGACCGGAAAAAGTCGGATAAAAAGGTAGCATTGAGGCATAGGAGCAGGCGAGCATCAACACCAAAGACTCTGCAAAAACGCTCCAGAAATAGTCCAAGATATAGTGGCAGGAACGAAATAACGGAAAGGCATAACCAAGTTGCTGGCATCATCAACTGGAATATCTGTTCAGTATATGGAAATTCCCCAGAAAATCGTGGAGAATAATTAGGCCAAAATCTGCGGGACTTCTCCATATAAACAAAGAAGTACTGACCAATCAGCCAGATACTGTTGTAGTAGACAAGAACTAGAAATCAGTGCTGGTGATCCGTACAGGAAAAAGCATGGGAAATTCGAAAAATACCATGGGCTGAAAAATAAACTAGGGATAATGTGGAAAATGAAGATGGTGGTAAGAGCTGTTGTAGTTCAAAGGCTCGAAAAGATTCCAAGAGCAATATCAGAAATCTCTGTCCAGAAGAGCGTACTGCTAGGAACATTAAGATAGTGCGCAGAACAACTTTCAAGGTCCCAGGCTTCTGGTAGAGGATAGAGGATCCGGGATCGAGGATGACTGGTGCCACCCATAAGGGAAAGAGATTTTTTAAAATATTTATTATTTGTTATTTTTTATTATTATTTTTTCCAGCGATTTCTTGCTTTTTCTTTGATTTGATTCACTATCACTACTTCTTTCAGATTCTTGTGCTAATATATCTGTTAAGATTCATTAGTATTTTATTTTCAGGCGCTTTATTTTCCTTTATCACAGGATGTATTTCGCTTGGTTTTCGCTCTTTTCTTCCGAGCTTGGTTACCGAATCAGAAACCGCTAGATTATATACTGCAAGCGGTATTATTCTGGTTAGTTAAATATGACTTGGAATATTTAAAATACATTAATTATATTCAAAATATAAATAATATGTCATGGTTCTTCTCATTCGTTAACATTTTTAATAATTTCAGATAATCTGTCCTTCATTAAATGCCCTTATTTTCAATAATATTTTCAACGCAACGATAGATTTTTGGCCAGGTTTTGTGTTTCTCATTGGTGCTATATTACAAATGGTCGTTGTTTTGGCGCAAATGTTAGTCTTTTTTTCAGGACAAAACATTAGGTTTTTAAATAATCACCAAATAACCGATTGAACTAATAATTTCTAAATATTTAAAATCTTTTGTAAATAATTTTGAATTTTCGACGACAGTAATATTTTGCGTATATATAGCACAGAAATTTTCCAAATCATATTTGAAATATTTCTACTTATGATTTTTTTTTAAAGATTAATTCATTGCTTAATGCGACAACAGTGGAATAAAGAATCAGAAGACGAGGATATTTTTTTCGCTTCTGACGATATTCATTGTTAACGGCTACTTAATTTGCTATTTTTCTCCAATTTTTTCTACTTTAAATTTTTTCATTAGTTATTTTGTATTATTTTTGTAATTGACTTATTACAAATTAAGGTTATTTTCACTGTGTTCTCTTTTACCTTAATGCGTTTAACTTTTTATTTTCATTCACTTTGCTTTGTTATTATTTGATTAATTTATCATTTAATTTTATCACTTGCTTTCGTCACTTTCCATATTCATTTTTTTAATGATTGATGATTCTATTTTTACGATATCTTTTGATTCATTTTCTATTTTTTCGATATTTTTGTAAATCGATCTGTACTTTTATTATTTGTTTTGTATCACTGAATATTCCATTTATTTTTTTTCACTGTTTTTACAATTTCTTCTATTTTTGATTTCAATCAACTTTTATGTGATATTCATTTTTTTGATTGTGTTTTATTATGTCCATTTTTCGAATGTCTCTGATTTATCACTTTTCCAGGATTTTCTTATAGTTTATAATACTCAAGATTGTTTGTTTTGATGGGTCTAAGTGAAATTAAATAAGTTGAAATTAAAAGTATTGTAATTATTTCATTTTGCAATTATTCGGTTCATAATAGATGATTATATCATATTTTAAACATTCCCTCTTAATTTTTTGAAACGGCGGATTTGTTTTATTACTATAATTAGTATAAACATTTGGCGGTGTTTTTTGAGTTAATATTTTTATTCCTTTAGAGAATAATTATGCTTTTGTTGGTATTGTTATAAGTTAACGAAATAACGATGCAGGTGATACGGGTTGATTATTAGGTCGAACCGCTCTTCAATTCATATAATTCTTTTTTTTTGTCGCCGCTTGTTTTCACGAAATATATACTTTTTTTTCACTATTTTTATGAATAATCTATAAAACACGAGGGTATTTTTCTACTGTTTATCGAGTTTGAATTATGGAATTTCTAATAGATTTTATTTTTAGCATTAAATATTTCCGAGTAAATCATCTTTTAAGTTTATAGCTTTTTTCTCTACGAGAGATTGGACGAAATCCGTTGGCGGACCAAAATTTTGCCAGGGAACCACCTGGCGACAGAAGTATGGGTGAATCGCTACCATTACATTATAAGAAGCTTATGATTAGGTAACATTGGCAAAGTAATGGTTGGGACTCAGCACTCCTAGTTAAGATTACCTTACTGTTAATAGTATTAGTGGTGTGTAATTTTTATTCTATTTTATGTAATGAATTCTTAGGATGCAGTGGTGATTTTGTTTTATAAATTCCTGCCGAGTGTGACCTCAAATTTTCGTATAATTTTATTTCTGAAAGTGGGGAATCGTAAAATTTTTCGATATATTTGCATTTGCATCTCATCAAATTGTACGCAGAATTGGTCTATTTTCTGTCGTTATAAATGAATAGTTTACAAAAATTGTCGTGCAGTTGTGGATTTGGCAAAATCGATTGGTCTATGGGATGGGTTGATTTCATATTTTAACTTAGTTCCATTTGGTGAAATCTTGCTAGAGAGTGTGGGAGAGGAAAGTTGGACTCACCTGCATTTTTATCCTACTGAATCTTTGACGAAAGGTTCTGGTGAAAAAGATCGGAAAAGGTATCAGTTAATAAATTTGTGTTTTTGAGATATTATCTCTGCAGTATCTTTATGATACTTTTTATTTTTTATGCAGCATTTTCTAAATTCTAAATTGAGCAAATATATTTTATTCATCCAAAATTTATTCAGAGATTTGATATGATAAGATAGCCTTCAATGTTATTCATGTTATACGATTGGAGTGAATTGTCACTTTTATAAATTAAAAAAGAACCGAAAAGAACCTTAATTAGCAATGCTAGTAACTGCGGCTTACAAGCCGACCATAATTAGACAAATGTTGATTTGCAGTATTTGAGGATTAAAATGTTTAATGGCGCAGAAGCAAGAACTGCATCCATCATTTTCGCATAAATTCATTTTCCTTCTGCAATTTTTAATTCATTAATTCATTTTTAATTCATTTCCTGCTAATTTATTCTCAGTTTGTGGTTAGTTGTGCAATTCTGATGAAAGGCTTCAGTAATGCAATGTGTCCACATAAAGTGAACAGCTAGAAAATTAATAATAATAATAAATAGTAAATGCATTTATGTAATGGCAGACATCCTTTCTTTGCAACATTAGCGCTGGAATTTTATGTTTTTTCTTTTTTACAAAATATAAATCTTGAAAAATTTCAAATTTTAGGCTACTATCTCAGACATATTTCGGAATGACTATTTATTCTTATTTTACTATTATTTTACTACAAACTTTATTCGATCCCCAAATATCATTTGCTTACCCTTGAATATTTTCATGGCCCTTTTAATATTTTCATGGATCTTTATTGAGCAAAATACTTCAGAAGATTCTTCGAGAGATTTTAAGTACTAAAGTGGTTCTACTCGTTCAAGAGATGTTCAATAATCAGTCCCACATTTACAACTGTGTCCTCTTCTATTTTACTCTATTCACTTGTCAGCAGAAGAGCCATCCTAAATATGTTTGCTACATATGGTTTCCACACAATACCATGCTCATCATATGGTCTTGCATAGTTATCATTATGCCTCAAAATTTTCCAGCAAAAATATTAAATATTATTAAACGAACATAATTAATAATGGTCAAATTCATTAAATAAAAATTTAAATTTTTTTATATTTAATAAAATTTAAAGAAGTAATCTCTTCCAAAGTTTCTTAGAATATAACCACCGACGAATACTACCAATTTCAATTCGAGTATAGAGCGATTAAAATGGAAAACTTGAATTGGAAACGAAAATAAATTTTTAAATCAGATTTGTGTTGGGAAAGGACTGGAAAATGCGGCTAACTACTAATGCCGATAACTACTAATGTTACTCGAAGCATGGTACTTGAATCAGAAAACAGCGAATCCTCCACAAATACTTTATGATACTTTGTTTTTTTATAAATTAAAAACATATGCCTGCGATGACCTGGTCTGCCATATTATAAAATGTAGAATATGTAGATGACCTTTTCCATAAATAGCATGCAAGTGACCAAATATATAAACATTATTGCTAGACAACCATGGTCTTCTTATTAAACAATAGTTGCAGTGGATGTACCACCAATTTTCATTGTTCAGTCGCGAACTTTCACTGACCTTTTTCTCAAATAAAACGTGTATTCACAAAATATAAAAAAGGTTTTTAGCTTTTTTAATGAACTGGAATACATAATAAGAATGAGATTAAAACTTGTTCACATTGATTAATGAGTGAGAGTCGATCATAGTTGTGCCATCATCGCCGAGCGATGATGTGAAACGAACCGTAATTAGAGAAAAGCTCTCGACTGCACCAATTGAGGCCAAAATCTTTAATTTTTTATTCGCTAGTTCGTCAAATTTCCGTGAATTTATATTTTTTGGTATTAACGCAGCAAAATGAATAATTTCAATTCATAAAAATTCATAAAAAAATTTTAATGATTAATAAATTAATTGCAAGTGATGATGTGATTCACCTATACTTCTATCGACAAGTGATTGATTATCTTGCAAAAATTTTTCTGGCCCTGGAAGCCAGTAAAGCGAGTCTAACCAGAAATGGCAACCACTCACAAAAGTGGCAAAGTGCTTGGAAAAAAGTGAATCGCACAGTATATCTGATACTCGGAGCGGAGACACCATCTATACCCATATTCCCAAAGATTATTCGGCGAAAGTCGCTTGAAACATCAAAACCAGAACAAATGAATGTGAATGGTAAGTATAACATTTTAATTGAATTAATGAATTCAATATTAAAATATTCTCGGTTTAAACAATTAAACAAATTTTAGGCAAATACAGTAGAAATTTCGTCCATTGAAGGTTAGATAGTCATTTCGAGCAACATGGCTCAGTCCACATTCTCATTCGTTAGCGAATTCATTGCCTTTTGCGATCAAAATCAGTAGAATTAATAGAATTTTTTAATGACTTTTCTTCCTAAGCAAAATTAAAATTTTATGGTTGATGGATTATTATTTTTCTTTATTTTTTCAACAAAATTTGCTTAGATGGATTCAAATGAAAGCATTGGATTTCAGTACCATGAGAATTTTACAAATAATAGGAAATCACCGAAATCACCAACCATAAAATCTTTAGCCAGTCCCTCCACAGAAGTTTTTACAAATAGGAAATCACCGAAATCACCAACCATAAAATCTTTAGCCAGTCCCTCCACAGAAGTTGTCGATAAATAAAGTTCTTGGCATCCTGCACACCAACAAATATGTAATTAATGATAATTGAAGAAAATTCGATAAGTTTATGGGATTGCAATTATACAATCAATACGGATTAACTGTGGTTAATAATTTTATCGCCCGCCAAGGAGTAAGGTGAAAACGCTGCGGGAAGTCTCGAGATTCCATTGTGTTTAAATGAAGCGATCTAAAATCTGCTCGGTGATGAACTTTCAGACGAGTCTATTTTCTCTTGAACAATAGATAGTATAGCACGGTCAGCGCCCTCGAAATGCTAATTTCTCTAACTACAGATCATTATGGTTTTAATTGTATTTGATGATAATCCATCATCATAATTTTGTTTTTTCAAATAACTATGCATCACACATTAATTTACCTAAATTTCCAAAATCATTAAATTATTAAAACTAATGTGGTCCGTATCATTTATTAATCAAGTTAATTAAATCTGCTCTAAATTTTAGAAACAATTTTTCGATTATTTTCTTATCATTAATCTACCTATCAGATATGCATTAAGTATGGATATAAGCTGAAAAACTTACTTAGGGAAATTTTTGTTCCAAGTTTTGAAACTTTAAAACCTTATATCTTGTTAAAAAATCTGGAAAAAATATCTGATGATATAAGAAAATTTCTTTAGATAGTTCCAAAATCGGATAAAAATTATAAGAATGGATTACAACCAAATCAGAACTATTTCTTCCTATCTAATTATTAGCTTAAACTATTTGAAATTTTGAAAAAATTCTGAACCCTTCAAGCTTCGGATTAGGTTAATAAAAAGAGCCAAAAGAGCCAAAAAATAACAAAACTTACAATCTTCTTGATCTTTTTCTTCTTTTGACGGCACTCGCTATTTCTCATTTAGCTGACGATTACGGTGATTACTTCGTCTCTCCCGGCTAAGTATCTAGCACCATCTTGTTTTTTAGCAGGTTTATTTCCAACAAGAAATAGCAATTGAAATTACGATAGCTTGGATTTAATTAAATTATATGCTATTCGACAACCGAGTCGCCACAGTTGATGATTGTCAGTCAGTGATGTTTTCATTCCTTATTCAGCATTCCTCAAAATTTTCCGAATTATTATCTTAATTTTATATTTCATTTTAAGGAAAAAAAATTGTGATATTTTTCATCAACATTTGGATTTGTTAGCATTTGCTTTAGCACTTGCTTGAATGCACCTTTGTTGCGTTAATCTTGAAGATAAGAAGATTGTGTGTAGTTTCCACGTCTACACGTTGCGAGGCTTATTTTATTGTGAGGCACTTGTAAGTTTTATGGTTTATTTATATTGAACGGTACAAAGTAGATATCGTATTGATTATCGGCGACCTTTTTAATTACCTTTAAACCCTTAACACCCTTTTTTAATTCCTTTTATTTAAATGTTCCCTGAAAGAAAATTTTTCAACTAAAATTGTATGCATTGATATATACTCATCACACTTCACATCACGCAATAAGCTTTTTGCTTTAGTTTCTTATTTCTCAAACAATTTGATCATGAAATCCTACTATTTCGCTGATTTAAGCAACTTGACGCTTTAGTCTAACGAAACCTCTCTGCTTAGCTAACTTATCATCTAATCCGTTTGGGCATCATTTCTTTCACTATCTAACTGCAATAATAAGCTCGAATTCTAGACATCACGCAATTAGCCATTTATTGTTTTGTTCATAACTAAAATACTGATTTATTCATAATTATTCCTCCGGTTAAAGTACGAACTTTTCTTATTGATCATCGGTTTCATTCAACAACATCAATTAACTCTGTTATTAAATATTTCACATTATCTTAATTGAAAATTATTATTATAATAAAAGTTTTCAGCAAAATTTATTTTCAATAAAATTTAATTAGAAAAGAAATAAACGATAAGGAAAAGTCGAATGATGTTTGGTAAAAATTAATCATGCCATTATAGGTTCGATTTTTGTCCCTTGATATTTCTTCTTCTTCCAACAGCTCTCACCATTACTGGTTAGGTTGGCTTCACTGCCTACAAGAGTAGGAATTTTATCAGTAGTCAATGGAGCCAATCAAGCCAGAGATGGTGATCATTGTTAGATGAAGAATTTATTTTTATAAGTTTCGTCCATATTTCTTAATATCCTGTGGTGATTTCGACGAAAAAGATAATTCTGCTATAATTCTTTGTTACTTAATGGAAGGAGAATAGTAGGCCGATTTGATCACTCCTGCATTTCTTATAGCAAAATTTCGGAAACATTTGCCAATTTTTTACGTCACGTATTCGGATTTTGCATAAAAATAAATATACAAAGGCGTGCCATCGCATCGAGAGGCGAGGGTGCAATTAAAAGATCCAAGTGGTGCTGGCAACACATCTGCACTTCTATCACTTAGAGACTCCTCGAGAATTTCTAATAATATTAACATCATGCAAACCAAATCTTACTAGAAATAGTAAGCGCTGGCTATTCACTTATTTGTAGAAAGGCATGTGAGCATAATTCTTCAAACATAGTTCTTGAAATCAATATGAAATGAAAATATTTTAAAATAATATGTTATATGTTATGCAATAATAAGTTTATTAGATCCTCAAAAGTATCCTTTAAAAAACCGCCTCTCAAAAATCCTCAAAAAAATTTTTATTTAGTAAATAATATGTTATAAAATATTAATAGAATTGATTTTATAGCAAACCCCTAGCTTTCTCAAACGCAAAGGTATTCTCATAAAGGACGTTAAAGAATTGTATTTATGTCCTATTCAAATCGTAATGCCTCCATGAAAAGCTGAGTAATCAAAATGATTGATGATTTAGCTCTTGTAGATGCAACTAGTCTCCAGCCAACGATTGCTAATTTGTGAAAACCATTATAACCATTATAAAATCTATTATTCACTTGAAAACTGAGATAAAGTTCGCCTCTTCTCTTTCTTGGATCTTTCTTATCATAAAAGAGTAAACGAATATAAGAAGAACTTCATGAAACAACCATTTTTCGAATTGATCAAGAGTGTTCATATTTTGTTTCCAGCCTTTCCACAATTTAAGACCAATTTACAGCCTTGTAATGTATTTATAAGTCTAACCAACCTAACCAACCTTAGTTACTCAAGCTTAATATGTGAACTGATTTTATGCTTTTATAATTCTCATATCAATTTTTTTGAATATTTTTTGCAGATTGATACACAGGAAACTGTTTTTAATTTTTTTTCACAAATGATTATAATCAATTTGTTTAACATTTCATAATTTTTTATCGCCTTCATACATGTTGATATAATATAATCGATGATTGGTCAAGGGAATTTGAGAAATATATTGCATCAAGGAACCATCCAATTAAAGGATTACTATGCTTTTATAACACGAAACAAGGCAAGCAAACCAATAAATGGATCACCAAGGTCAGATTAAGTTCATCGGATGAGAATTTCATCATTTGTCCGAATTTTTGAAATGTCGTTGAACCAAAAATACGATTTATATGAACTGCATAAAAATTACGCCAAGTGCTTTTAAAGAATTCAGAACATATAATTTTAACGTTGGCTTCTTCTGGTCAGATTCATTTCATTTACTGTTAATAATCTATTAAAAATTAGAAATTTTTGCCAAGAACTCATTTGGTGATAAAGATAAGTCGCAAGCATTATCCAGATTTTTTAATGAAAGGTTTACTCCAACTGCACAGAAACCGATGCTCTTTTTATGCAAATATGCAGTATATATTTTTCCAATAGATTTTTCGAACAAAGAAGTTTAATTATTTTTTATTAAAAAATTCGAAAAAGCAACTTTATTCTTCCAATATTTTCCACAATATTCTAATTCTTCATTTATTTATGCAGCTTGTAAGGGCAATTAAGCGGCTGTATGTAGAATGTTTGGCGTGGTAATTGGGAACGGAAGCATGTCGGTCACTATTTTATAGTTATTTGACCCCTATTGAGCGGTGTAACTACAAATGTGACCTGTGGCTAATTGTGTGCATGCACAGTTGTCAAACGAAAAGACGAAAGGAAACAAATGACAATGGGACAAGTGTGTCGCCCCTATAATTAGCTCTTACTGTCGTTCATATTAATCATTTTGACAAAAATTACCAACATCATCCAAAGGTATTCGTATCTTCAGTTATTATTACGAAAAATAAATTTCTGAGAAAATTAAAAACACAATTCTTGATGAAAATTTTTAGTTGTATAAACTGTTTTTTATTTTATGCTTTATGCAAATAGAATTTATTTTCCGATTTCTCCAAGCTTCATTACTTGATGAAGATATATTTAAATAAATGGTCATCTGATGCTTAAATTGTGCATTAATATATATAATACTATTACTTTTATCAATTATTTCATTAATATATCTATTATTTATTGATATTTTCAAAATTTTTTTGAAATTAAAATTTTTTTTTTGATTCTTCCTAAATTTGTGAACATCAGTTATGCAAATTTTAATGCGCAAAAAACTTTTTAACTTGAAATTTTTCCATTTTAAACTCGCAGAAATTTTATCAAAAAAAGAAAAAAATTATACTTTGCATTTTTAGCATTGAAATTTTAATATTAATTAATACATATAATCTGGTCATTGACCGTTATTTCATTTATAATTAACATATTGTCTCTACAGAATAATTAATTGGAAGACATCGTGTATTAATTATTAACAACGTGATGAATTCTATACAAATTTATTTCTTTGAAAATTTTATCGACTAATTTGATAAAAGTTTTGCATTTCTTCTTTAAATAACAGATTAATAAAGATGAGTATAGTAAGTGGATGATGCACCTCAGTGGATGTGCGGTTTACACTATCATAATAAAAGGCGCAGTTCGCGCTCCAGCGAGAACAAAATCTACAATTAAAAAATTCTGGTGCTGCTAGAGACAAGACACATCTATCCTTCGTCAAATGACTCCCTAGGAAAAATTTCTAATATTATCAACAATTAGCGAAGTTAGCCTAACCAGAAATGAGGAGCGTTAACCGCTTATAAAAAATGGATATCAGTTTTATTTGATCTAAAACGGAGCTGCTTAAATAAAGATCCGACCTTCAAAAAAGCGAAAATCGAGTTGACAAATAATGTTGAAGACGATTAAAAAATTTTATATAGGAATACGTGAATTAATTGCTGCGATTATAAATAAACGATAATAATTTTTTATCCGAAAATATAAAAAGAATACACATTCTTTTCTTATATAACAGTAAAAATATCAATATTACTTAATTAAACAAAGGCACCAATATTGCTTAATTTCAGGATGAAGAAATTACGGCGCTTTCTATTTTAGGAATAAGAATTCTCATATGAAAGTTTTAGTTATAAACTGCTCATTATTTAAACAAATTGTCAGGGAACGATGAAGATTAATTTCAATGGATTTTAGTAATAATTAGCAACTACCAATGTTATTCGGATAATCCGGATAACTTTTATATAGTGGAAAGTATCGTACAAAGATATAGGACCTTCCCTAATTA
Organism: Dracunculus medinensis; assembly: GCA_900625125.1. Lineage (NCBI taxonomy): Eukaryota > Metazoa > Nematoda > Chromadorea > Rhabditida > Dracunculidae > Dracunculus > Dracunculus medinensis. Next base: position 46,155 of record UYYG01000072.1, on the reverse strand, counting down.
GCATTTCATCGAGATGAAAAAAGCACTAACAACCAGCAGGAATAACCTAACTAAGAATGGCTAAAGCTAACCGTTTTCTTACTTATTTAATTCTATTTTTTGGGAAAGAGTTTGTAAAGAAAATACTAAGAAATCCATGTCAATATGAAGTCAACACAAAAAAGTAGAGGAGAAATTATTTGACAGGAAACATGATGATTTTGCAAGAATATAAGTGAGAGTACAAATTATATCTTTAGTCTTAAAACTTTTAAGTCATTTTTGCATTTAATCACGATTCAATCACAATTTTTTTCGATTATTGTGCCACTAAAATTTTTTTTTGCGAAGCCATTGCTCTTCTCCAGAGTTTTAATTTTTTAAAAATTACTATCAGTATTTTTCACTGCCTTTTTTCCAACTATAAATGATTTATCAGAGAACTTTTTTGTCGATCAGACGACTTAATTTATAATTTATTAATTGAGAAATAAAAGGCTATTAGGCTAAATTGCTATTTAAAAGCGATAATAAACGCTTTGCTTAAAGCGATAAGACTGCAGTTAAATCACGTTTAAAAAAAAAAAATGCTTCTGAATAGTTGTAAATTTGTTGGTATACAACGACAAATTTCAACTTAACTGTATATTTTGAAATCGCAGTTATCAAAGTTGTCAACAATTCAAATTTTATGCGATCCATCTTCACTTCTATATTATTTTATTCGCAATGCTTTTTAATACTACTCAAAAATCACGACTAAATTCGTTTATATAAATATAACTTGCCTTGTATGTGCTGAAATCTTACGCATTTAAAATTGTTTTAGCCAATAATGCTGCATGATTACGATTTACACGTTTTTGAAGTTCGTATAGGTTTTTACCGCTAATATCCAACTATTTGTATCTCAGTTAAGGAAAATCATGAAGCTTTTAAACATTTTAATTGGTGCAAAACAAAAATACATGTGTCGTTGAACGTTGAAATCAATAATGGATTTCTTTATCGTCACTTTGGAACGAAACTATAGTGAAAACGTTTCTCATCACGAAAATGTCATATTAATCGCTCATAAATCGCCATAAATATGTTATGTAACAAAGTGTTGCTATAATTACTGATTTTTTCGATTGAAAAATCTGATAAGGAGGAATAAGAGTTAACCAACAACATTGGAAGTAAATAGTTAATACTCATCATATTTCTAGTTAGGGCTGGTATTCACCAGAGAAGCGATAGAAATAGAGGTATCAGAGGCACCCGATTTTTTGTCAATAGGCTTATTCCTGTCGCAAGCATGCACCGAATTCTCTTTCAGCATAATAGTCATCTATTCGATTATCCTATCCCTAGATGAAAACATAACTAAATTCATAAAAAATAGCCTAGAGCACATGGATTTTCATGAATAAGGTTCCTTACTTAAACCTGAGCGCTCACATATTTTCCACATATTTACTCAATTGTGCCATATGCGATAGGAATTTTTCTTTCTTATGAAACTATTGAAATTATGAAAAAATATTTCAGAAAAGATAAAAATGAAAAAATTAAAAAAAATAAAGTATGCTAAAAAATTTGCTAAATTTGAGGTTTGCTAAACTGTTTGGTTTCTATAAAAATAAGCAAAAATAAGCAGAAAGAACAAAAAATGTACTTCGTTGCTCAGAACCAGTCCTTCACTGTAAATTATATATATCATTCCCTTTTATTTTTGCTACTTTGCGAAAATTCATATAAAATTAAATCTGTCTACATACAAGTCCTCTTCTCGTTCTATAATAATTATTATTATTTTTTCACACAGCAATCTTAAGATCTTAAGATTACTGTAGGTTGAAACTACGATCCTTACCACCACTTACTCGTCTGTAATCATTTCATATTGTAAAGCCTTTCCTCGTTTGAATCATTTCTTTCCTATTTCTATTACTCATTGGCAAAAACCCAATTTGCTCATTATTTTTGTCGAGGTTGCAGCAATCTCGACAACAATGCTGAAAAATTATTTGAAATAATTTAATTCGTAGATAAAAAATTTAAAGAATATTCAAGAAACAGCCAAGAAATCTTAATTATCGATGTTAATTTCAAAGCCTAGCATTAAATCCGCATGAATTTGCATAAAAGGAGAAAGATTAATCTTTAGCGTTATTCATTCAAAGATATGAATGACTGCAAGTGACTCGGTGTGGTAAAAACACCTCATCTTAGTAACCAGTAGGATAGGAGATTGGTCGAGATGAAATTTAGTCGTCTTGTTCAAGATATCGCACAATTTTTTTTTTAAATGCAAAAATATAAAATGTAAAAAATTTAAAAATGTAAAAAATTGACAAAAAAAATGAGAATTTTACGCATAGAAAAATTCAGATCACTGGAATATTTCATCCAATGTTTCCGATAAGGATTAATGACATTATCGTTTCGAACATATATTTAAACTGAATGACGACTGATTGGCAGTTCGATCCATAATGACTATCAATCATTCAGCCTTGTATGTGAATATTCATTCCTTGATAGTCATTAGCTGCTGCTTAACTGAATTGAAAAAAAAAGTGAGTCAGATCGATGAAATTTTCAAAATCATCTTTTTATCATTGAAATATTTTGCAGAATATTTTCATATAAATTCTCTCTCTTTAATTGGCGTTTGTATTTTAGTTGTTTATTTATGTGGATGACGAATTAGTATCAAATACAATAATGTCACTTAAGGCAATTAACAATATAATACTGTAGAGATGATTGGTTGTAGAGGCTGAGGGCTAGTGAAAGTATTTGCTAATGCATTGGTATTGTTTACTTTACGAATGGTTTTGACAGCGATATATTTGCCAATAATGTCAAGAAATCCGTTAGAAAAGTCTTGTAAACATAAGGTGTTAAATGTTTTATGTTGGTCTATGAAAGTTTTATTGGCCTTATTCATTCATCAGCTATTGCGTATCAAAAGTACTGTTAATGATACAAATACTGTTAATTACTATAACAATAATATTGGGTTTAAATTCTCGCTTCGAATCAGATATTTTTTTACATCGACATGAAAACAGTTGACAGCCTAAATTGCATCGAAAATATATATCACATCCAGCGTAAAATTTTTCATTGACCAAGCTGTCAAGAACTTAAAATAATCCTGACGCCTACTTTAACAACAGATTTTAACTGACAGAAATTCCTCGAATCAAGCAATATTTAATTGCCCTTGGGACGACAATTGATGACCTTGAATATGATTATGGGAATATATAGTCCTCTCTTCATAAATGCTCACTCATCAGATTTTATTTTAACCTGGTTGCCACATTAATTATTTTAATATGGCGGTCAACGGCTCCGTCCACAATTTATCTGGTTTCTCTTAAATGCGCATATTACACGAGCTGCTCTTCATAAGAATATCGGATATCGTTTTTAACAATTACTTTTAGGCAATCAAAATATTATGTGGTGATAAGATATCATTAATTTGCTTTATCAAGTAAGCTTTATTAAGTATAATACAAATCATATATTTGTAAGCGCAGGATGAAAACAGCCCCTCGTCGAGTAGTAAAATATTAATAAAATATTTACCAACTAAAATTTTTTTATTGAATGCAATTTATTTATTTATCAATTATATATGAAAAAAACGTGAAATTTATGGCGATATTTATAAAATCTGAAAATTTTAAGGCTTTTCATTGAAACATAAAACAAAAAAACATAATTTAATCATTTAAAGAAATTTATTCCCTTTTTTAGTTTCTTTTTATTTAGTGATCAGATATATTAACCATAGCCGAACATTAAAATTATTCATATTTCCATTTATTATTTACTCGTCTTTTTCGTACAGCACTCATAATTTTTCGTTTGGCTGGCTCCATTGACTATTAGAATAAACCCGCTTTGCTCGATAGGAATGGAACCAGAAAAAAATAGATAAATATTAACAACGATTGATATTGTTATTACACCAGTAACTACTTTTAATCAATTATTCTTTATAAGAATTTAAAATTTTTTAAATTCTTAATCCAAATCCAATTTTTATTTAAAATTTTTAAAATAATTTGGCTCTGAACGTTTTTTCAAGTTACAAGTTTTCAAGTTCCAATGGATGAATTTCATTAAAAAAATTATTTATTTCCTTTCAACACTCATTCATCTGAGAATTAATCTGAGCTTCACTCAGAAAAAAAATTTCTCGATTTTCTATTGCGCCCTAATTTTTTTTTACTTTAATCTAAAAGGCGCATAAATTACGAGAGGAAATTCAAGATCAAGGAAGCAGCATCAACCTTCATATGAGGCGATGATAATGGTTAATGCAAAATTATCGATTATAAACGAAAAGTTCTTGAAGATTCATTCACCTCAAGGTCACCTCATATAAAGTATTTTATTTACCAAGGTAAGAAGATTAAAAAATTTCCTCAGATTACCGGAAATTTTATCAAATTTCTCGCAAAGTCTTTCTCAAATCATTAAAAATACTTAGAAAAATTTCTTTCGTGCAATATAAGAATGAATATTTGCGATAAATTTGATTTAAACTTCATTTCGCTTTATAATCTGCTTACAAAGTCATTTATTTTCCTCGTTTTTTTTGCAAACGATTCATGGTATAAAATAATAAAATATAAAGGAATAATAAAATATACTTCTAAACTATACTAAAACATACTTCAAGCGGATATGCGGAAAAAATCTCATTTTAATAGTCAATAGAGCCAGGCAAACCAGAAATGGTTAGTGTCGTAAAAATTTATAAAAATGTACGAAATATGAGCAAATTTTGACTGATCAGTAATCATGGAAAATGTTGTCGATTGAAGAGTTTGTTAAACAAGCATGTATGAATTCATCCAATCAATCAATGCTGCTTTTATCAAAAGCTGTCCATTTTTTTATAATTTCTAATCAGATTATTTGATTAAAATTAGTTTAACATTTATTTCATAAAAATACTTAAAGATTAGCTTTAAAAAGCGTTTAAAGGCTGATCAATCAATATTAATTGTGCTAAGAGCACAAAACGTATGAATTTGTTGAAAAATGCCGACATTGAAAAGCAATCCTTTGAATACTAATAGAAAAAAGAGATGAAAGATAATGCCGCAAGCAGGATGATAACTTGTTGCTGATAACATAGCATAAGACGATGAGAACAATTTGTTGCGGATTACCTTTTTGAAGGAAATGATAGACATTACGGCTCCTTGTTGTTATTCAGCATTTTGCTGATCATTTAGTACTATGCATATTTTTTTTGTTATTTCATTGAAAAGCCATTGAAAAATAATAATTACGAAACAATTAAATGTTTTATTTGAGCTGATATTCTTTTAAAATATTTTAAGACGTTTTTTTAAACATAATCTTTTAACATTTTCAATGCACAACTTTTTTTGCATATATATTTGTAATGATTTCGCAATGAATTCGCAATTTTAATTATAAAAAATATTTAAATAATTAAAAATTCTCCATGGAATGAGAAAACTTTTACTATTATCATTATTTCTTTTAACTCATCAGTCAGCAAAAGAGTTACTAAATAAATATTTGCAGTTGAATAAAGCAAAGATTGCAGGAAAGTATTTTTTACTAGTGATGCTAACTTTAGCGATCCAAGAAGGCCATCATTTTGCAACAAAAACAGTGAAAATATTCAAAAAATAAGATGGCCCTTTATATGAACTGATGCAAATGAGTTTTTCCAGGAATTCTCGGAGAAACCTCCGTATCTTTTCGAGGATAAATTTTTCTATAAATATACATATACTTTTGAACTATAAGATTTAATGCATAAATATATATATATATTTGAAATTTCCCTGGTTCCATTGATCGCAGAAAATTCATATCCCGACTCACCACGTCTTGATAGCTTACATGAAAAAATGATCGAAGATTTAACACGAATATGGAATTTTCTATATTTCATCGTTTGCATATTCATTCACTTTTGTGTATTCATTTATTCCGAAAAAATCGTCAGCAGTTTCCGGCGTATTTCAGAAATGGCAAATAGGCAGAAATCTCACCAATCAATCATCATTTATTTAAAAACTCATGAGAAATCGTCCATTCAACTTTATTCAGTAAAAATAGCGACTCAGGTTAAGATGTAGTCAAAAGAATTATCAACTTATTTAAAACAGAGAAAGATTGATTAATTATAGAAATCACAAAAAATAGCCAAATGCTTAAAAAGTGATCTGAATTTTTCAATTAATCCACTAGGTAATGTATTTATTTAAATCGTCCATCATGAAGGTCAATGATATTTGCATAATCGCCCTAATTTTTTTTGTTATTATAAAAATATTTTATTATATTCTGAAGCACGAAAAAAAATCAAATGACTTGTCTTAGCAAAAAAATTTAAATCATTTCTTGATTCTCAGAGTTTTTTACCCGCATAATTTAAATTTAATAAAACAGGACGTAGCATGAGTCGATCGAATCACTTTGGTTTTTCATTGAATTTCCTCAAAAGAGGATTTACTCAAAAGCAACGGAAATGCTTCCCTCCAAAAGTACAGCAAATATTGCTTATCATTCATTAAATAATTTATTAATTTAAACATGGAATTCCATTTCATGAAGCTACAAATCATTTTACTTCAAAGAATTAAAAATAAGAGTCATGGATCGAAAAAACTGCCGATGATTTATGATTGTTCTAGGTCTGCAAAGAAAAAATTGCATTGATGATATGATATGACTTTAAAATAAATTTTTTTTTTCAAATTTATGATTGCATTTAAGCAAAAAAATATTGACTTCCGCAATCCGGAACTAAATTCAATTAATCTCACCAGTCGACGAATATTCATCCAAATGTTCTTTTTAGAAGTTTTCGGATAATGAGTTATTTTTTTAAAAAAATCGGGTTAGGGGATTAAAATGAAAAAATTGCAAATAGCATGGAAGAATCTGCAAAAATAAGTTTAATTATATATACCACATTTATCATTGATTTAACAATTATTGCTAAGCGGAGTTTAGAAAAGAAGTAGTTTACGAATTATTTAATGGAAGTTTACTCTTAAAATAGGGAGAATCAAAGTTTTTCAGACATTATCAGTTGGAATAGAAAAATCAGATATATGCTGAGCGAGAAAAATACCTAGAAAAATTTCCAAAAAAAATTATCATTATGACTGAATGATTAAAAAAATACACGGAAATATTCACATATACTTTTGCCAGCAGTGATTTGCAAGAGCAACTTATTTTTCAAAAATATTTCAAATATAATCCAAGAATAATAGTAATATATATACCTGGTAAAATAATTTAGCGCATTTTTGGTTAGGGTTAGCTCCGCTGCCTGTTAATGCGATTGGAATTTTTTAACATGGAAGTACAGGATTTTATCAGCAGCACCTGGACTTCTTAATGGCAGATTTGTTGTGAGTGGAAATCGAACCCTAGCCTCTCATCAAGATAATCTGATTTCCTGTTAATTTTGTTCTTATATTTCGTAAAAACGGAGAATTACAACGTATCTGGTTTTTCAAAATTTTCTACAAAAAATTTTAGTAAAATTTAATAATAAAAAATTTAATAAAATTGTTTGAAGAAAAAATTCTAAAAATCAGAAAAATAATTTCCAAGAATAAAACAAGGGATGAGAAGAAAAAAAACTGGTAAAAATTTAATAAAAAAGGGCGAGAAACACGAATAAACAAATTTAGAAAATTATTTGAGAAAGTTCTAAAGAAATTTTGGAGTACTAATAGCAAGCAAATAATGCGCACCACATGCATACATTCGTTCACACTCACAATTGATCGATGAAGTGAATACAAAGCTACGGTAAACCCTAAGGCATCTATTAAATTACGGTTGTCTTCGCTTTTTACACCAAAATGCCTAATTAATTCTTCATTTCAGCCAAGAAGAATTCAGCGAATTAACTATGTGCTTTGAGTCTGGTTTATATAATTTATTACGATTAAAAACTGTTTTGAAACCATCACCACCATCATGATCACCATCATTATCATCAACATCACTATCATGTGTTGTAAAACAAAAAATAGAATCAACGTTTGAGGCAAATAAACAATATTGGTGGTGCAAAAGAAAAACTCAAGTAATATTTATATATTAATCATCATGAAGATTATAAATATGTTCAATACAAATTTTTAAAATTTTTTGCCACAAAATAAATTTTAGTAACTGGCTAATAAGGCATAAGCAGCGACAATAAGACAAATAAAATCCCCGCTCATCTACTGCAATCTAAATAATAGAATGACCATTAGACAATTTAATTTGATTTAAACAGAAAAAAATTGGTACTTTAAAACAATGGTTATAGATGTAGAACCGATTATTAGAATATTCTACAATAAAATGATTTTCAAGTATGCCAAGGTGAAAAGAGACTTAGATTTTTTGGAAGCTTGGAACGGGGGGAACTTCGCTTTTTTTATTTCTTCTTATTTTTATATGTTAATTATGAGAAATCTTTTTCAACGAATCTGCAGAAATATTTATAATAAATAAATCACTTGAATAACAAGGAAGCACCTATATTTAATTTTATAAAGTGCCTCAACGCTTCAAGGTTCACTTAAATGCGAGAATCAGATAATGTTAAACGATAAAAATATTAAGAATTGTAAACCCGTCTTTAGCTTGGCCACAAGCGAGCATATTTCTAGGCTCCAAAAAGTTATCGACCAAGCATTGCCGAATACATTCTGCAATCTTTTAACTCTAGCTTTTACCATAAAATCGTCACCTGAAACATATAATTTCCTGCATTTTGGTAGATTATTCACTATGAAATAATGACCCGATGCAAGATTCATCAAATAATGGAAATATTATGCACACATAGACTGAAATCTTTGCCATGACTCGTTTTTCTATGTATTCGAAACGAATAAATCAGAAAAAATAAAATTGGAAAAAAACTTTAATATACTCATTTTTATTTTTAATAATTGGAATAACTCAAAAGCTAACTGATCAAAAAATATGCAAGACTGATATAAAGATTTTTCAAAAATGATTAAAATGATCCAAATGTATAATATAAAAAACTCACATTGTTGGCATATGCTGTAAAGGTATGTTCATGTGCGAATCCACACCATTCAATGACGGATATTGTAATCGAGGGTCTTGATTTTGTGGTAAATACATATTCATTGGTTCCTTTGGTGGTTCGTAAAAGGCACGAAATTGAGTAAGAGACGGCGCATCACTTATAGAAGGTGTATCTGGAGAACCAGTTGAAGCTGGATTTTCTACTTCAGGTTTAATAGGTAGAATCACACTGCTACTGCCATAATGTTGTTGCTGTTGTTGTTGGTGTTGTTGCTGTTGTTGCTGTACCTGTTGGTACTGAGCAGCAGCTACAGCTAATGATGCCGGTGATTGAGCATATTGGCTGGGGGATGCAGTGGCTCCTAAAGAATACTGCATTCCAATCATGTTTTCATAACCAGGCCGTGCATACAAATTATATGAGTCGAAATACGGTGGCGCAGCTACAGATGTAATAGGCTGTTGCCAAGTAGGCACTGGATTATAAATACTCTGTTTTATTGGATCTAAAAATGCTGTAGGCATTGTCAAACCATTCTTTTTCGGCATATTTTTTGTTTTTCGCCTTGGACGATACTTATAATCGGGATGTTCCTTCATATGAATCGCCCTCAATCGTTTTGCTTCATCAATAAAAGGCCGTTTGTCAGCTTCATTCAACTGTTTCCATTCAAGTCCAAGTCGCTTTGAAATCTCTGAATTATGCATTTTCGGATTCTCTTGTGCCATTTTTCGTCGTTGACCTCTTGACCAAACCATAAATGCATTCATTGGTCTTTTAACTCGATCGTCAGCTTTTTTTTCTCTAGAACTCGGCGATCCTGGTGAATCAGGGTCAATTTCTTCTGGTGGTACTGATGAAGTCGATGTTGGTTGCATTGAGAAACCTGTTTGCATGTACAAAGAATACGTTTCAAGCGATGGTGATGATTTCATTTCATTTTCCATCATCATCATAGTAAATTAAAATAACTATGTAAAAAATCGTAATTAGAATAAGATTTCCAGATAACAAAAAATACTAACGATTACAATAATATAATAATAATAAGCGAATAGAATAGAGGATTGAGATGCTTTAAATATGAACGAACTATTGTTATAAGAGGGTGAAAATCAATGTCGTGAATTGCAAACTATATATTGATGTCCTACCGCTCAACGATTACGATGAATAAGAAGGAAGGATAGGTACCGAGGGGAAGGTGTATGGGGTGTGTATCAATGTGTATGTCGTATGTGTATGCGTGTATATAAGGGGAGGGGCAAAAAAGGGAATACGTTCAAAAATTTTTGCGATCTTTTTCACACGCGAAATAGAAAGAATATGCAAGTACTGCAGAGAAATATGAGCGTTTAGACAAAATTTTCGTTTGAGAGGGACCCGCAGAAATGAAAGGAACTGATGCTATAACTATAACACTCCCCTCTCTCTTAACTCTCAAATAGAACACAATAGACCGTCAGATCGGCTGAGCGAAGCAATAAAATGCACTACTAATATAGGTGGAGTCAAACGTCTTCAAAACTTCACTCTGATTGGTGAACATTTTTTTCACCCCGCCCTTGTTAGTTGAAAATTTGAAAACATCGATTCTTTCGGATGCGCAAATTCGAGATTTTTAGCGGAAAAAAAAGCCCAAGAAATTCGATTTATTATAGTTTGTGCCCTTTTCACTGGCAATTTCGAGCATTAACCCCTTTCAGATCGTTTTTTTAATCTTCTTTCTAAGTAAAGTAGGCGTTCTGATGTCAATTTCTCTTGAAACGATTACGGTAGTCGCAAATTTCAGCAATATTTCGAGAAAATGGTAATTGTAGGAATTTTAGTGATACGACCATTACAAACATTAGTGATACCAAATTTCGACCTGAAACTATACAAGCTCTTAGCTCTTTCGTTTTCATAATTTTTGGTTTTACGAAATTTAAAATTCAAAAATTAATTTTGATGCTATCTGGTTAAAACGTAAATATTGAGTAAATATTAAACTTGATGCCTCGCTTAATTTATTTCTAAACCAAATGTTTAAGGAAAAAAACATCAAAACAAAATGGAACCAAAAAGAAAATGGAAGTCGATAATCGACTCAAAAAATACACAGAAAAAAGTAAAGCAAATAAATAGAATTGAATAAAATGGTGCAAAATGTATTTAAAGCAAGAAAACTAGTCAAAAGGGAAATACTTCAATAATTGATAAAAAAGAGGGAATTGAAATGTAATAAAAATGGAAAAATAACTAAAAGAATTAAAGACTTGCGCTAAATAATTTCGCAAGCTGTCTCAGTTCTAAAAAAATATTTTCTGATTGATGTAGATAGTTGACTGCAGATAATTCAGTTTTTCCAGTTTTTGGAGGAATGGATCATTGTCTCCATTTCCTGTTCGAAAATTGATCAAGGAAACTAGATTATATACTGAAGACTTGGAAAATTTATTTAAAACAAAGAAAACATTAAGTAGTTTAAAGCCATAATAGCTGAAAAACAAATTGAACTTTTAAAGGTTAAAATCAAAGTGATATTTGAAATTTTTAATCTGCCCAAAAGATAATGATAAAAAAATCTGGATAAGAATATCTCATCTTCATCACCCTTATTTCTCAACAAAAATCAAGGATTTTCCTTATAAAAAAGTAATGATTAGCTTCATAGATTTACTTCTTTTTAATCATTTTTTTCAGATGAATCGTATCGCTAATTACTTTATAACATGTATCGGACTTAATGACGTGGTATAACATCTTTTTTTATACCGAAAAATAGAGTATAAAATGGAAAAGTTTGCATCAAAATTAATTTCATGACGAAAAAAAAAAGAAATAAATCTACGAAGCTAATTGAATTAAAATTGACTTACTTGGCTGCCTGGCTGGTACAGCCAAGCCTTCTACTTTTTTCTCATCATATTAATCAGCCACTCAACCAGAAATGCTTAGCACTATCTACCTTTCTTATTTAATTGCTATCTTCCAACTTACTACAATAAAAATTTTTAGAAATCTGCTTTTTAAAATTTAAGACTGAGAATATTAAATTAATCGCTTCCTTGTCATTGAAAAATTTGCCAAAAAAATTCAGATTTGGAATACGAAAGATTTCTGTAGTTCTGATAACGGTGAAAAAAACAATTAACTTAAAAATTTAAAAAATTTAAATTTAAAATTTTTATCTAACTTGAAAATATCAAAACTTCACCAAGTGTTTACGAAATAGGAAACATTGTGATAGATTTATAGAAAATGTCATCGCTTAGTATTTACGAAGTCACCACCATTTTATAAAATCACGTATTTGCTTATCAAAATAATTTTTGATGGCTGGTATAGTAACAAAAGCAATATTTATATCAAAATTCAAAATGTTAATATCAAAATTAAAATTAAAACTAAAATTAAAATATTAATAAAATATTAATTAATATATTAATATCAAAATTTGTTGTGTTTAAATAGCTAGGAAATGAAGTTTGCTAAAGAATCAAATGATGTTTTCTACTTAGTTATAGCTCATTAATTGGTATGGTTTATAATATTAGCTCAAAATCTTCTTTATTCAAATTCAAAATCATTCTTAATGCAAGATATAAATTTTATAAAAACAGCACATATTTTCAAAATAGAAGCTGTTAAACGCAATCCTTTAACCATCCAATTGTTGGAAATCACATTTTATCATACAGTCAAGTAAAATCTTCAAGTAATTCTTCAAAAATACCTATTTCGATGGCTTATTTTGAAATTATTGAAATAAAAATATCAAAAATATCAATTATATTAAATATATATTAAGAATTAAATAAACATGAAAACGATTATAAATACTAATTATGTTGAATAACAGCCATTTAATAAGAAGATTTTATGACAAATTTTACTCTTGCTAAAAGTAAAGCTGCGATTAAAACCATGTGATGCTGAGGATCCTCCTGCTTTTCTGTCTGCAAATGACTTCGTGGCAAAATTTTTTGTTTTCTCATTTCTCACCAAGGGCTATTTGAGCAAGCCCAGATATCGTTAACTGCTTTTTTACTTAAATGATTCAATTTCCAAACTTCAAGCTTAAAGGCTCAAGAAATTTATGAAATTTAATTGCGTTACTTCATTTAAAATCTTTTAATCATTAAGCAAGAAATGTCAAGAGCGAAGATACATCTTTATTTTATTTTTCTCACTTAACATGAATTAAGCAATAAACATATGAAATAATGTAATTTAGCGGTAAATTTGTTATGATGTTAACTACTTATATAAGCGCGCCATCGAATAAGTAACGTAGAAATATGAATCTCATTAGAGCAGCAGCAGTTATCACTTATGTCGCATTTTGCTCTCCGCCAGCAACAAGTTGCGATTTTTAAGGCTTATCAGAATTATATTTTTTCACTGACTAATTATGCATTTCATAATTATCCAATAATTAATATCCGCAGAAATTAATTATAAAAGATAGAATATTAAAAATTTTATCGATTTTATAAAACATTTCAATCATCTCATATGACAGAAGTTTAGTGGATAAATAGCTTATGTAAACAGCCGTCCATTTTTTTTCTACTTTGCTTACAACTATCGAATCGATCACATGCATAAGATAAGCACTCAGCACTTTTATATAATTCAATGTTATATGAGGAAAAAATAAGGAGAAAGGGGAAATAAAACTTTGAATGGTGAAATGCTTAGAGTTCAAATGATCCCATCTTATATGTGAGCAATCGCATAGTTTTAAAATATTTCACACTAAAAGCAATGATAGGAATGAAATCATAAATATTCCCCAAGTCTCGTGTAAATAAACAAAAAAACAATTCGAACTATTACGAAAAAGCTATTTGCAACGTCAATATCATTTGAAAGTTAATATCACTAATAAATTTAATGATATTAATTTTATTTGGCTTTAAATGGCGAGCTTTCTACCATATGTATATGCCTATTGATAATGTCTCAGCATGCCATTAAATAAGTGGAATAAGTGCGCATAAGTGGAATTCATAACAATGTTTGAAGTTTTTGTTTGAAGTTCAAAAACTTCACACTAAACCATGGTTCAAACGAAAATCAAAAAACTGTAATGATTACTCTAGAAAGAAATGTGAAAAATAGTACCAAACACCAACCTTTGTTAGGATTAAAAACATTTGGCTTAACTTGAGCACTGGAAATAGAATTTATGCACGTTACCTCCATTTCTCTTTCTTGACAAGAAAAGTTGAAATAATCGAAGTCTAAATAAATTTTTAGCAAATAAAATCTAAATAAATAATATGAACGAAAAAAAGCCAAATATTCGTTTTAATAAAAGAAGGAATCAAATGAGGAAAAAAATGAGCCATCAAAATGAATGAAAAATAATTTAATAAGAATAGATTTTTCTTCTACCACATAATTCTTTAAAAATATGAAATAAAATAAAATAATAACAAAAAAAGTTGATTTTATGTCAGTAATTAATTATATTCTTTTAAGTGGTATGCTCCTAATGGTATCTCATGGGTGAATAATGGCTGAGATCTTGTTGACGTAAATATTAGGCTTTTGCCCAGAAGTAAACCTGTTAAACAAATTTAACAAATATCACCTCTATGTCTATTGAACAAGTGACACCCTTGTAAGAAAATCCCAATCTCAGTAGCAATTAGTGGAACCAGGAGCGGTAAAAGCTAAGGTCAAAGAATTCCACTTCGACTGGAATTGGAACATCAGGGGTTTGGTTTTTTTGATAAGACAAGATTCTTGCTAATTCTTGCTACTAAAAGAGCCGCAGTGCTACTGAATTTCTTGCTAGTTCTTCATTTAGCATCAAAAGTAGCATCTATAATTAATAAGTAATAAAATATATACTTAAAATATATACTTATGAATAATTCTTATGGTTTAATTCTCTAATAAAAGAATTTTTTTGGGAAAAATATAGTATATATTAAAATAAATTATTAATATTTTCAGTTTCGTTCTCACAAACTTGATTTACCTAGAAATTAAATAAGTTAACCGACTTACCATAGAGTTATTATCGAATTATGATATTTTATGGTGATGTGATTAATGATATATAATATAATCCGAATTTTTAAAAAGATTATGCATTATTAATAATGGTGTTCATAATTCGCAAAAATCTATAAGATTATTGGCTGTTGATCAGACCATTTCGCATAGATTATGAACAAAAGATGAAAGTCGATTTAGATTAGAAAGCCAATACTACCTGTTCCTATCTTTTTACTATTTTAATCGCTCTGGAAAAAATCAGAAGCTCTTCCTCGCTATTTTAATGCAAAATGAGTAATATTGAACTAGTGGTAGTTCACCTACCAAAAAATTACATAACTGCAAATAATGTCGAAATCTCACATTCTATGGCTTTCAAATAATTCCTAATTTTACGTGGAAAAAAATTCTTGCCTGATTAAAGCAGTAAAATTAGATGATTCTAGTGAATTAGTCTAGGTCGTTTCGATCAGTTTTTTTTGAGTCTACTATTTTAATGTCAATTTGTATCCATATCCACGAGTCTTTTTTGTCCAATTATTATTACTATTAAAATTAATTAATGTTTATTAGTATCATGGATCCTTTTGGATTTAGAAATGAGTAATGAGTAAATGTAGAAGTTTGAAAATCAGTTGGTGACTTAAATGCTTTTAACTATTATTTGATAGCGGGTAACTAACATAGTGATGTCGTATTTTTCTGGATATATATATATATATATATATGTATATATATATACATAAGATAATATTGGCCAAGGAAATTCATGATGAATAAAACAATAAACTGGAGTAAATCTCTTTAAATCCTGTAGAAAACTGAGCATTTATTAATATTGTCGATGGATTTGTCGCCAAGCAATAAATGTATTTGAATGGAAAAGATGACAACATCAATCTGAATGATATGTTTCAAAATGAATTAGTAATAATGACAATGATAATAATAATAGTAATAATAATAGCAATAATAATAGTAATAAATAGCGATTTGGTGGACGATTAGAAATTTAGAGGAAAAAAACGAAGAAAAACATGTGAAAAATTTTTAAATTTTAAATTTAAATTTTAAATTAAATTTTGAAATTTTTACTTTGAGGTATATCCTTTTAAAAATACATTATGTAAAGTCTGCGAAAAAAATACAGTATAGAGGGATTATACTGAAAGCGCAAAAATTGATTCCTTGCAAGAAAAGTAATAGTTCGTCAAGTACCATTTCTTCTCGACAAAATTCCCACTTAACCTATCCTAATTTTTTATATTAGTAATAATGATAAGAATGATGTTGTAATCTTAAATAAGGAATCTAATAGGCCGGAAAGGCTTATAATTACTAATAATAATTGATTGAACTCATCGGCTATCATATCTTTTTCCAACCTTTTAAACATATTAAATAAAAAATTTGGACGATAAAATAAAGCCTGAAAGAAAATCAACAAAATAATCCAGTAATCTTTTCCAATCTCCATTTAGGAAAATTTTTTTAAATTTGTATAAAATTTATTAAAAATAAAGGAGATTATGGAATTCACTTTAAAAAACTTTAACCATTGATTGTTAACGGCAGAATCCAATTAACATTAGCGGTATCTCCACTGCTAGAAAATCAAAAAAATAATTGCAAAATATAGGGGATGCAATTAGAATGGAAATAGGCGACGGAACACAACAAGGCTTTGCAAATCGACATATATGATGGCTTATTCGGCGATTCGTACGCATTCAATTGTGTGTCCCCCCACCCCCAATCATTACACTGTATTGTTTCTTTAGAAATCGTCGTCGACGCGTTTCTATTCACTCTTTAAATTCGCTCAACAATTCATTATGATGCCGCCTTTTGTAATATTTGGCTTCGATGCTGCCTTTTCCTTTTCAATTTCTCCAGCTTTTCAGTCCTCATTGAAGCGTATAATCTTATAATTATATGTACAATTCCTTCATTCCTCTATTTCCCGAAATTATTCTACGATTCCATCACTTAAATTTCATTCATTCTTTAATTAAAATCAAATCATTCGTTATTTTTTGCATTCTATTCGAATGTGTCACGGAATCAATTACTATCAGTTACAATTACTGTCGTAAGTACGCATTTTGATTTTTCTGACTTATTAATGAATTTGAGATATTAATTAGAATTTCGCTTATTCCTCTCATTAATTGCTTCTTTCCTATTCCTTTATTATTTCATGTTGAATTTTTTTATTGATCTATTTGTTTCATGAAATTTTTCATTTCCTCTTTGCCCCCTCACCTTTTGGCTTTCGAATAATTTCATATCATGCATTTCATTCTCCATTTAGTTTTCATCCAACCATATATTTATTTATTAATGGATAATTTATAGGTTACTCAACTGCTAACTTCCTGCCGTTGCTTGCTTTAGTGTTTCTAAAATCTCGATCTGTAGGAAAAATATTTCTTGCCTTAACCAACTCGCAGCATGAATATTCATATTTATAAAAAAAGGAACAAAATTTCCTATTAATTGATTTGTTGCAATATTCATTAGCAATCCGCGAATCATTATGGAACTTATATTTGCTTTTTCTTTTCTCAGTCTTATCAGCCTATTCTAATATTTTTGACCTTACTGTAGTAATAAATTCTTTATGCAACATCAGATATAAAAGGATTAATTCAATTAATTAGGCTCTTCAGAATGCTTTTCTTCAAACTAACAAATAAAGGAAGATTATGCAAAGTTTATGTAAATTAGAGGTGAGAAATTCGAGCGATTCACTTGAATCAGCTGATGACATTTTCAAGGTTCTATTTAATTAACTCAGCGGGAATACTACAACATAAAAGACCGCCATATTCCTATTATAAGTCATAAACCAATTTCTACGGATTTTTTTTCCCTTTATAAGTCGATTTTTCCATTTTTATTTTTCTTCAATCTGTAATATAAATTTTCTATTCACATAACTAAGCGACAAAAATGATTAAAATAACTCAGTCAATTATAATGCTTTTTATATTGTAAAAAAATTTTTGCTATATTTTTCCTCATAAAAATTAGAAAGATAACGAAATGCGATATTCAAATAATCGCGCTGAATTATAGTAACAGGAATGCTAAGAAAAAATTGAAAAATTTTAAAAGCTATCTATTGCAGGACTTTTTCAATTATCGGGAACTGTTTTAGATAAAAAAAAGTATTTAAAATCGTAAGTTGTCGCATAGGAGAGATAACAGTTAAAGACAGTAAACATTGAATTATGATCCATAAATATGTAGATATTGTTCGCTTTTTTCGCCGCAGATTTCGAGAAAATTAAATGGAGAAAAGTATGGTGTTGGTAATCTCAAGCAAGGTAACTCAGTGAACAGTGAACCGGCTTATCGTCATGTGTCGAATTCTGTCTCCGAGAGGAATATTGAAAATCCGCCGTCAATCAACTTTCATCAAAAAATTCGAAAAATGCTAATGACTCATCTGGCTTCCATCGTCAAATGACTATAAAAATTCTAACCACAGCTAATAGCCAGTAGAGTGAGCTTTAGCCCTTAATTTTTCTATAATCTCAAACTGATCGTAGTGGCATAATATTGTACTAAAAAATTATATATTTTAAATAATGTGAACTATTTTGTTGAAATTTTGTTAAACTTTCTGACTTTCTGCTTCAGTTTACAGATTTCTGACTTAGATAAAATGAAAGTATTTTGACAAATCCTAAGCCTAATATTTTCTTGAACCAATGAAAATAATTAATGCACTTAATGATTGCCTTTGAAAAAATATTTCTAACAATCAACGAAATACGATTTATTTAAAGTTTTTTAAAGCCGTTTGCCTTCACTAGATCCATTATTTTCAAATGAAGGTAGCTGCAATGCTTTTGTTTTGACATAAATCCATAAATAATAAAATTTTGGTTATTACCTAGTAATCATCTATGTTAGGAAGGCATTTTTCCAGCATCAATCTCTATTTTTGGAATGGTTGGCTTAAAGAGAAAGAGGCATTCTTTTGTTAGCCTCTTGAAGGTAAAATTCAAGTGGATATCAAATACAAAAAAATGTGAAAAAATTGGTGGATGATAATTAGATAGTTGAAAACTATATGAAAAACATTGAATTGAGATGGAGAGCAAAACTGTGGAGAAAATTTTGCAACGCTTTCTTATAAGTTATAGAATAAATATAAAAAGTTTTTTATCGTGTTTATCGTGTTCTTAAGCTGTTGATGTTCCTTGCGATGTTAACTACCATATACATAAGAAATCTGATTAATTGATTTATATTCATAGTTAAAACCGATGATGCAAAACGAAACAAATATTAGTTTACGCTTGAAATCCTATAGAAAGACCGCAGTAAAAATGAACTTTTGATTGAAAATTCATACGCTAGGGTGATTAAATTCAAAGACCCACGAATAATGAGAATTTTAGGTCACTGTATCAATATTATTAACAAATAACTTGAACGAAGACAGAAAAAAAAAGATTTATGGCCAGTGATAATTCTATTTACAATAATTACAACAATCATTAGACTATCGCACAGCCCTTTTCGAAGAATTTACTTATTTTGCAGTTTCCCGTAGACTCAGAGATACTTTCGATGAAGTGGAATGGAATGAAATTCTGGAACATATCAAATCAAAATAAGAAAAGTGTTCAGTTGACAAAAGTGAACAGAAATTTAACTGAAAAATCGTGTTTGATGGATCACCAAAAGTTGTTTTTATAGTTTTTATTTCTGTGATCAGAATAAGTAAATAACAATATGGTAAGGCCTGAACTTCTTGCTATTAACAATTAATAGAATTTTCATTTCAGAAGAATGTGCCCAATTTTCCTTCATTTAAAATTGACTTTTTATCTATTCAACAAATCTATTCAATTATTAAATTCACTTCCAAAATAACCATTCAATCAACGAAAGTGGATTTGCAGCGTTTTATCCGGTAAATCATATAAAATCAGTTACTCCTTAAATAAGGTATTTATTATGGATCTCATCTGTCTTTTCAATAAGAAGCTCCGATTAACTATTTTAGGTTGAAAAAGGCGGTAAAATTTTTTAAGCCAAAAATTTCACCTAATTCTTGCGCATTAACTAAACTTTAGCTTAAATTTGTCATCCAATCCAATCTAATTCAGTTTTATCGAGTATTTGCTTCAATTTTAAAATGAAATTTTAATTTTTAAACGAAATGAAATTAAGAATTTTTAACATTTTTACTTCCAAATTCATTTGGATTGAGTTGACTAGAATCTTATAATAGTGCATAATGCATAAATTTTAAGAGAAAATAATAACAGATAAAATAATAACAGACAAAGAGATAAATAATCAAATAGATAAGGTCAGAACAGAGCAAATCCAATTGTGAATTTATCCATAAATTTATCGAAATAAAAAAGCAATGAAAAAGTGATGAACTGATAATTTCTACCAATTTCTACTAAAATTCAACTCTTTCTGCATAGAATTACCCAAAATATTTCAATGTATTCAATATTCAAATTTTTTTGCAACTATTATTGATATTAATAATGGTGAGAATCAATTATCGAAAATGGTAGGGAATTTAACTATCGATCACGACCAGAAAAATGACGCAATTAAAGTGCTAGCGATGGATTTTTATTCAGCAGTTTGGCAATCAAACGATGAATTCGAGTTATAAACTGGTTTTTGCAAAATAATTATGCTGAATCTGATTTTGAGGAACGCATGTAAAAAAAAATACCTGAAATCCATTAATTATATACTTGAGATTGTCAATTGCTTGTAATTATTTTTTTTGTTACCATTATTGAAAATAAAGCCAATTCAACAAGAGATATGTACAATTCATTTAGTAATGGCAATTTTGCATAAACTTTTGGTACTACCATTTCAGCAATTTTGGTACTTTTATAGATACTTAGACTTTATACTTTAGACTTCTAAGAAACATTAAACGTTTTGATGAAAAGGGTTTTATTCTGAAGAAGTTAAAAAAGAAAATAGAAGCACTACAAGAAATGAAATCAAGATCCCATATTTTGCGACTCAGCTTCTAAAATTTTTCAAATTTTCAATATTCTCGATTCGGTAATGAAAATAAAAATAAAAATTAAATTAATTCTATAAAAACTTTGCAAGTTTATTTTTGCTAAGCTAATCTATGATTTCGTAGAAAACATTTATGTCACAAAATTTTAAATATAACAGGTTTAAACAATAACTCTTTAATTATTGTTCTTTGAAGGAAAAAAGTGATAATTATGGTGTAAATATATATATATATATATTATATAACTATTGCAATAGCAAATAGTTATATATATATAACTATTGCAATAGCAAATAGTTATATATATATAACTATTGCAATAGCAAATAGCAATGAAAATATAATAATAAAAAATAGCAATAAAAACATTAACTGTAGATAAATAAATAATTTATAAAAGCCAGTGTAAATAAATAAATAAAATAGAAATAAATAAAAAATGAACGACCGACAACAACAACACATTTTTAAATTAAACGCTTGAATAGAATTTGACAATAATAACAACGAAGCTAAATGTGAACGAGAACTACTCAATTTACAATAAATTATGACCAAAAGAAAAAAGGAAAGTAAAATAATTCCTTTTTTTTGTCACATTTTGAAGAAATCTCTTGAAGAAATATTCCTCAAGAAATGTTCTATAATGGAAAGAGAAAAAATGGTAGCTGATTTACGGATCAAAACTAATTTAATCCTAGATTAACGATGATTTGTATTAAGTGCCATTGAATGCCATTGAATTTGACTTATAAAACAGTCCTTTGATAGTGACAGGATGAAATGACAATAACTTAAAAGCTCGACAAATACTTCATATTCTTAAGAGAGTCGTCTTATCTCTTTTCATTTCGTCATGATTTTTCTTTCATATATTCATATTTTTCAAGAACATATTGATGCATTTGAAAAAACCAACAATGGTTATTTATTTATAATAGTTATTTGTTAGAAAACCGTTAACTATATATAGTTACAATAATGGCTTACTTGAAAAAACAATATGGAAGATATGGAGAAAAAAATTATTGTGGTAATCGCATAGATAGTCACCAAGGACCGTAAAAAAAAATAGAGGTCAATTATTTTGTATAGCTAGTATATCAATATTTCATACTTCACACCCCCAAGCGTAAACCGTAAAATTCTACATATAACTGAAGAACGTCGTACTATACTTTTTCTTTTAATGAAGCCAGCAAATTTGGTGAATAAGGAATTTTATAATAATCAATATGCGTCTGCGTAACTGCATAATATTATTAATTATTTAATGAAATTTACCATTTATTGCTTTAGATTTCATTAATTTTGTAAAAATAAAATTCTTAGAAATGGAAGGCAAGAAACTGAAAACATTGTAGAGCGGGAGAAATTTTGGTAGAAACATAGAACTGATTTGCTAGTTCGGATTTTATGGATTTTATTTAAAAAAATGATGCGGGATAAATTAACTTCAACTTATTTATTGTCACACTAAATTTTAAATAATTTATGTTTTCAAACGAAAATATTGTGCCGATGTAATCACCATCAAATGGTCATTTCTAAATTGAAAATACCATTCATAAAGAGTCAAAATTCAGAGATTTGTCTTGCAGTAAAAGTGCTTAGCCATTTCTGAATCACTAACGTTAGTGAAGGAAAAATTTGATGATTGAAGAAGAGTGCCAGAGACTACCCGAATTTCTTTTAATGTCGAAAGTAACATCCGAACCGAACCATTTAGACAATAATATGAATAATAAATAACCAAGATGCTATTCATCGCTAGCGAAGTATGTATGAAATAATCTTTTTTTTCTAGTTCGCTGATAAACCATTTATCAATTTTGTGCGAATTTAATTTAAAAAGTAAAAGAAGAGCGGGAGAAAAAGCTGTCGAGGAATTAATTATCTAAAGAGCAAGATTTATCTATCGTAGAATTATTGCGAAAACCGTTAAATCGTCGATACTTTTAGTTATTATTTAAATGGATATTATTGTAATTACATATAATAGAGACGAAGGTCAAGAATTTCCATTCAGAAAATAATGGGTGACAAGAAACTTGGCTATTGTTAAAAGCAATGAAAGTAAGAAATTTATTAAATGGTCTAATCGGAATCGAATCATATTTGGTTGATAAGTTATTGTTAGCATTCGCACTAAAAATATAGCTGTGAGGAAATGGTTATAAAGAGATGGCCGTTATATCCGGTCAAACAGTTAATTTAAAAATTGGTCATGTGAATCGTAAAATTAAAGAGTGATTAAAATAAAATGTGAAGATCAAATTATTATAAAGGAGTACAAATTGAACCCTTAGCACCTTTAAAAAGTGCATTATATATTATATAAAAGTGCATTCAAATATATATATAAATAAATTATGCAACTAAAATCGTACAATATATGTCCTCAAAGAAATATGGCTCATTCAGTTTTGACTTTGGATAAAAAAAGATTTTGGATATATGTGATTGTTAAAAAATAAGAAGATATTTAAAAAATATTTGTCAATTATGGTTGAAGATATTTAAAAAATATTTGCCGATATCTAGTTGCCAAAAATGATAGCAAGGAAGGTGATTCTGGCCAATCTGATAATTGGCTTAAAATGAATAAAAAGCAAGGACAAATAGAGAAAAATCTGCTTAGATGAACATTTTAAACAATATCATCAATTGGAAATTCCAAAATAAAATCAAGCAGGGAAATTGCAATTTCAATGCTGTAAAAAAGTAAGCTGTTAGTGCTTACAAAGAAATACGATTGGAATTTCTATCACCATTCGTCCTTCTTAATTCTATAATGATAGTTATTCTATCGGGACATGGACATCGAGCCTTCTTTACTTGAAGTGAGCCATGACAACCAAATTTCTCGACCAACCTTGCCCATAACGTAAAAAAAAAATAAAATTATAATATATGACATGCATATGGGGAAATGTAATAGTTAATGCTTCAAGCAGGATCAGACAAAAATGACATTTATTTGCGTTTTTTACTATTTCGAATGTAAATGATATTCATTCTCGGCGCTGAATTGTTTTACCTTTCAAAGAGGGATCGAATCAAGAATTTTTGTAACTTATATTTATTTTTATAAAAAAATAATGATATCATTTTTTTTATAATAGTTCCTATCATTTCTGGAAAAGCTTTGCTGGCTTGCTGGACCAGATAAATATTGCCAAAGATTTATTTGGCGATATAATTAGAGGATTGCCAGAATCACTGGAATTTTTGGATGACAGGTTTAGTTATCTGCGTAACTCCAGTATCGATTTATGATGAAAATGAGACGACAACCCACTGAGCTATTCTACCGCCCTTCATAATAAAAATATGATATATTATATAATATATATTATATAATATCTATAATATCTGTCTGTAGTAGCGGGAAAAAAAAATAAATCTCTATAAAATAATTTTCGTAGTTATTTAGGGGCTTAGTGGTATGTTGACGTAAAGCATGAAGCTAGCGAAGTTAAAAGCCTTCTTCGGTTGGAATTTCTTCAAACCGTGCAGATATCATTCAGAACTTTCCTATATCCTCCAAAGATATTTCGATTGTCACTTTCTTCAACCAACTGAAAATGAGACGATTCGCAAGTTCACGAAAAATGAGTATGAGTACTTACTATTACTATTCTAGATATATAAAGTTGGCATAAATAAAATAAAATATATAAAGTTGGTATTAATATTTTTTTCCAAAGCTCAAGAACAAGGTAGAATATTCACATTTTCGACTGATTAATTACTTCTGCAGATTAAGCAAATCTTAGATTGCGGCATATTATTTATTTTGAAACAAAAATGCACCACATCAATTAATATATTGTTAATTATCTGATCATATTCCTTGTATTACCGTGGTTTTTCATAATTGTTTGATTTCTTTAAGATACTTTTGTCTAATTATTGCTCAAAACTTGTTAAATTTTAGCGCCAATGTTATTTAGTTTTCTTTGTTTTTCGAGATTCTTCCTTATATTTTCATGACACATTCCTCAAACTATTTGACTTTTACATTACATATTTTATGATTGTATTAAACAACTGGTGAGGACAAATTGAAGATAGAAAAATTATATCTAACTGTCTGTGTTTCAAATATTTTTTTCGGAGAAAAAAAGGTTTATTCGCGTTTAAATCAAATTTGCTTTTTCTTTTTATTGAACTAATTAATCTTTTCGCTGATTAACTATTTTAACAAGCGTTATTTTTGAATACTTTTAATAAATTTTTTAAATTGACACAAATTTTAATTTATTTTTATTTGCCTTTTAATCTTCGATACTTTTTATCGCTGCTTACTATTTTTTCATATAATAACATATTTGATATCCAAGTTTTTTATCTTTTATCAAATTTGAGACGAAAAATGCTAAATGATAATTGCGATGAAAAATTTTGTCGAAAATCTTTATTACAAAACTAATTAATCCTAAATTTATTCATGACAATGTGAGAATTTCACGCTGATTTTTCCACGAACATGGAGAAACTTGGCTCGATATGGCGAAAAGCGAAATAAATTAAAACAAAAGACATAAACATATATAAAAATAAGGAGATTTTTTCACAAGATATAAGAAAATGTTAATTATCAATAGAAGCCATTATAGGCAATAGTAATGATTTCTGGCCATTCGGCTTCTATTTTATTAACGCGATTCGTATGATGATTTAGAAAATTTCGCTCCACTTCTACTGTCTGAATAAATAAATGGTGTGGAAGAGTCAATTAACAAAAAATGATGAAGAAATTGACTTCTGTTGTGTAATTTTGTTAATTTATTCATTTAACATATGGGCCTTAATTGCATGGGAAAGTTGGCCAAGAGAACAAATAAAATAAGAGGTTCTCATTTGTAAAATAAAACCTGGTACCCTATCTTTCAAGAAAAAAATAAACGAAATTATTTTCGGTCTGTTTTATTAGGAATTTTATAATTAAAACTTAACTGAAATTCATAATTTAATATAATTTAAAATGGCTTAAAGAATTAGAAAATAACACTTTACACGGAATCGATAAAATCAAGAAATCTTATCAATAGACAATATAAATTTTCCAAATGCTAACTATCATATTGAATATGCCTTTTCACACCTTTTTCAAAAAATGAATTTTTTTTCTTTAAAATTGATTTCAAGAATAATTCTTTGAAAAATTTTATTTCGAAACGTGAGAAATTTCGCGAATTTATGCAAAAATTCCAACAGTAGATCTGTATCATAAAAAATTGCAGGAAGACGACAATTACTTCTAAACTATCACGAAAAATACAGTAGATTTTCCCAGGCTCAGCAAGTGGGAACATTTTCTCACTAAGGTCGAAAAATATTCGATTAAGAACAATGTGATGCATTGTTATTTGAAAATCTTAATATATTAGCACTTTTAGTGGTAATCTTGACATATTTAGAAAATGGTGGCAAATCTCACAAATAAAAGGCTCTATCCAAAGGCATCGATAAAGTTTCATCAAAATTGTGTTAATCAAACCAGTTATGGGAGATTTTTCGCCTATTTTCTTTAAAGACATCTATTCAGCCAGTAGATATAGATACCAGTAGATATTATGCAAATATTATGTTTGACTAATAATTTTTAAAAAAGCCGTTTTTTTTATATAATTATTATTAGCACTATATTCTCACTAAGGAACGTAAAATTATTTAAATTTTATATGCTGGAAGTATGAAAGGTATTATCAAATTTGCATAATGTAAACTCTCTAATAAAATGCATGCACAATGGTATTTTAAGATGGGCTGAGACATATCGTATGAAAATTTCTGAGAATCAGCCAATATTCTGAGGAAAAATTGTCACAAGATTGGAGAGAGTATAATTCATTTTACTGTTTTTACTGGCAAAATCATGAGCAAAATGTGATTATGATCGCAGATCAGAAGATCATTTCGCAGATCATTTCAACTAAATGATTCTGGGAAATGCCCACTGTTTTGCTATGATTCCCGCTTTGCAGTAAAGCTAAAGCATAACTATTTAGTTATGCAGTTTTCTCGTCATTTCAGCTAGTAATAATCTACTTCTATCGATCAACTTTTAACAGCTCTCGCACTATTATTGCTTAAGTTGGCTTGCTATAATGGTGTAAAAGGCTTCCAAGCTTCTCGTTCAGAGCATTCTAAAAAATAACATCTCGTTCCACTCGTTCTTCTATCGTCTAAATATGAGCTGATTTTTGTTCAACTGATTAATTAATAATATTAATATTAATTAAAATATAAATTGAAATCCAAGTGGGATAACAATGATGATTTTTTTTGGCTAACATCTATAATTCTCGGTCGGTGAAATAGCTATTTGATATGCAAATTAGAACCAACAACCAGAAAACAGAAAATGCGAGAGAAACGATCTGTGAGCAAGCGAAGGCTAAAAAATTATTGTTTTCAGTTCTCTGCTACTTTCACTATAAAAGATCAAAAACGAAGGCAATTTGGTGAATTTTTGAGATATTCAACACAAGTCAAGTTTTTAATTTTAACTTCTTGCTTGTTCTTTTTATCATTTATTGCAATAAATTTACACTGTTCAATAAAAATTAAGTATTATATCTTGTTCTCATTAATTTCAATCGGTTATGTTATAAATAAATAAAGTTTATTGGTAAATCGTGACCAAATGCTGTTAGTTAAACAGTAGAATAATAAAATAGTAGAAATTGCACCACTTCTAGTTAGGTTTCCTTAGTACTATGCGACAATATGTGATAGATTTTTCTAGGAAGTCACTTGGGAATAAAAGTGCAAATAGCGCCTTCAGCGCCGCTTAGATTTCTTATTTAGGTCTATTTCGCCGTGGACAACTAAGTTCAAAATGGTAAGTATCACTTAAGTATTCAACATTCTAAAAAATAACATTCGTTCCTTTCTTTTGTTTAAAAATCCATAGATATGAAAGATATACAATGATAAAAATAAATATAAGCAAAGCTAAGGCACAATTTTTAAGCCTAAATATTTTGAGAACCTGAATCACGGAAATATTTTACAGCTTATTCAGGAATTAGAAATATAATTTACCAGTGATGACTAAAGCTTCACCAAAATTTTCAGCCCAACTGATTTGTCTATTAAATTCTCTTGGTCTTTCGTTCTACTTTTTCATAGTTCTATCCCAAAATTTTCAAGACATCTGCAGTCATATAATGCAATCCACATCTCTTGAATCTTTCTCGGCAATGAGCAATATATTTCAATGTCTATTACTATTATTAAAAAACAGAAGATTAAAATTCATAGCAAACAAAAAAAATTGCTATTGTAATTTTTTGCTAAGGGCACTCACCATCTTAGTTGGATTGCACTAATTTTTGTCAAGAAGTCATTTAACGGCACCAGTATTACCCAGATTTTTGAAAGACAAGTTTATTCTTGCAAAAATAAAAACCGAACTCTTAGAAATTCGCCCGATTTTGTTACAATCAATATGCTTCAATTTTAAAAGAAACTAGCTATAAAAATTTTTTCAATAATAAACGTTTCCTACTGTAATCAAAATTTGCCTCTGATGAATTTTGTATAATTTGGATAAAAAATTATTTCTATCGTAAAAAAATTCGATTAAATAAATTTACCAAATAATTAACCAAATTTGATGCCAAAATTTAAGAGCGACGCTTTAAAAAAATTATGGAAACAAACAGTTGTGGGTCGTTAGGGAGGAAAATAAAGCATATTTTCGCTAAATTAAGCGAAAATAGGTATGAATGTGGTCAAGAAATGAAAATGATGAAAACATTTCAAGGACAATAATTTCTTTAGCACATATATGACATGCAGACATCACCAAATTTTTTTACCAAAATGTAGTGGATGAAAACAGTGAAAATTTTGTTTGAACTAAATGTATATTCTGGTTTTTCGAAACTTCACAACAAAATACTAGTTCCATACGAACATAATTTGAATATTTTGGAGCAACAAAAGGAGATGCATATCTTCTTACAAACAGGACAGAATTCATCTTTTCTCTTAGATATGTGTGAAGGCATTACTGTAATACAATAATCTAAAACGAGTTCATAGTCCATAGCAGACCAACTTTTTTTCCTTGAATTTCCCCTTAAAAGTAAAAAGTGACTTCACTACTATATGCAATGGACATTAGTAATTTGATACAAGCTTGCAAAAATCAGTCAGCTGAAATAGTTTATGCAAGGAGCGATATCCCTATTATTTGAGATTTATTTGTCCTTCAAAACAAATAGGACAAATAACTTGTTTCTAACTGAGCCGATAACATGATTTGTGGCTCTCAAAAAAAAAAGAAAAGAAATTCTGTGATTTTATATTTTAGAAATTCTGTAATTTTATTTTCGAAAAGTCTGCTGAAAATTGGAGATAATAAATAAGATCTTTATAATTAAATCTTAATGAAAAATTCCTTCGTACTTTGTCATTCAACGTAAATCCAACAAATCCTATTGTTCTTAAAAATATATTTATATCCTTGTGGTTTATTAATTTGATTATTTTCTTATTAATTTTATACATACTTAGATACACAACCATCCTGACAAATCTTATTAATATTTATTTGTCATTATTACAAACCTGCAAGCCTACTTCCATACATCTTCCACTGTTTTTGAACCGTACATTCATTCATTAATAAAACAATTTTATTTTATAAAAATCTACGCCCACTAATTTAAAAAAGAAAATTCTGGACTACTATTCATTTTTTTCCATGAAAAACTCATTATTAGTTTTGAGACATGTTATAGGTGGCGACTTTAGCACCAGCCTCACTTGATTTTTTAAGCCAGCGTGTCAACGAAAAGGGAATCGGACCTATGGTGCTCGACGTGAATTGAAGTAATCATATCACTTGACCATGCCTACACACTGGGATCAGTTTTTCGAACAAATAGCATTCGAAATAAACAGCATAAATATTCCATGACGAATAAAAAACATGCAAACCAAAATGCTGTCTCTTGGATTTGAAAAAACCTGAAATCAAATTAAAGAACTCAAAAAAGAGGATAAAAAATATGTCAAATCGCTAAAATTTGTGGAAGAAAAAAATGGAAAATATTTAATCCCCATTTAAAAAAAAAATATTGGAATATAAATTTCACTTGGCAATGATAGGAATTTTTTTTCGCTTTTTTTTTCTCCAAAAATATATAATATAATAGGATGCGCGAAAACGATCATCATTTTCCCGTCGTTTGAAAAACAAACGAACCATTGAATGGTTAAGAGGGAAAAAAGCCGAAAGGCCAAATATGAAAAACAAAAAATCTTTATTTGAAAATCGACGAATGAATGGATTCGATATGAAATAAAAAATTTTTAAAAAGTATGGAAACTAAATGGTAAAAATGTTTAGCAAAATTTATATACTTCATCTTCAATACTTACTATAACAGTGATGTAACGTATTGATTTATTCAAAAGGCATGGTGGCTGAATGCATAGCTGTTTAGATTATCATGTTAAGAGGTTAGGGTTCAGTTCCCTGCTCCTGACACAAATAAGGAGTAAGTGATCATTGAAAAATCAGGCTGCTGGCCCACTTATCGTCAAGTGAGTACTTGCCGAAAAATTCTCTTAAAAGCGCAAGTCTAACCAGAATAGTGGCGATTTACTTTTTCAATAGAAATTCATTTGAACATTTTCATTAAAATATCTTGTTTTTGTAAAACATTTTGTGAATTAAAACTGTGCAAAGCATTTCCACCTCCAAAGCCATTCGACCATTTGAAATAATGCTCCATAGAATTTTTCAATTTCATGCCAGAAATAGGATGATCGAGTGGATATTGCCTGATTAAGCTACCATAGGCCTCATCCCTGACCCTTGACGGAAAGTTACCATTAAAAGCAGTCAGAGTTCTGCTGACCCATTGAAATTTCATCTTTAAGAGACTCTCTAGGAAAGCGCTCTCAATATAGTAATCATTGAAGTTAAGTAAAACAGAAATGGTGAACATGGTCAGAAAGAAAAATTTTCGTGCCATGATAGAACGAAAAATTTGATCTTTCATGTTAACTGGACTGGAAAACTGCAATTTTTACAGAAACAATGAACTTTTTCCGCAATAATATTACTTATTGGAAGTGCAGTGCAGTATTAAACAAGTCAGTGAAATATTCATGCCAAAAATTAATTTTGGCTAAAATATTATCAAATCAAGGGAACCATATAAATAAGAACTTTTCTTATGAAAAGTTAAATGCTTTAGATTTTGCAATGACATTAAGACTTATCTTTGAACTATGGTATTCAGATGCCGAAGAATATAGTAAAATGCATGTCTCTGCATGCCTATTGTTATTTTTACGATGGTTGCGCCACTGTTAATGACAGTTGGAAAAATGTCAACGTATGATGAATGGTTAAAGATTACGCGATTCTAACCACTCATTTTGTCACTTTTACGGTACTATATAGTGCATCGTGACGAAAAGGTCACACGTATAAAATTTAATGAAAATATTAACGATTAGGTACAATAATCAAACTTATAATAATTAATAAAATCCTTTCTAACATTCAAAACTTGTTGTTTCTTTATTTTTCTATGCCATCTAACATCTAACATATTTCTTCTTTATAAAGTACTTCAATGAATTTTGAAAATCAGGTTGACGAAAATTAAACTACAGTCTAGATTTAAATTTAAGCGAGTGTGTATCGCAAGCTATTTGGCTAATATAACTAATGTACCTTAACTGAACACGTAAAGACCATAACCAGTATAATGAGTGGAAATTGATATCATATCAATATCCACCGAAAAATTGAATAATCATTGACCTATGACATTTTGTCCTTATCCGAACACCAAAATAAAATTCTTTTTATTCATAATCTTATATTTATGCCAAGCTCTCTACAACAGAAGGAAAGAAAATAATCCTTTAAAAGAATCGCTAATTAAAATCGCTTACTATTTACTTTATACCATGCAATATGACAAAAATAGTTAACAAGCAATTTAAAGGAATCTAAAAGTAATATCTGAATTATAATATCTGAATTAATTGTACTGATTATAGAGAAATAAATTATTCACATGATCTGAATAAGAATTATAATATATTTCCTTCATTTTCACAATTCACAATAGTTATTTCATCAAATGAATTGTAAGTAAAACGCCTATAAATGGATATTTTATAGCAGAATTATTAGAAAATGGGAAATATGTTTCATTCAAATGAAAACAATTTAAGGCATGACAGATTTCATCAGTTAATCGAGATCGGCACCGAGAAAAAAAGTGGAAAGTGAAATAATGAAGCAAAAGTGGAATGGAAAAAAGCTTCCAAATGAAAATAGTTGAGGAATAATAATTGTTATTCAACTATTATTAAATTAATAAATATTACCATAAAAAAAGTTATCGAAGTTATTGATGACCAATATCGAAATTTACTGGAAAACTGGATGGTAATTTGGGTCCACTTGCCCTTCTATCCCCAAGTGGCTCATTAGCAGAGATTGGTGATGACTGATAATTCTGTTTTTTTTTGATTGGCTTTCCATTATTTTATTATTTAATGAAACTAAATTGTAAGTACTTTCATGAGCATTAATTTGCAAAGTAAACAGTTTAAAAAAATAGAAATTTAATGAAATGATGCTCAAAAATTTATATAATTCGGATGAAATTCGAATGAATTAAAAAGAATTAAAATGTTTGGTTGCTTAAATAAATAAATAAAATTAAAGATCACCGAATGGCATATATATCCCTTCCCTTAGACTGAGCCAAAGTATCATGGGTTCGATTTTTTGATAAGACAAAATCTATCATCAAAAGAGAAATCCAAGTGTTCCCATCTATATTCTTCCCCTCAAGGTATATCAACCTATTAGTTGGTGGAAGAGAAATTAACAAATATTAAGAAAAATCTTTTCAGCTAAAAATTTTCAATCGCATAATCCTTATAATATGCATTCCATAGTTGAAAAATTCGAAAATTTCAGCAAATTCTTATCGTATATTAGCTTTATTTTTTATCATTTAGCCATTTTCCATATTCTCATTGCCAATTCTTTCGTTTCTTTGATATTTTTATCATCATTTTATTATCATTCACTATCATCATAAAGCATTTATATTTATATTTAAAGAAATGTAATGAACCGGTTTATGGTTTTAATGAATAAATTTGATGAACAGCGAGTAATATGATCAATTTTTTTGCACCGAAAACAATTCGATCCTTTTTTTATTCCACAATTTTTTATTTAAAAGAAAAAATTTCTGCTTATTTTCATCAATTTTTTAAAAGAGAAAATAAATATGCAAATAAATGAATAAACGGTTGAATTTCTGGTTACCTTAGCTACGCTAGCTATTAGAAATTCTTGTCAATTCCTCAAATCTACTAGAGAAAGAAGGATGAATTACTAACACCATTGAGACTTTTTAAATTTAGTCATGAGACATACATACAATTAGGCATACGATCTGAGTCCTCGCCTCTCAACATGGTAATCTCAGACACCATCCATTCGCCAATCCTACTCTATGCAAGTAACAAAAATAAAAGACTTGTTTCTAAACGAGTGCATATATAATATTCGTAGAGTGAAGCTTTCTTGTTACAAACAAGCTCAGTAATTCAAATAATACAACTAAACATTGTAAATAAATAAATAAATGACAAATGGTAAATGGCAAAAACAAATCGAAAGTAAATGCGGTAGTCGAAAAATTTGTTACATAATTTTTTTCAAATTTGGTTGGTTTTTTTAAGTGCAATGAACTTATTAACTTAATGGATATTTCACTTCATATCTTTCATTACTTTGGATTCTACTTTAATTTCGGTTTTCCTATTTCTTTTTTTCTTATTATTTTGCTTATTTGTTTATTATTTCATATATAATCCATCCTATGATATTTATGTTTATTTATTTATAATGGATAAACAATATTCTTTCGGTCCTTCCATTCCATCGAGTCGACAATTCGCATAAAGTCGACAATATCCAAGCTGATTCGATGAACGAGGTTTTCTAAAAATGCATCGATTTTCACTACAAATAATTTCACGAATTCCAGATTTGTAATTCACGAATGAATAGTTTTGCAACATATTCTACTAAATAAAGTGGATTATAGGTGGATTGCCTTGGCTAATTGAGCAATTTGAGAGTTGTTGTTGGAAACCTTATATAATCTTTTATCAATATCGGCGACTAGTAATGCATTGTTGACATAGCCCATTAATATTGTAAAACTCGCTAGTAAACATGGCAGTGACAAACGATATTTGCTATTTGACATGCTACACAAAAATTTACACCTTAGTTCTAGTTATGCCGTTTCAGCAAACATTAAATCCATTATGCATTACAATTCGCATTAAAGAAACTAAAACTTATAAAAAGTCTCGCGCATAACCAATTTGTGCGAAAAATTTGATTTGATTCGATTGTAGCGATCATCGATCTCAATTCGCAAGAATATACTTGAATGAATTCGACAATGAAATCAATGTGAACAACAGGACAGTGAAAATCTGAATTTCTAGAAGCTTGTAAATCAGCGACTGAATTTGCGGATAATCTCAAAAATTCGGATTTCAAGAGGAAATTGGCAAAACTTTCCATACGTCGATCCATACTGTTTCTGAAGTAATATACTAGTTAAGAGTCAAGTTAAGTGGTCTGCTGTATCGATTGAGATCAAATACCATTAAAAGGAAATCCAAGGCCTTGGGCTACTATTCGCAGATTACTCTTTAACGAAGGCACATCATTTAAAGAGCCAGTGGAATAAATCAAACCGAATTAATTCTCTTCTGTGCAATCCTTTTTAGGTTTTAGGAAATCTAATGGACCAGAAAAATCTTCGGGAAATCGTTCTTACTTTTTGATTAGAGGATCATGCAATGCTTCAGTCTATCTTATAGTGATGAATCTATAAATTACTGGTCAAAACTGAATTTGGAATTCCCTTGGTCTCAAAAATCTTGATTTTCCTATTCATAGGTGAGCAAAGTTTATGATCTGAATTTTTTAAATTTCAAAACAAAATTGGAAAATTAAAATTCGAAGTTATTTTCAGTACCTTTAAATGTTGCATAAAGCACTATTATCGTTCTATAACATCGATTGGTTTCTCTGTTCAAAATCTCAAAATTTTTCAATATTTTTGGAGTATACAAATTTTTGATTTGCAAGAAAAGCTTATAAAGCAGCAATTCGCATTTATTTATTTGCTTCTTATGATCATTCAAAGAGAACAAAATGCTAATACAGTGAATGAAAGAATAAATCGGCCATCTGTGGCATGCATCTGACACAAAAATAATTCAAATTCAGGATGAATGCTCTTTTGCCACAAGTTTTCTATTATTTTAGTAAAAATAAGATGCAGAAAAAAATATAAGAAAAAAATTTCAGATAAGTAAAACTCAACTGGAAGCGAATTTTTTTATTAACCACTTTTTTTGAGCTGTACTAATCTAACTTAGAATGCAACAATTTCACTGATGGATAAATACAAAAGCAACAAAATAAGAAATTTTTACCAGGAATCAGTTGTAGCAGAAGTTTAGATAAATGTTAATATAATTCGGAATTTTTAATGATATCGGATTTAGGATCTATCCAAGCACTAAAGCTTGAGAGATAATCCAAATTTTGAATTGAATTTTCTCAGAATTTTTCATTCTCCAAATTAAACTCAAAGGCAAAATGGGATAGGTTTTCTTTTTTTTGCTCTCCATTGATTATGCTGCCACCTGTTGCTGCCATCGTTTTTCGCTGGTCAGTAAACCAGTTAATAATTAATTTTAATTAAAATTAAAAACTTTTTGGTGTAAATATACGCTTGTATTTAAAATTTATCATAAAAATATGGTTCTGCCGGTTCTGATTCTTCTAGCAAAAAGTTAACAAATAAAGATATTTCTTTCATCATTCGATTCTAAGAGTCTACATCATTTTGCCATGTACCACATATAAAGTAACTCATTCATAATAACTCGCATAATTATTAAATTACTAACATTATTGTTAGTCGATTTAATAATACTTAAAACACTACCTGCAATCCATTCTCAAGTGACTCTCTGGCAAACTGGCTTCATAATACATAATACTTAATGCAAAACTGGAAATGATGAGTGGTGCAAAAGTAAGATAAACGTTACTGGACACTACCACGAAGCAATAAAAATACTGTATATGTATACTGAGAATTATTATTAGCAGTTCAATTAACAGCCACGACATATTTGCACTGACTTCATTTTTTTATATTTTGCTCTAAATGTTTAGTAGTAACTTTTAAACCACAATTTTACCATTCCTATCACATGTGGGAGCTTTTCTTAAATTTATTCCCATGAAAAAGTATTTTTACGAAAAATTTGCAAAACTTGAAAAATAATTTTTTCATTTTTTTATAATCGAGTTTTAAATAAACAGCAAATTTGAATAAGTGATAAGTAATCAAGTAAACAAAAAAGAAAAAAGGAGGCTTGACTGATAACTTTCAAAATTTTTAACTGAAAATGTTCCATTAATTGTTGCAACATCAAAGTTTCAAATATCAAAGTTTTTCAAAGTGAATCGGAGGTTAGGTTTCAAAATGAAAAATATTATGAATTGAGATTTAAAAATAGAATTCGCGGATAGAATTAGATTTCCATGAATTCGATGGATAATGAATTTCGCAATAAAAATAGATATTTTACTGAAAAGAAATACGTACACATATTCAATAACAATTTTAAAATTTGTTCATTCGTTGTATTCTTTGTTCAGTGCGCGATTCGAGAAGAGTTATTAAGTTTTTTAAAAAGAGCAAATTTTGTCCTATGAAAATCCAATCCAAAAAAAATCAAAAACAAATCAAAAACAAAATTAGATCTTATCAAACTAAGTTTTCAGAATGTCAAAACTAGTTAAAAGCTTCTTATTCCATATCTTGCTCTTGATCTTCAATATCATCGTCTTCATCGGCTGTCGCATCCTGAAATATGTAAGCCAAAATAATAAATAAAAAAAATAAAATGAAAAAATAAAAATTATAATGTGTGCAGATCGCCAGTAGTTATCCAAAATATAAAATTTTCATAGATATGATGATGAGCGTGGCTCTATAATTAGGTTCTCGAGTAATTATTAATCCTGGTTCGGAGCAGAGATACTGGCTATATTACTGTGGTGCTTCGAATAACTCGGAACGAAATGGCGTAGCGATTGTCACGTTTGACAAGGCCCATTTCTTTAATTGAGTGGAAACCGGTAAACGACCGTATGGCCTATTGCCGTTTTAAGGGTAAGTTCTGCAATATCTCGGTCATCAGTGTCTATGCTCCAACTCTATTTGCAAATGACCGTGATAAAGATAAATTCTATGTGGAACTTGAATTGCTAACGAAATACCGAAATATGACATGATCATAATCGGAGGAGACTGGAATGCTCGCGTACGTCATAATGCAGCTGCGATGACCTCAACAATTGGCAGATATGGCATCGGAGACCGGTGTCAATGGGGAACGTCTTCTTCGGTGTCAATGGGGAACGTTATGCTGAAGAGCATGAACTTTTTGTTACTAATATTTGCTTCCGGCATCATAAAAAACATCTAGTCACGTGGAACTCCCCGGACAACCAACAACCAGATTAATTATATCTTAGTCAGTCGCCGTTACTTTAGGGAGTCCCGTACTAGATAGTCGTTCCTATCGCGGAGCTGAAACAGGCAATCTTCATGGTTCTGACTATGTTATGGTTCGAGCCAAGATCCGCATAAAGTTGACAACTCGCAGAAAATAGCATCCCCCAAGTTCCTTCAACTATCTCTAAAAAACTAAAAAATTCGGGGACATTTCAAACCGAATTATTGAAGCATCTCTGATACAAATATCAATGATTTCTCTGGAACGGCAAATGAATACTGGTGCAAACTAAAGGAATGTCTCGGAAAATCAGCCACTTCCACGCTAGGGCATACCAGTAGGAAGTGCACTAGTTGGGTATCGGAAGCAACTCTCCAATTGTCTGAAAAAGCTGCCAAAGCACGAATGTCAGGTGATCCTGACTACCGGATGCTTCGAAGATTTGCAACGAAAGCAGCAAGGCGGGACAGAAATCTCTATTGGAGTGACATGGCCTCAAGAATGCAGGCGGCGGCTCTATTAGGCGACAATAGGAAACTATTCTGCCTTTTTCATAAGCAATGTTGCCCCTAGCAATGGCGTACTAATCAAAAGTATTAAGGATCGCCTGTAAGATGGAAAGAATTCTTTGAAGCCAAATTTAACCATGAAGCGCCATCTGTTGCACCTGATATAGCTGATACGTTTGCCGAAGCATACGTTTGCAATTGCGAGCCTCCAACCGAAGAAAAAATAATTTCAGTTATCCATAAGCTTAAGGCCAACAAAACTCCAGAAGATGGTCTTCGGGATGAGCTTTTCAAATGCTGTCCATTGTCCTTCATAAGGCACCTTTAACAAATGTGCTCTTTAGTATAAAAAAAGAAATATTACCAGATGATTGAAGCAAAGCAATTCTGCTCCCAATTCTCAAAAAAGGTGATAGGACATGTTGCGACAATTATCGAGGAATCAGCCTATTAGACATCTCAGCAAAAATTTTTGCTTCCCTGTTACTAAACAGACTCATGGAAGTACGAGACAGCAGGATGCGCACTAATCAAGCTGGTTTCAGACCAGGGCGCGGTTGTGCTGACCAGATATTCACGTTAAGAAGGGTGCTGGAACATCGTTTCAAATATTTGCAACCCACTGTCACGTGTTTCATCGATTTTGCAGCTACCTTTGATTCAATTGATAGAGCTTTGGAGGATGATGGAACATGATGGTGTTCCAGAGAAAATCATTAGACTCATAATGGTATTTTATGAGCGCACGTCGGTTCAGGTCTGTGTATATGGGAAGCTGACAGATTCCTTCGAAATAAGAACAGGTGTCCGTCAGGGCTGTGTTCTTTCCCCCACAATATTCAACTATGCGATAGACTGGATAATGGACACTGCTTGTCGGCACTCAAGAGGTGTCCGAATTAGTCCAAAGTATCGTATCACAGATCTTGAATACGCTGATGATGTAGTCCTTTTTGCTGACAATAACGAAATGCGAGTAATACTAAATAACGTGTCAGAAACTGCAGCAAGAATCCATCTTCGTTCAAATACCACTTGCATAAATAATGTTATCACAGAGCGCCGCCTTCGCTGGTTAGGGCACATTCTCCGTCGTCCACCATACGAGTTGACGCATATTTCGTTATTTGCTAAACCGTGTGACGATTGGCGTCAAAAGCGAGGTTAATCAAGATCTAGACTATGAGAAAAGATTTTGAACGTATAGGTGGACCAGCAGTATATGGACTTAGACGATGGAAAAAGGATTGGCTTCCATTACTGTCGACGATAGCATCAGACCGCGCTGTTTGGAAGCGTCTCACCCTTGTAATCGTTGGAGCCAGCCTAACCAGTAATGGTGAGAGCTGTTAGAAGAAGAAGAGTTAGGAAGCGAATTTTTGAGATGTTAGGGTGAAATACGAGGGTTTCAAAACTATTCGGATACATAGGACTAATATTTTTTCATTAGGCTGTGACAATTTGCTTCATTTATTTGTATCATCCGTCTCATAGAATTAAATTTTATTTCATATCGTTTACGGTGGTGCTGCAATATTTCTTTTATCGTTAGTTGCTGTCATATAATAAATCCATTTATTCAGTGAACATGTTCAGGATTATTATGAAAGATTGAATCAGTAGTTTTTTTGTGATGAAATAGGGAAGCTGTTTACTATTATTCTATTATTATTATTCACTAAATTTCGTATATATTTAAGGCAGGCGTACCTAGGACGGCATATTTTGGTGTCGTAACATGTTTTATCAACCATGTTCGACTATTTGTTGCACCCAATCGAACAATATGGAAAGGATATGATGTGTCGTGGGAGGCACCTGAGCCGGCATTTGATATTTTGACATTATAAAATGCAGTTTTTGTTTTGATATATATTTAATTTGCTCATTCTAACATCAAGGAAGCTCTGCCAAAAATAAGTGGAGATATTTTCTTTTTTTTTTCATTTCATATAATTTTATTTTATTCGCATGTTATGTTATATTATTATTTCTATTATTCTATTCTATTATTAAATATTTCCATAATGTCATTAGGTATAAAATTTTGTTTATTCGGGCACAACTTTTTTTTCATCAAGGAAAGGATACTTTATTAATTTTATTTTTTGGCTTACACTTTGATTACTTTGTTTCTATATTTTTTTGCTCGGAATAAAGGATAATCCGATAACTTTGTTTCGGAATAAACGATGTAGAGGTCCTTTATTTTCCAAGAGATTCTTTAAAAACTTTAAGAACAATTGATAACTTTTGTACTATTATAATCTTTTGAATTTTATAAATTGATGCAATTGATATTAAATTATACGCCATTTTCGTTAGATGACAACCATTTTTAAAATGTTGATTTACATTAGAACTGGCCTCCCTTTCCTATTTTCTACTAGCTTGTCCTGAACGTCTCAGATCTTACATTTTTTAAAAAAACGTCTTAAAGAACCGCATAACACTGCTTTTATTTATTTCTATCAAATTATTATCGAACTCGTTAGCATCATATCATTATCATTCTATTCTTTTAATCTCTTCAATTTTCGTATTTTTCCTCATCTCTTTTTACATGGATAGAGGGAAGCTATGACAACCTAAATGCATTACAATTTATATAATTACAATAAACAATAATATTAAGAATAAATTAAAAGCCGACCCGACAACACCAAGTATAATAATGGGTAGAAAAGGTAAAAGCGTGGAGAAATAACAAATCACAAAGTAATAGAAAAGAACAGTAATAGAAAAAGCAAAGCGAAATATTTTAACAGGGTCCGGTGACATAGTATAAATATTCAGTCGAATAACCGCAGGGAAAGGAATATCATAGGATTTGAAACGATGGATTATGAGGAAACCTCGATTAATGTTAAAAATGGTAATGGAGTAGGAGGCGATTTTTATAGTAGATTATGACAAAAGAGGACATGTGAGGGATAATATAACGGTGTTGAAGAAGCGGTAAGGCAAAAAAAGATTTAGGGTTAATGAAGGGTTGAAGCGACATATTTTCAATTTATACGTTCGTCTATATATAACGATGAGTTATGTTCAAAAAAATAACTGAAAAGAGGAATTAAATATTAAATAATATAAAAAGGTTTAAAATGGCGCTATTAATGAGTTATAATGAGTATGTGGCGAGGCTTCGGAGGTTACTGAAAAAAAAAACGTTTTGTTTTCCAAAATATTAAAAGAGGTATAAAGGAGTCTTAAGTAAATTTTTGTTGATGTATTTTGTCATCAAAAGATTTCGATTCGTGACGACTGGCTGCGGTTAGGACGATATTTTTTTCGAAATTAACGAGATACAAATATATTTCGAAATAAAAAATAATTTCTCGCTTATTACTATTTTATTTTTCTAAACAACTAATTATAATTAAATTGGAAGATTAAAAAAATTTTAAAAAACAGATACAAAATGGTGATAAAATAATAAAATCATAAAATAAATGAATCTGATATGAGGGCAAACTGTTTTCTTTGAGGAGGCTGCTGGAAATCAAGCCAATCGGAAGCGTGATTCGGTAATAAACTCATCCCATGCAATTTATACAATGCCATAGCTACAGCCAACATATTTCCGACAATAAAAACAATCTTATGGGGCAATAATGTTCCGGTATGTTCATCCTGAAAAGGACTTATCTCATAAGATCCTGTAAATCTGTCCAAGAATTCCAACCCTATCAACAATAAATAAATAAACATAAGATTTAGTACCAATAAAAGGTTGGCATAATACAAATTTTAAATTAAAAATTACAAGATTTTACCTGAAGTGGTTTAAAAGTCGCATTGAAACTCATCAAAGCTTTCACTGGTCTCCATGCCATCATTACAATCATGATTATTGGAAGAATGCTTATTGTATTTCCCGACATATACATCATAAACATATTCATCGGTAAATTTTTCATCGGTTGCAAAGCCATGTCCCATGCACGTTTCTTCATTAAGTGATGTGTTTGCTCATTTCGGCTTGCCTGTTCCTAAATTATACATTTTCAGTCGAAAATCAACTTCTTAAAGCTAAATCAATTTCCAGAATGATAAGCTCATTGTATGTTGTACTGAATTAAAATAGCTAAACGAATTCTTTCTTCTATATCTGGTTTGCAAAATCACGTACTATAGATATATGTGTTCAATTTATACACTTTTTGAACAAATAAAAAAATCAAGGATTCTAAAAAAACTGCAAATCACGCCTAAACGAACGAAAAAGGTTATAGGAATTAATGTACAGAAAGAGTACCTATAAAATTTTTTAAGGAACATAACAATTATTTAAATGGTTTATAAGTCCTCTAAAAAAATTAATCGAGGAACAAATATAGCTAAAACCTTAAAAACCTTGAATAACCTTATTTAATGGTTTACTGACTTATGCACAAGAATTGAACGAACTATACACAAATAAATCAGGAAATTAAAAAAAACCTGCTGTATCGACGAAATATTCAATGAAAAACCAGGTGGATTGAGCGAAATATCGGCAGAACGAGCAATCTGACGAGTGGCACAACTTGCACTATCCAATTTCCATTTATTCAGCAACATTCAGATCGATCGATTTCTCGAAATTAACAAACGGTTTAGACGAGAAAAAAAGTAGAATTAAGGCAAATCAGTAAGTAAAACGAAAAAGTATGAAAACAATGACCAAAAAGAATAAAATAAAAAAGAAAGCAACTTAAAAATTAAGACAAAAAAAAGGGTAAAAAATACAAAAAATATAGAATACAATGAAAAAAGAACAAAAATCATACTTAGTGCCGTACGCTGAATTTCGTCTCAAGAGTCAGTTCTATCCAACAACAACTAAAAGCCACCACACAGCCACTTTGTGGGGGAAAATGGTCGGACTTCACGAGAAAACATTACAGATTCATTTGGCAACAATTAGTGCTGTCAATATAAGCAATATCAGAGGTGTTGCGCATTTGTACTTGCATCTCCAATTTTTTTATTTTTGAAAAAGCTTCCTCCGCTGATTCAAGGAACCAAGGAAAATTTCACCAGGGAGTTACTTGCCTAGAAACTTTCAAAAAAATGAAGGACCACAGGAACGAAAGAAATTATGGCAACAATAAGAGGATCACACGCTAAGTTACAAAGTAAAACGTAAAAAGCTATTTTATTATGAAAAATTGATTCTACGTTTCATATAGAAGTGGAAATCGTATAACAAGGAGGAACAGAAATGGGTAACTTTTCCCCTCTTTGGAATATTTGAGATTGTGAATTAGGTCACTTTTATGAAATTTTCCTCTGTAATTAACTTTTCGTTTCAAATGAAGCAATTTTTCTTTTCAAGAAAGACAAGTGTTAATGTGAAGAAGAAAAACGTCCTCTAACCCATTTTGTTCTCAGTTCAACACGATAAAAAAGTTGAGAACCACTGTTCCCGACTATTCGAATAGAAAGTTTTGCCAGCGAGTCACCTGAAGATACGTGTGGGTTACCGGCAGTACTCAGAAATTTCAATGGTGATTGCTTTTATCCTTGTTGAGGGTGAGATTCGAATTCTTGGCTACAATCTGATCTAAGCCTACTCAGCAACCCTATACGTAAACAGCATATCTGTCCGATTACTACTACTTAATAATATTTAATGTTACCACCACAGCTAAAATATGCGTTACATGTGACTACCACCTTAGCACTTCTAACTTAGAGGCTGCGTATTTGGAATTCACCGCGCTGGCTGCATTTCCGAGTTGTTTCGTAAAACAACTGTTACTGCAAAGTTAAAAAAACTTGTGGTACCACGAGAAAATCATCGAATGAGAAATGAACGCAAACTGAATGAGCACTAATAACAAAGATTTAAAAATGCAACTGAGTAACAGCAATAAAATTAATGCAGTTCAACTGCACATATTACTACTTATCGGATCGACGTTGCAATCTCGCATCGCGCAGGAAATTTTCTAAACTACGCTTTGGCCGTTTCGGCATTCGAATTTCCGTGTTGCGTGTACTTAATTAATTAACGGCTA
The DNA here is from genome assembly GCA_900625125.1 of Dracunculus medinensis. Taxonomy (NCBI): domain Eukaryota; kingdom Metazoa; phylum Nematoda; class Chromadorea; order Rhabditida; family Dracunculidae; genus Dracunculus; species Dracunculus medinensis. The sequence goes on along the minus strand of UYYG01000072.1, from coordinate 1,917 downwards.
ATTAGTTTGAAAATTTGACGCCTTCGAGCGCTATGAAATTGGAATTCGTCCTGAATTATTTCGATGCGACGAATTATTTGTTGTGAAATATCAATTAATTCGTTTAGTTGTCGTTAGAATGGAACAATTAGTGAAATCGACGAAAGAATACGCGGATTGGTGGGAATCGCTCGATCGGAGGAGTCGAAACAGCCCACTCGCCGAGGGAAATGGACGGAGAACGGTCGGCCAGGTAATCTTCGATTCCGCTAAATTTTCGGTTGCGCTGGTTTTCGGTTATGTGGTCCGCAGTTGTGAGCAGTGAGCAGTTATAAAGGCGAGGATTAGAGAAGTGGTAATTGTATATATAAATCACAGCACTGGTGAGGGTGAATTAGGCAGAATGGAGAGTTTTCCTTGCTATAGAAGTATTGTTTATGGCATCGTAAAGGAGTTAGGGGCTAAGAAAGGGGTGACTGAGGAATAAGGAAATGGGACATATGAAAAAAGCACGTGAGCTGTCGCTTGCTTACTGGAAAAATACAGATTTATAATGAAATAAATTGTACGTAAAGTGGATTATAATATTTTTTTAAGTAATATTGCTGTTTGGATAACTGATAATGATAGCTTCCTTATCGTTCGATCATTTTTAGCAGACAACCACGTTGAAATAAAAATATGCGATCCTCACCGCATTTAATAATATTTATATTCTGTTCAAGTATCGGTCTTTGAATTCGTAGTGTAATTCTTCTTCTTCTAACAACTCTCACCATTACTGGTTAGGCTGGCTACAAGGGTAAGACGCTTCCAAGCGGCGCGATCTGATGATATCGTCGACAATAATGGAAGCCACTTCTTTCCTTTTTCCATCGTCTAAGTCCATATATTGCTGGTCCATCTATACGTTCAAAATCTTTTCTCACCGTATCAGTCCAGGTCTTGATTGGCCCTCCTTGCTTTTGATGCTATCCATCACACTTGGTTAGCAAATAACGAAATATGCGACAACTCTTGTGGTGGACGACAGAGAATGTGCCCTAACCACCGAACGCGACGTTCTGTGATAACATTATTTATGCAAGTGGTATTTGAAGGAAGATGAATGCGATCATGTGATATTTTATCCGCTCGATGGATCCATAATATGTACCTTAGACATGAGTGGTCAAAGGCATATAACTTCTTAATATCCTCCACTCTCATTGGCCATGTCTCAGAAGCATATAGCAACTTCGAACGAATCACGGCTATATAGATGCGAACTTTTGTTTTTATGGTGATTTCACTACGACTCCATAAAGGTTTCGTCAACCGGAAGAACCCATTTCTAGTTGACGTGATCTGGGTTGTAATATTGTCTTTTGCTTGGCCATTTGGTATTAAAGTGGACCTAAGGTATTTAAAAAATCAGACACTTCCTCGACCAGCAATGAATTTACAAAAAGAGGCATTTTATTTTTATCAGCTCCTTGTACATGAGACGAAAAGACTTTCGTTTTGCATACATTGACCCTGAGTCCTATTCTTGCTGCAGTTTCTGACACGTTATTTAGCATTACTTGCATTTCGTCATAGCTGTTAGCAAAAAGGGCTACATCATTAGCGTATTCTGTGATATGACACTTTGGACTGATACTTGGATACTTCTTTAGTGCCGACAAGTGGTGTCCAATACCCAGTCTATCGCATAGTTGAATATTGTAGGAGAAAGGATGCAACCTTGACGAAACCAGTTCTTATTTCGAAGGAGTCTGTCAGTTCTCCATATACACAGCGCCATACGCTCATAAAATGCCTTTATAAGTGGAATGATCTTCTCTGGAACACCGTCGCATTCCATCACCCTCCAAAGCATCTTTCTATCAACTGAATCAAAGGCAGCCGCAAAGTCGATAAAGCATGTGACAGTGGGTTGCAAATATCTGAAGGGAT